>VZDJ01000529.1:407458-461711 GCA_008694505.1 Cyanoderma ruficeps | reverse complement strand
CTTAACATGACTCATTCTATCACAAAGGCTCTCATGAAACAGTGCCCTTCTTTGTCAGACTTTGTCAATGATTTCTAGTATTCAAGAGGTATGGCCAAGGGCACTAAGACAATTTTATTGTTATTTACACTGCCAGGTAGGTTGGACAAAGCCACAGGATGCTGAAGACACAATCACAGTGCTGACAACTGATACCATCAATTGCTGAGGTAACCAGGACCCCTCATATCCCAGGGTGAGACAGAGCAAAGGAAAAATCCACTAACTGTGAATTAGACAGAACTAAAACCAAAGAATTCAGAGTGTATTTCAAACATCCTTCAAGGAAAACAAAACAAATCCAACCCAGCCCCAGACAGACATATCCTCTACTGAAAATTTCACTGTGTAACTCTTAGTGAGGTTGGTTTTAACAGGCATTCATCAGAGGCTGTCAGGGGATCATCCTGCCTCCACAAACTGATGATCCAGACAAGGAAGGAAACAGGCAGATGACCCAGGGAAGAGAGCACCTTGGCCACCACTGTCAGTGGAACGATCTCAGACACAGGGTGGGATTGTTGGGGTGTCCTGTGCAGGGCCAGGAGTCAGACTTCATGATCCTTGTGGCTCCCTGACAACTCAGAACTCTCTACGATTCTATGAATTATAAATTCATAGAATTCACAAGAAAAAAAATCAAAGCTCAAAGTGTTTTACCTGTACTGCCTCTCTAATTCACTTCCAAGTCCACCCCAATAATAATTTATCATAACCATCCATTTAAAGTTAGTGCAGCTCCAAATAAGCCAGTTATTTTAACTCCTCAGTTTTTTAGGGCAACTCTTCGCAGGAAAGGTGCATTACTATTAATGTTCACACTTCAACACCACTGTCCCATAAGGAAATAAATTACAGGTGGCCCATCTCCAGTTCAGCTCACCTACAAAGAACAAGGAGAACGATGCAGTAGGAGAATATGTAAAGTAAGTCTTCTGTAAACATTAGTGGATGAAAAGTTTGGAAGGAGCAAATGGTTAAAACTGTTCAAATGTTTAATTACTAATAACCTAAGGTACAACTGAGTGGGGGAATAAAAGACATCAGAACAGAAGTTTCCCTAGAAATATCCTCTCCACTGAAAACAAAGGACTTCCCTGCTTGCAGCAGCAAAGACCACAAGAATGTGTGAACCCCTCCTCCTACTACTCATCCCATCAAAGAACTGTTTGTTTTTCATCTGTGATTTAAAAACCTGAGCCTTCCACAGTCATTTGACTACCTTAAAAAGAACTGAAGAGAGTTTTAGCAAAAAAGTTTATATACATTCACATAACTGTAAATGTAAAGTGAATTAGGGTAAGTAATGTATTATGATCAGTAATATTTTCTCTCCAAAACTAGGTTGTCCACATAATTTGAGCAGAAAATGGGTTTTTGCTGTACAATCTTACATCAGCCTACAGGAAACATCCTCAAATATGTGCATGTACTGCGGGCAAGGGGAGAGCATTGGGAGATTGATACAACAATACACCATTCATGCAAGTCAGGCTTACTTGTGTTAATTGGAATCTAGTTCTGCAGGCTGCTAACACTACCCAATACCATGAAGAATGTTCCCTTTTTACGTAAGTGATGCCCTGGAATTCGTTTTCAAAGCCAGGTACAAGTGTCTATGAATGAGTCACTCCACCTCAGGTGCATGTGGGTCTTTATATGGGAATCACTGCAGCCCTGCTGACCTGTTGTGGCTTCTGCCATGGCTACAGTTCCCAAAACTGTGGCCCACAATATAACAGCGTGTTCTTTCCAGCCAGGCATGTAGCAATGCTACTTTTATAGTGGTAATAAATCATGATACAAATTTGATTGGAAGGATGCAGAATGGTCTGGTACATGGCCCAAAAGGCTTGAGAAGCACAGGTGTGGGGGAAAAGCCACCTGGAACTCCATATAGGACAACAGAGAAGCAAAATAATTGCATAGATTGGTCCAGGACCCCAACATTCCCACTACTGCAGCCACACTCCTGCACTTCCAGAGTCTTCCGGATGTCAGGTTGCCTCACAGCAACCAACCTCAATGCTCTTCATTCCCAAACAGCACCTTCAATGCTCCAGAGTCCTTCACATTCTGTCCAGACTATTTGGGTAATCCACGTGATCTCTTCCTCCAATCCAACACCACCTCCAGCAGCAATGCTTCCAACAGTGCTGCATCACCTTGGGATCTGCCAGTGGACACAGACCAAGGCTGATTTCTTTATTACCTGATCTCACCCTGCTGTTCACATCCTCACTATTACATATGTTGCCCTGCAGAACTGTGGGTCTGTGCCCTAAAAAAATGAGAGTTCTCCAGGTGTGGAAGACAAAACAACCTTAAAATAAATCTTTTTAGAGAGAGCACTTGAGGCCCCCCTGACATGAAGCATGATAAATATATAAAATATACTATAAATATATAAAATGCACTGTAAAAATTAGGTCTATTTTCTCACCCTCAGCTCATAGAAGACCCTGATCCAACTTCACTTAAGGTGAAGGAAAAAACACCCCTTCCATTCTGAGCTAACACTTCCCTTTACATGGGGCCCAAGATGTATCAACAACAACTGAGACCATACTGAGACCATACACAAACACCCCCCTGGTCACCACACTTGAAAATTAAACTTATAGGCACAGTGAAGGCAAGAATTAAAGACAGGCAGATTTTCCACTTACTACCAAATGCTTTTGGTGCCTGAAGAAGGGGAGGGAAAAAAGTAAGCTACTTATAAGGTTTTTGAATATAAGTCCATGCTTCCCTTCCAGCAACTGGTACCCATTAAATACATAATAACTGATAATGTAAATGTTCATCTTCCTCTTCCATAATTGCAGCTATGGTGGTGATGACAAAAGTTAGGGGAGTCAGACCAGCCCTTCTGAACTATTTGTGCACAAAACAGTGCAGATACCAGTTACATGAGACTGCACTGCTGGTACCAAGAGGAAAACATTGTTTGAAAGCATTGCACAATTGCAACAAAAATCCTGTCTTCCACTACACAGTGCTTGAATCAAATTCTGAGGTCTGAGGAACATATGGAGGGGATGGACAGGTGTTAAAAGATGTGGGGACTTCGGGTGGAATAATAACTACTTCTCTAAAATGTGTGGGAAATCTTTCCCCTCATTATTATAATAAATTACAGAAGTGAAGACAACATTGGCAAGAGGTGCCTGAACTACAGCCTGAGGGAAAATAGGCCAATTTCTACTGATAGAACAGATGTGCCACAGGCAGCACAAGTTTTCCTCACAACACCCAGCCCATGTATCTGAAAGGCCAGTAGTGAGGACAAACTTTCCTTGTGCAAAGCAGAAAGACAGGATGGGGAAATGAATGGTTACCTTGTGCTACTGGCCATGCAGTATCATAAAGTGAAGATATTAATGAAGACAATGCAGTCTGGACAGTTTCCCTGTTCTAGTAGCCTGCACTCACTTGCTAACATGAATAACACACAAAATACAACACCAGCTGAAGCACTTCCCTCCTCTCAGCAGAAAGCAAGGACACCTTCCCTTCCCACCCTGACTATTTTATCCCCCCCCAAAGAATATATATCCAGGGCTGTCCAGTGAGAACACAGGCTGTAAATGGCATTTTTATAGTTTGGTCCTTAGTGCGTGGGGACTGGGCCAAGGCACAAAGACGTTTTCCTCTAACCTGCTCACTGATTCGAGACAATATTTTCATTCTTGATTGCAGAGGCATTTCCAAATAGGTTTAACTGCTTTCATGAATCAGACCCTCAGACTGCCAGGACTTCTCACGGTATCAGACAGCTTTCTAGCATACAGGAAAAAAGGACTGAACTTGTAAAGGACTTAGGTGGGAAAAAATCAAGCTCTGGACTATGTCAATTCACTGCAGTAAAATAAGATCAACCCTTGTCACAACATTAATCAAGGCATATTGAATGAGCCCTGCTTTCTCCTCTCCATTGCTTAAACTGACCTTGCTTAATCCCTACATCAGCAGCATCCTACAGAAGGTGAAAAAATGTCAGAGAAAAGGACACAGAGTCAGGGGAAATGGAGAGAAAGGTTTTGCTCATTGTTGAAAGGACTTAGAGGATCTCCTGGCACAAAGACAGCTCCACCTTGTCCTGCCATTTTGAGCACCAGACTGCCAGAGAAGTAACCTGGATTTAAGAATGCTTGGTGTGGAATGCAAGGAAGAAGGCAATGGGTAGGACATGGTGGACCAAACCATTTGCAGTCGTAAGAAGAGCAAGCACAAAGCATTCTATAAACATTCTATCTCACCTCCTGGCTTGGACACCTGAGGAACCACCTCCTTGGGAAGTGCTTGGGTGCAGGAAGCCATTTACCCAAAAGGAAAGCCCATGAACTTGAAATAGAAAATAGAAGGTCTTTAGGTTATGATTTTGTCTGCTCTAGCAAGAAGAGCAGTTAAGTAGGTGCAGTAGGAAGGAAAAGATGAAGATGTAGTTCAGTTCTGCAGAGCACGGCTGAGGAGAAAGACAGTGTCCATTCAGGGAGAATCAGATGGTGGAAAAGAGACAAGCAGTACCTGTAAGTCATGTAATATACACATATTCAGAGGTAGTACTTGGAGGATGTGGTCTCTGCATGGAATAAATAAAAATGTTAGAGCTGCCACCATAAGCCAATGACAAGAAGATGGGGCTCAAAGGGAACCGAATCCATCAAGTCTGATTTATTCCACCATTGTGCTGCATCCACTATCTCTAGATTCCTCCTCAGAGCATGTGTCTATAGCTTAGTGGGAACAATCACAGCACACCAGAGCTGACTGTACATTTGCAAGGTTGTAACCCCCTGCAAGGTTACACTACGTCAGTCAGCTCAAGAGGTAGGGCAACACAGGTAGATAAAAGTTCCATTTTCCAAATGAACAGAGATTGTAGATGGAATTGACTCTTAGAGAAAAAGTGTAAGGGTCACAACAAGACTTACAAAAGTACCTGGCTTACAAAAAAGTACCTGGCATTGCTTGGCTTTCAGGGAAACCAGGGGCTGAAAGGCATCTGGGGGAATGCCCATCTCTCTGCACATGAGCAAAGACAAGTTCCTTCAGAGCCCCAGTTATCTATGATTATTCACCTTTAATGAGTCCTTACATTTCCTGGCCCGTGACCTTACACTACACACTTTTGCCTACCAGGGTGTCCTCTAATGATATCTCTGTCCTCTCCCTGAAGACAGGCACTTTGCCCCTCTGCACTTCCATGGAATCCTTGCAATAACCTCCATTTGATACCTTCCAGTTTCCACCTGCAGAAGTCCCTGAGCTGGAGCTGTCTGGGTTGGAAGATTCAGGTGCACAGTAACAAGGACCAAATCTCTGGGTCTAAGCATTAACCTCATTAATTAATTAATTCCTAACACTAATGCTACGTGTTCAGGAACTGTAGTTCTCATCCTGGCTCTGCCTCAGACTTGCTGTGCCCCTTTGGGCAGGTAATTTTTCCCATGTGGCTTTCTTGGTTTCCCCATCTGTAAGGGCCAGCCTTATGAGCCCTCCCAATATAAAACATCCTGAGATCTTTGGACAACAAACTGTATATTATTATAGCCACTGCTATTATTAGAGCTCTTGTGTGCTCCAGAGACACTGGCAAGAGACACAAAAGCAAAATAAATTCAAAGGCACAGAGAGCAGACAGAGCAATAAAGCACAAAAATTGAAGAAAGAAGGGGAATAGATTTTTATCTAGTCAAAATCAGAGTACAGCACTGGGGCGTTACTCTTATGGTACAGTGTATATGGAAGGATAACACTATTTTGAAACACTTCTTCAAATCCAGTTGTCCACCTTCTTCTTTGAGTTCCTAGTGGCCTGTAGCTCTGTAGCTGCTCCTACCTAACTCCACACATTGACAAGACCTTTGGTATGGTTTGGTTTATAATGTATTGACTGACTACAGCTGTACAGCTCAAGCAGGCACAGAGATGCTCTACCACCTTCTGAGTTCAGCCAGGTTTATCCTTTCTCTAGCTGGGAAAAGCAGCCAGTAAGAATGGAAAAGAACAAGAAAGCTTGGATGCAGACCTGTGGGATGGTGAACTAAACCAACATTTACACAACTGCATATGCAGTGCTTTAAAATGGAACATCAGCACACAATTACAGCATCATCTGGAGATAAGTGAAGCTCAAATCACCACAGTTTTATGTGTGCTACTCTAGAATGCTACTGAGCAAGCAGCAGTTGTGCTCCATCTGTCAGTGTGTCCTCTGCTGTCACAGGATCCTTGCTGTAGAGACTACCATGGTCTGCTTCTTTCCATTATGGATGAGGCTGGATTGTCCTCTAATTTTTCTGCACAGGGAGTCACAGTGTCCCTCTAACTAGTTTGCATTATGTCTTGGTTAAAGAACAGCTTGTATGTCAGGATTAATATAAAAGAAGACAAAAATTCTATTTGTGTCTGCAGTTCCTAAGGAGCAAGTCAGCTTTGCTTCCCGGCAGCATGAGAAGCTCAGAGACTGGATTGGCTTGCAAGTGGTTGGAGAGACAGAGATACCAGATCAGCTGTGCCTGCAAAGAGTGGGCTGTGGGATGAACATAGGGTCAAACATTACCCCTGGAGGATTTCTTTTCCCCACTTTCTGCATGGATTTTCAGAATCATTTCCTCCTAAAAATTTGTGCAACCTTGTTTCTCAGTTAAACGGCTTTTTAAATTTTTTAGAAGTTTTTTGGTTTATTGCCTTTTTGGATCAGTGATATGAACTGCCAGCAAATACTACATTTCACTCCCCCTCATTAGCATCGTAAATTAATTTAGGACTGATTTAGATGTAGGATTAACAACCCGAGGACTAATCCACTCTTTATTCAGAGGACATAATCAGGATGAACAGTCTTCCGTCTCACATCACTCAATTAGTTAACGGGACCATCTCATGGGAAACAAACAATATTTGTGTCTCCACTGGCAAAGGAACAGTTCAGGGTTAAGGCAGAAGAGTGGGGGAAACCTGGCCTGGCCTGGCCCCAGCTTTGCTCCAGGCTCATTCTGCAACCCTGGGCAAGTGCTTTTACACTCTGCACCATTTACCCTAATTTTAACATTGAGAAGTCAGATTTAGAGGAAAGACAAAAGATTAGAAGCAATGTTTGAGGTGGTTTAGGGCAGCATCTTTTATTTAACCAGGATTAAGGATACCTGGGCCATGGGCCACCTGCCAACAGAGAAACTTGGAAAGCTGGAGTAATAGAATTAATAAGCTTTCAGTTACATGCCTCTACCCTTATTTAGGTGAAATGGTGTTTTATTTTCTGAGCACTCTTTTCCTCTGATAGCACTGTGATTAGTACATTATTATCTATACTGCAGAAGCAAAGACAAGCCCTCAGTTTTCAGATCAGCAAAAATACCCAAGAGAAAACACTGCTCTTCTTAAAGCAACAATTACTTGTTAGAAAATTTGACGCACTCAAGAGCAATCCTGCAATACCTCAGTGATGCTGTTTTCAAATGCCCTGTGTGTTTGCTAGAGAAATAAATAACATATCTTGCAATTAACAAATGAATATCCTGTTGAAGTTAGCTTTTACTGGCTGTCAATGAATAATCTTCAGAAGGATGAAGATTAAATACATGCTTTGGCAAGTGTCCTTTTCCACCAGAATATTTTCTTGAAAGCACTTAGTGTCTAATGATAAACTGAGGACCTGCTCCTCTGAGTGCAATAAATAAATACAAATAATTGCAGTAGAAAAGAATCTGACAGACAACCAGTGCCATTTTGGGCATAACTGATTGATGCTACTTATAATCAATGACACTTGTAAAGCTGAAACCTTCTGTTCTGGACACATGCTGCTCACATCAGGTGAGCTGAGCTCTGCTGTCCCACAAGGGCAGCATTTTTTAACCATTTAATACAAATTGCAATTAATTGTTTGTATTACAACATCACCAAGAAGCCGCAGCCACAGATGAGGACCCTGCTGTGCCATGGGCTGCAGGAAATAAAGAAGTAGGGGATATTGCAGTGTGGTTTGTCGAGGCTGGGAGTGTCCCACTTCAGGGACAGAAAGAGAGCAGGCACACACAGCATGAGGGAACAATCCTTCTCCCTTTATTTACAAATCTGACTCCATTTATACATTTGTACAGAGGTCAAGAGATTGGCTACAGAGGTCGCCACTTCTCAACCTGGATGGTGGACATCACCATCAATCATTTCTTCTCTCAGAGGAGAAGTATGCAAACATTCTAAAAACACACATTGTTTAGATGAAGCTGCATGAGAAACACAGCACAAAGACAGAAGGCAGAAAACTTAGGGCAACACTGCAGTGCTTTCACATAGTTTGAAATCAAAGACCAATTGATGGAGCTCCAGAATAGTCTCACCTTTAGTGTGATCATAAAGAATGAATGATTTTATACAATTCAGTGTTGGCCACAATTTCACAGACAAGCTCCTGACAGGTGTTTGGTACCCACTGTGATAGCAGGGGAAAACATGTCTTGCTGGCACACTATTTCAAAACCTAACTGAATTGTCACTTTTTCAGAGATACAATTGTTCCAGTGTGGTTCCCTCAGAGAGATGACAGTGACAAGACAGCCACAGCACCACAAATCCGTGACTTTAGTTAATAGTTCTGTAGGAGGTTTTCAAACCAGACTGTTTTCTTAAAATACTGCATTTCTTAAAAATACCACACTACTAAAAATACTGCTGCTCCTTTCAGCTCTTCATGAGGATCAAACGTGCTGTTGTGTCTACACGAGACTGGCACTCCTTGTCATCCTGTGCAGCCCATGGATACAGGCCCTGCTCTGGGCCACCTCAGGACCAGAGCCCAGAGAAGTTGGGGTTCTCCTGGGGCTGTTCAGCTCTGCCTGAAGATGTTGGAGACATGGAAATGCCTGCTCCACTAAGAGGACATCAGAATCGCAATAATCCTTCCTTACACAACAGGAGAAATGTCAGAAGCTAACAGCAAAAAAATTCTAGGGCTGCTGTTAATCCATGAGTTCTCATGGATTGTTAGCCTTGCCTACAGCTTTCATCCTCAGGTCCTTGCCCCGGTGAGTTCTACATTTTCATGCCACACCATGCTCCCAGGGACTGTCCAGTCAGCAGATTCTCTGCCAAGCACTTGAAGGGCAAAATACATCACACTTATTACCAACCCAAAGAAGTGAACAGGGTCCTGCTGTTGGTTTACCATTTGTTTTCTGACCTAGGGGAAGTAACCATCTCCTGTCTGAATTTAGTTCTTGTAAATAAAATCATTAGGTTTGTTTCCTTTTAGTCCATTCTACACTCAAGTCATTCTGAGATCCAGTCTCCTGCCCAACAACAAATCAAGGCCAAAAAACTCATGTTCATTTAGCTTCCCAGTAGGAGTGTATTTATTTACCTTTCTAAGAGTAGATTTCACAACCAGTGTGCCCATGCATCATAATGAAATATCTGTAGGCACCCACTGGACAAATGGAGTGTCACAAAGAGCAGTGAGAGAAGAAACACCTTCTTACCTGTCTGTAACAAGCCAGCCCCACTGTCCTTGACTCCAAAGTGCTGCTGGATGTCCAGTAACACACCTACAAGAAAACAGAGAATATGCTCAGTGTCTTCAGCCTTTGAAAAGCATTCAATTCAAATCTTTTGTGACACATCAGCAAAGCTTCAAATTCCAGTTTAAACACCTAACTTCTAATGGTTGCATTTTTTTTTGCCTATACATGCACACTCAGTAATTTTGGGCTATTACAATAAAAGCAGAGGTGGGCAGATGTAACATCATGCAATGAGCCTGGGAATTAAATCCTCATGAATGGAAACTGGTCTTCCCTTTCTACTTAAATAAGATCAGGCTTTTCTATTTGTGTGTTTTCTGCATAATCCAGACCTCTCAATTCTGTTAGTTCATGGAAATACAGGGAAACTGATTCTGCACCTGAGGTGCTTAAATGGTTCGACAAGACAGCCAGATTGAATCCAAGACAAGTTTTAACAAATCTCTGCTGGGAGGAGATATCACAGATTGGCAATGATGAAAGGTTTCATATTTAACTAGTTCTAGGGAGTTTTTACTTTCAAAGCAAATACAACAAATATATTTAAAATACCTTAGTAAAGGTAGGTAAGTAACCAGATGCTCAGATTTAAAGCAACTACAAGCAGAACCAAACCAAATCTTCTGTCTTCCTTGAACGCCAACATATCAATTGGCACAAGCAAAATTAACAGGTTTTGAAGTATTTAAACATTCAACTGGATTTAATATTTTTGTACCAAACATTTTGACAAATGTAACACCAGGTATATGGGACAGCCATGTTTTTGTAACCAACAAACCAATAGGAAAACCCACAGCAGAGCTTTATTAATTCATTTGGGAACACACAGGTTTGCCAAGCTGTACATGGTCCAGTGGTCTCAGATGCAGATCCATAGGTCCGAATAATTGTCAGTGGTGACAAATGACCAGCATCTGACTTCCTGAGTCTGGAATAGAGGCTGTCTCTCTCTTTAGGTCTGGGACTTCCTTATTTAGACTTCTGTCTTCTCCAACCCTGAGGATATGCAAGTTTCTTCTTTAAAAACAAGAAGACCATTCTCTAACTACACTGAACATCCACAGAATTCACCTCCAGCTCAAATTCTGATCCAAGGCTTTATCCAAAGTCATTCTTCTCATCTCTGCAGGTTACAGAAATCAACTGAGCACCAACCTGAATCACTCACCATAAATGTCCCAGCTTTTGGGCCTGCCAAGATCACACTAAATGACAGAGAGATAAAAGACCCAGTGATAACTATTCCCAGAAGACATCTGGGACAATGCCAAGGGAACAGTCATAAATTAAAGATACTGAAGGAAAAGAAGAAGATGGAGAGAAGGAAAGAAAAGTCAAGAAAGCTCATTCGAGCTATTCTGTACTACTTGTACATCACCATTTACTCAGGACAGAATAGGCCTCAATATCTGCCCAGAAACATTATTTCAACCTCCTGCAACAACTCCCACTCCCCTACTCTCTCATCAGTCTGTTTAGCCCCAAACAAGAAGGCTGAGGGTGGGGAAGGGTGTGAACCGAATTAATGTATGTCATTACTGATAAAAAAGGGGGTAGATGCAGGCTCTTCACACTGGTGCCCAGTTAAAGAGGCAAAGGGCAACAACTGAAATCCAGAAAATTCCCCTTAAATATAAGAAAATTAATTTCTACTGTGAGGGAGGTCAAGCACGCATGTTCAGAGAGGGTGGGCTCCCCATCCCTGGAGATACTCAAAACCCAACAGAACACAGTCCTGTGCAGCCTGCTCTAGCTGACCCTGCTTTTAGCAGGGGGTTTGGATTAGATGATCTCCAGAGGTCACTTCTGACCTCAATTATTCTGTGACTTTATAATTTTCTGGAGTACTAAGTGCCTGATTACATCCATCCTGACACAGTCTTCCCCTGGCCTTTCTTTTCCTTTGGAACATTGCTGTCTGCTACAACTTCAACAGGAATTTCTTTGCTTCCTCTTGGATGGCACATTCAACTCCATTTACAAAGTGCCCTGGCATTTCTTGACTGTGCTTCCCTGGTTTGCTCCATTAACAACTGAGGTACCATTATCCAGGCAGCAGCTGATGAACAAAAAGAAATTTGCATTTACCTCGCAAACCCCTCCGTGGTGTAGCTGACTTACCGGCTCCTCTTAGTGTTCCACCTTTCCACAAAAAAAAAGATTTTCATCCAACCCAACTTAGAAACCTCACTGGGCTTAACCAGCCCTGAGCACTTTGTGTTCCAGTACTTCTTGGTCCCAGACTGCCCACCTTTGCCTCCCATCAGGCAAAGGTCAACATGCCAAAACAACTCCTGGGCACTATAATCCCAATTTTAGGGACAATAAACTCATCAACATCCTCAAGATTTATGTGGAATAGGGAGGAAATACTGAGTACAATATTTTCTCGTGCTCTCCTGTCATCACTCAGTTGTGCTGCAGAGAAATGAAATATCTACTCATTGCTTGCAGCTGAGCAGGGGGTTGGACTGGATGGAATATATTCCATGAGGGAATACACACACATGTTGAAAGCTCCATCCAGCACCCTGAAAGGTGGCTCTCCTGCCTTCAGCAACATATTCCCAACCATGACAGAATGCCAAAGAGGCACATTAAACTTAAAGTTCTGAGAAGCAGGAGCCTGGGATGTGATGGAAAACAGACTTTTATGGATTTGCATCAGAAACCAGAACAGAAAGCAGAGGGGAATATAAGGGTGCCTACAAAAAAAGCAGAGGAGAGCTTCCAGTTTGTGACAAGTTATTTGTCCAGTGACAGTGGTTTCACAGTCCTGTAGACCATAATGACCTTTACAAGCTCAAACTCCTGCAGCCAGAAATGAAATACATTCAGGACAAAGACCTGCAGACACTTGGATTAATCCTACAATTTTATCCTGGTGCTGGAGAGGAAAGTGGGTTCTGTGGAGAGCCAATGCAACAGGACAATGCAGAACCACAATTATAAGTCCTGTGTAACCTTGGAAGAAGGTCTCAGATGATTAAGAAAGATCTGCACGTCTAATTGGCATGGATTTCCTACTCCAAGTTATTTCATGTTCTCTTTAGACTACAGGTGTTTTGATTTGGGTTTAGAGCATTAAATTAAAGGCAACAGCAGGTAGATGATGCAACACACCTATGAAGTGATAGTAGTTCTCTGCTGTGGGAGTTTTCCTGCTCAGCCACTCACCTGGGAAGACACTCCTCCTCTCTTAAATTCACTCTGCTCTGTTTGCACCTCACTGTGGCAATGACTCACCCCAGAATTTAATAAGATTTAGGGATACAATTAAGCAATGATAGACCAGGGAAGAATACAGGAAAATGATAGAGCTTTTGACTTTCCCTTCTGCTTCTAGATGATGGGAAGGGAGAGAGCTGGAGCCAGACTGCAGACAGTGGCCACATTGCTTGGAGAGCACCTGATGTAATCCAAGAGTGAAGCCACCACACTTGGCAAGGCCTGTCTTGGATTAAAGCTCATACCTATGACCCAGGAGGATCTCAAAACAGCCAAGAGCAGCCAGCAGGCACCAGTCTTCCTGAGAACCTCTCTGGAGGCCTGCTGGCCATTTGGGATGTCTGTATATGGCACCTGGTGTGCTCCCCCCTCTTATTTCATAAGCACATTCTGTATTTTCAGGACTGAGCAAATGTACAGGAAGCATGGTGTCAATCTCCCAAAGCATCTCAGCAGCCGAACCAGATGCTGTTAATGCTGATGTAGATTTGGAACTCAGTGAGATGAAACACAGGCAGCACCCAGCCAGGAGTGCTGATCAAGATGGGCACAGGACTGACTGGGAACCCAGAGAGAAGAGCAAAGTCTGGTTACTGCAGCCATCTCTAGGGGACTTTTACCAGGCCTAATGTCTAAGCAGCTGACAGACACCAAGGCAGTTATCAGACTTTTGTGGGCACTGGGCATGAAGAGGACTTTTAGGATCAGTTTGGAGGGTAAAAGGTCATGGAGTGCTACAGATACAGAGGGACATGCCTGACCTCATCCCCTCACAGGGTCAGAAGGTTTCCAGGGTACTGCTGATGTTTTTAATGACCGTTTCACAAACAGTGATTGCAAAAGACCTGATTCTGAGGCTTTTGGAATGCAAATCCACATTTAATGGCCCAGGTTATCTCTGTTTTAGGGGAAATACTTTGGGAAAGCCAGATTTTCCTGGAAGCATGCAGTTCACACTTCAGAAGGGAGGTAGGAGGTACAGATGAGGCATGAGGCAAACTGCTTGCCTAGATAGGTTTTGTGTCCCTGATCTGAGCTACAACAAATCAAAAGCTGCAGGATTCTGTGAGGGCTCTTCACCAAATACTGCTGTCTGTATACATTGCCACATTAAGAAACAGTATCCTTAAGCTAAACCACAGCGAAATGACAATTTCAAAGCAAAAAGACATTAGAACTTCCCTGGGACAGCCCCATTTTCCAGTCACCAAAACAAAACATCGTGATTTGCTTTCAAACTGCTTCCAAAGCAGGTGCAAAATGTACAGTTTGCCTGTTCACAGAGTGCAGAGCTACAAAAGTAAAGGCACAGGTTTGCAGCTCACATTCTTTAAATATTGTGTGTGTGCACTGCAGCACCACTGGCCAACATAACTACTTACTTAAGAATGAAAGAATGGCTCATTTTAAAAGGCATTTTCTAATGGGGAAAAATGATGGTGCTTGAAAGGAATCAGCACACGGTTTTCCACAGGGTACAGGATGTGTGCCCCCAGCACCCTCCCTCCTGGCCCTTTGCAGGTCTGAACCTCTCTTTAGGGAACCCAGATTCACACTCTCAACTCCCTGAGTGCCAGCACAGACTCTTTACTGACAATACTGTTTCTTCTATTACCTCTCTCTACCTACCTCTCTTCCTTATAAAGGCATTTTCTTCCCAGACTGTGGTCCCTGGTACTTCCAGGACCAGCCTCCTCAGGAAGAGGTAGCTAAGCAGGGATAGCCAAACCCTGGCTTTCTATCCATTAAAGACACAAACCACCTTCCTCACATCAGGCTCTTCCTCATGCCTGCAGCCATATTCAACCTCCTTCAAATAAAGCATTAAGGAGGCAGAGGAGTGGTGCAACACACCTGTCTCTTCAGAGACATGTGAAAAGATTAGGTGGAGAGAGGTTTATTCTGAAGTCTCTGTGATTACATCTTCACTGCAACCTGAAGGTGTAGCAGCAGTTCACAGAGTGATCCCTGAGCTTCAAACGAGCTGCTTCAGCTCAGCCACCCACCAGCTATTAAACACCAGCGTCACAATTTGAGCCCCATTTAAATATTCAGCTGGAGAAAACCACCATGGTAGCCCTACTGATATTTGTACCTCAAGATAAATTCCCACTGCTGCCAGAACAAGCAAGTCTAGAATATAAATGCAGTACTGCCTTCTTTGGATTGCCATGAAAGCATTCCCCGCCTGCTCCTCAAGTACTGATAAATGCCTGGTGACATCTGGCTTGAAAACATTGACAGGAGCTTCCTTAGGACATAAACACTGACTTTTTTTCTGCAAAACTAGTTTCCACTGTTGCATGACATGACAATACACATTGGTGAAACAGTCTTTGGTTTCGAAATAATGCTGCAGGATTAAAAAGAAACAAACAAAACAAACCCAGCAATTAGACAAATCAAAACAAGGGTTTCCTAAGATCTGCTCACACTGGAATGCATGAAACTTGTGACCTAGAAAGCACTGAAAAGCAACTGCCAACACCCACAGCAGCGTACTTAGGAAGGGGTTTCCCTGTGTAATAGAGTGCTGGGAAGACACAATCACAGCAGCTTGAGCTGAAGATCAGAGTGAGCCAGGGTCCTGATGTCATTCACAGGACACAAGACAGTGGCTTAAAAATCACAGAATGGAATCACAGAATATCTTGAACTGGAAGGAACCTGTAGGGATCACCCAGTCCAGCTCCTGGCCCTGCACAGACACCCCAACAATCCCACTCCGTGCCTGACAGCATTGTCCAAACGCTCCCGGAGCTCTGGCAGCCTTGGGGCCATGACCATTCCCTGGGGAACCTGGGCAGTGCCCAGCACCCTCTGGGGGAAGAAGGTTCTCCTGATACCCAGCACAAACCTCCCATGACAAAGCCCCAGGCATCTCCTAACAAAACCCCAGGGAAGTGTGAGAGTTCAAAGCCTTCACAGGCACTGGGAGCCTCCCACCACCTGCAGAAGGTGACGAGGTGGAGCCTTGTCTCAGATGATGGTGTTGGACTGCCAGGGCACAGCAGAGGAGTTGCTGTTCACTCCAAGCAGCATTTGCAGGGGTTTTTGGAAGGACAGAGATCTGTACTGTGAGATCTGCAAAGCACACACTACTGCTTGGGAAATGAAATGCCTGTCTGAGGTGACATTCTTATTCTGAATCAAAACCGATGTTATCCTCGGAGACTCACACCACCTGTCACACCCACTTTTTCCATTCAATGTTTTTGTCATTATTAGCGTATCAGTAGGGATGTATCTGAGCTGTTCATTTATTCCTTCATTCCCAAAGGCTACTACTGGCTTACCTGCATAGCACGTAACAAGTAATTAAGCATCAGGAAAAAAAAATAAGGAATGCAATTAATCAAGAACATAGAGAAGAAGTATATTAAAAAAGCAACTTCTTACTCTGGCAGTAATAAATGGTGGTTTCTCTAACACAGCTCAAACTCCACTGTAATGTGGTATGCAAAGTCTGAGCACAAAATTGCCTGCAAGACTGGGAGGAGATAAAAAAAGTTCATCAGGTGTAGAATCGATTAGCACAAGGCATCATTAACACAGGGTCAGGGTGTCTAGGGAAGGCAGCACAGGACAGCCAGTCCTGTTGGGATTAAAAAAACCCCACAAAACAAAACAAATAGGAGTTTGAATGCAACCATGGCTGCCAAGTGCTGGGTGCCTCATTGGTAAACCCACACCCTAATCAAATCCTTCATCTCCTTAATTACAGTGTATGTCTGTTCCCAGGACTGTGGCTGGGAAGGATGTCGTTGTCAAATAGGGAACATGGGATACTTGGCCAGCACGAAACAAAGAGCTTAAATAAATTCCAAAACATGGGAGATTTTCCATGTATGACCCATTGCAACAACAGCTCTCAGCAGTAAGACTTATAAATGACATGGGACAAATCTAAGGAGAAGCTCACAGTGTCACTTCACTCTCTTCTCCATCTGGGACACAGCTCCCTACAAGGAGATCCCTAATTTCACCCCTGCCTCATCTCACTTGCAGATTCCTGCTTAGCCTATCTTAATCAGCCTGGCAGCTCCTGCAAGCCCAGGGAAGACTTCAATCACAGATAAGTGACAGGATTTGGCTCAAAGGACAGATCAAAATGAAATGGCACCTAGACTTAAACTTAAAACCAAACTTATTCACTTGGAACTTGGAACTTGGAACTTGGAACAGTTCCTTTATGTGGAATAGGAAAAATCAGAAGCTCTTACAAATCTGAAAAACCAACAGAAGCTGAAGTAGTAGCTGAGGTTTATGTTAGTCATCTGAAAGGACAGGAATCATTAACAGCTTTCAGACAATGCTGGCCAGACCTTTCTCCCACACCCAGCATCTCTAGCTCAGGACTCAATTTAGACCCAATTTCTGGGGGTTTTTACCTCATGCAAACACAGAATGAAACACAATCTTTAACAGAGGAAAAAACTACTCTTGGGACATTTTAGATCTAAGCAACAGCCTCACCAGATTTTCACATCAAAGAGGAGAGCCTTAAAAATAAAGTTATTATTTCAATTATTCAAATCCCAGAAAATTCAGATACTCCCCCAATTCACATTTCCTCGTGGACTCTGTAGCAGAAAAAATTGAGCCTGACACCAAAAGCTCTACTTGTCTTCTGCCTTTCTAATCTTTAGACAAGACTAACAAGTTGAGCTAATTCATGCAGTGAAACATATCTCAGAGACTTTGTATATGAACTAATTAAAATAAATAAAACCAGTATGGATAATGATAGAGCAAATCAAGTGCATATGAATTCAGTCAGTGACTCACTGCTCCCTTGTTTTCCTTATTGGAAAACTTGGCTTATCACCATACCAGGGTGACGATGAGTCAGGAAACTGGCATGAGCCACAAATTGCAAGGAAATTAAAATAAGTATCTACAAAATCTCTTTTTGGACAGATTTTGGAGATTTTTGCTGGCTTTGTATGGATGTGGTTATGGACTTCACAGTTGTAACCTCATGGTTTTCTGACTAGATAAAATCAGGAAAGAAGCATTTATGAGTTCTAGAGACAATGCATAATGATTAGGCTCTTCTTCTCAGAATCAGTTTGATGCCTTTACTTTTATAAAAGTATGTATTTTAACCAAATACATTTGAAGCATATTACCCTATTTTATTGAATGCCTAGTACTACCTTATCAAGTAAATAGGGGGATATTAATCACTTGGAACCAGTCAAAGCACATGTAAATATTTTAACAGCACTAAACTGAGAACTAACAGGGTGCATGGCATGAGGGTAACAGTTCTAAACCCAAGTCTGTGCAAGCACAACCACTTTGCTGCCACCTCACTCACAGACCATGACAACTTGCTCTGTTACACCTTCTGACACACCACCTGTTGGATTTGAGGTTTTCAGGCAGGTTGGGGACACAAATCCCACCAAAAAGCCTGGGCTATTATGTGCACTTCAGTGTACAAGCAGCTGTGTCTCTGGAGCTCATGGATATTATTTCACAATAATAAAATTAATTTCAAACTTTAAACTAAAAAAAAAAATCAGAGAGATAGAAAAAAAAAGCAAATTTCAAAGTTGTGAAGGTGAAAAGAAGAAAGCCTCAATGTTCTCTAGTTCCACAGACTAGCAAGTGAGAGGTTTTTACCCACTTCCTTTTCTCCTACCGCCATGCATATTTCTGTGACACAGGAGACTGAATGAACAACTGGGGTAATTAGTGACTGATGATTTACAGCAGATGACAGCTAATTTCTCCAGTTAAGAAGATTTCTATCAAATCTGTAGAAATGTGCACTCAGATTGGACATACTTCCAAGTGACTGCATCTCATCTCTCATTTGCATTTTGCTTCTGCTTGGCAATGCCTCGGAGCTATTTCAGAACATCACAAGCTGTCCAGGGCACATTGGTATATTGTATATAATTGTAAGGGGCTTCCTATTCTTTCTTTACCACCAAGAATGTTTTACAAAATGCAAGGGAGATGCTAGATGCAGAGGTACCTTGTACAGAGAGATCTGCAGAAGAGCAGCAGCCAGGAGCAAAGCAGGGAATGCCAGGGAATGTCAGGCACATTCCAGGCAGGTTTCTGCAGTGCACGACTGTCAGATTTCAGTCAAAGAATGAAACATGCACTGTCATGGTCCTGGGCTAACAAAGAGTTCTTGTCATCAACTTCACGCCAGTCCAGGGGTGTAAGAGCACACCTCCAGTGCTCCTGCACACTGATTTTCACAAGTGGCTGTGCAATGTTAGTGTCCACTACACAAATCTCTCTCTGTGACCTAGATCTGGACAGGCTCATGAGGCTTTAAGTGCACAAGCAGGAAAAGCTGGAATTGTCCATAGGATCTCTGCCACAGATTAAAACCTGGATAAAACTGTGATACAAACTTGGTGCTGCCACCCACTTTTAAGACAACAGGAAATCTGTAAAAGAACCCAAAGCCCTACTATTTCAAGTAGCTTCCTAAACCTTGTTTAAAATTCCAGATGAAGAAGCTTTTGGACTCAGACAAAAATACTTACCCTAACTTTAGTAATCCCAGAATAGCCTTTACTCTTAAACATATGCTTTAAACACCCCTGAGACTCTACTGCTGAACATGGCAGGCAGGTTCACGAATCTGTCATCCTGCATAAAGAGTCATGGAATGGTTTAGGTTGGAATGGATGTTAAAGCTCATCTCGTTCTGAACCCCTGCCATGGGCCAGGGACACCTTCCCCTATCCCAGATTGCTCCAAGCCCTGTGCAACCTGGCCTTGAACACTTCCAGGGATAGGGCAGCCACAGTCTCTCCGAGCAGCCTGTGCCAGGACCTCACCACCCTCACAGCTGTGAATTTCTTCCCAAAATCCCATCTATCCCTGTCTTCTGGTGATGGGAAGCCATTCCCCTTTGTCCAAAGTTCCTCTTCACCTCTCTTGGAGCCCTTTTAGGCACTGGAAGGGGCTCTAAGGTCTTCCCTGAGCCTGATCTTCTTCAGGCTGAACAGGCCCAACTCTCTCAGCCTGTGCTCATAAGAGGGAGGATAAGAAGGGAGGCTAAAGCTGCTCCAAGGCCACCACAACACAATGCTTCCTTCCATCCACCTCTTCCCTGTTCTCTTTACAGCACCATAATGAGAACTTTTGGGGTCCCCTCATCCACCCTCATCCCGAGGGCACTATGATCCCTACAGCAGCTTCTCATACCAAACACTCCCTTCCTCCTGCTCCTTCTCTCCATCCTGGTATTCATTTGGGGAACTCTCTCATCACAAGTGCACTGATCTGCAGGGATCCTGCTACCTGCATGATGTAAATAAATCAAAAGGTGCTGTTTTATACCCACATGTTATGAGGGAGATGTTTTTCCCACAGATGAGGCTGAATGAGGGTACATTCCCACACGCTGCCCATGTTGGTTCCTGGAACCACCTTGAGCTTTCTGCCACGAGTGTTTAAAGCAGCCACTGCAGAGCTCTAACCATGGGCATTTTTTAATTTATGCATGAGTGGAAATGCCCTCCTGTCACTGCCTGCTCCAACATCTCCCATATATTAAAACACCTTTTTCTGAGCAAAAAGCAATGTGACACACCTCATATGCATTTATCTCCCACAGAAATATACTCAGTGTTTTTATTTCATTCTGGGCCCTGGTCAAGCTGTGCCAGTTCACAACTGAGTATGGTGCCCAACTGTCCATTAGTTAGTCTCAGCAAAGTTCTTTAAATTCATCTCACTGACAAAGCAAGTGGCTTTGTACAGGTAATTAGTAAGAGCACACAGGCATTTAAAGACCTATGTAGGACACAAAAGCTTGTTAAGGAACCCACAGCTTACCCACAGCACTATTAGAGAAAAGAAACCAGCTTTGGAGTTATCACAGGAGATATTTAAATGCATTGGTCTAGGTTCTTAAAATGATCTAGTAAAGAATTTACTATGTTCCACAATAGGTCCAGAGCTGATATAGCAAAAATCCGTGGATAAAACCTGATACCTGCATGAGAGTGTGTACTCAGATGAGAACAGGGCACACCAAAATAAGCATGACAGAGAGGGCTTCTCCAGAACTGCAAGGAGTCAGTGGTGTGGGGATGTGGCTACAGTGAGACCAGGAAGTCCTCACAGCACAAAAAGGGCTTGTCCTGTTTTTTTTAATAGTGTTTTATTCAGTGCAAGTTGCAGCAGTTTCTGGAGATAAAACACCCTTCACAGCAAGGTTTTTGATTTGCCAAGCTGTACTGCCACAGGACCTCCATGAGAAGGGCTGTGGTAACAGGACAGTGATGCACACTCCTAGATGACAGAGCAAAACCTAAGTTCAACCCTGAATTAGGAGACAGGGCTGCTCTTTTCTCAATCCTGACACTACATCACTATTTAACCTTGGGTACTTGATCATGCAGAATTTCAGAGTCTGCATTAGCCTAATGAAGATAATAACAATAATCATGTGTGTCACAGATACAGTTGGGCTTGGTTATTATGTTCTCATGAAGTGCCTGGAAAAGCCCCAGATGAAAGAGAAATTAGGAGAAGGAAGATTAATTATAAGATGTGCATCCCAAATAAAAACCAGACAGGAACATTGTTGCTGTTGCTATTAGTGGAGAGTCTGTCTGATTTAGGCCAGCTTTTATTTCTCTGTTGGTAAAGCAGACCCATTTTCACCACTTTCCATGTTCAAGTTTTATTTGTAGATGGTGGGTAGGTGATAAAGGCTGCGGAGCTTCTCATATTGCAGACATAAAGGCCTTAGATTGAAGGTCTGATTTCACCGCAACTACTGTCTGTGATGACAGGCCTGCCTTGTGTTTTTACTGTTGTAAGGCAAAACAAGGAACCAAAAGTTTATTGCCACAAAGGAAAGACCAGGACTGAAGAAAAGGAAACATTTCCTGGGGCTAAACTAAACACACCAAGGTGAGCATAGCCATAGTGGGAGACATTACATCGAAATCATATTAACAAGCACTTGGGTATTTAACAAAAACTTGCACAAATGGAAACATCTTTTCTACAGTGATTTTGTCTCAGGAACTACCAAGTATTTCTCATTTAGGTTAGTATCTTGGTCTGTTTCAACACGGGGAAAGGGACACAGGGAAAGGCACAGTGATACATCTGAGCTCAGGTCTAACTGAGCAGCTCAGTCCAGAAAGACACCTGAGCATTTCCCCAAGCCTCAGCCTGGGCTGCTCTGCCCTGGAGCTCCTTCCTCCTCTGCCAGAGATCAACCCCTGCTCCTCCTGCAGCATGCTGAAAGTGTCCCAGAGATCCCAGAATCACTAAGGATGGAAAAGATCTCCCAGATCATAGAATCCAACCTGTGCCTGATTCCAACCTTGTCACCCAGCCCAGAGCACTGAGTGCCACCTCCATTTGCTCCTTGGACACCTTCAGGGATGAGGACTCCATTACCTCCCTGGGCAGCTCCTTCCAATTCCTGACCACCCTTTCCATGGGGAAATTCCTCCTGCTGTCCACCCTGAGCCTCCCCTGGCACAGTCTGAAGCCGTTCCCTCTCCTCCTGTCCCTGTTCCCTGGGAGCAGAGCCCGACCCCCCCCCGGCTCTCCCGTCCTGTCAGGGAGTTGTGCAGAGCCACAAGGTCCCCCCTGAGCCTCCTTTTCTCCAGGCTGAGCCCCTTTCCCAGCTCCCTCAGACATTCCTCATATGATTCACTCTCCAGACCCATCCCCAGCTCTGCTGCCATTCTCTGGACACGCTGCAGGCCCTCAATGAATGCCAAACTTAAATTCAACATCATCCAGTGACAAATACTGTTCCAACTCTAACTTCATTGCGATACCAAATTTCACGAAATATCCCTTGGGGTAATCAGTAATGACTTCCTTAAAAAATAGATGAGTACAGGAACCTAGGAAAAAATTAATAATTGCACATTCTTTCCAGGACACACAAACTCCTTGCTTTCACCTTGCATAGAAAGTTTTCAAGTTTTAAAAATATAGAGTGGTATTGAACCCTTCATTTCTCAAGAGTCAGATTTTTGGAAATTGCTGTCAGCGAGTCACCTACACCTTAATTTGAGATAATTAACAATGCAGTGGAAGAAATAAAGGACATAGCCTCCACTTGTTTCAGGAGACACTGCAATACAGCTAAATAAGGAGTTTCACCCCTTAACTATAAACAGCAAAAGGCTCTAATTTGTTCAGCTTCTGCTCATGAAATGTGCATTAATTCCTTAATGACAGGTGCACCTTGGAGTCAGGACAGCTAATCACTAGATCAGGAGTTAACCACAGCACAGGGCTCAGAGAAGCCCACATCTTTTTCAAAGAAAGCCTTGGCAAGGTCCCACAAGCCAGATCACAGCAAGTTTATAGCAAAAGGTTGTTTCCTAAAAGTAGAAATAATGATGCCTATTCTTCTATGGCTTTATGCTCCGAGCTTTTTCAGAGGTGGTGGATATTCAAAATCTTTTGCCTTTGTGGTTTCTTTCACATCTCATAAACATTAAGTTCATGTTACAGGGACTCCCTCCTTTCTCTGGCTCCAAATGTCTACGAACCCTCCAGCAATATTGTATTCCGAAGAAGTCTTCCTTCAAGTGTGGCTGAAATTGCCAATGGATTAAAACAGTTAGGGAGAAGAGAAATAATGAATAATCCAGAGAGAGACTAACTTACAAAACACTCTCTGTTTAAAAGAAACTGCTTCCATTGCAATTCACGTCTCCATTTACTGGAATTACTGAAATTCTTTTATTTTTTATTCCACATTCTCTGCCATAGTGACTTTCTGTTTCAGAACAGCCATCTGCATTACAGGACCAGAGTCAGCCACAGCAGCTCCTCCTGTCTATACAGAAGCAAACCAGCAGTATTATTCCACTGCATCTATAAAGTTGGAAATATGTGCCTTATCCCTTGTCTCTTACAACTCTCCCTCCTGTTAATCAACACCCTCAGTCATTTAGTAAGATAAACACCACATTACTTTGGTGGTGGTTGGCTTTTGGGGTAGTCCCTAACTCCCATTCCTTGTCTCAGGACCTTATGTAAGAAGTAGAAAGCTGTTAAATCTTCAGAGATAATCAAGATCAGTCACAGGTGCTGCACACAAGGACTAACACTGAAATAAACAGAATCTTTCCCTGCCTACCCACACCCTTCTTTTGCACAGAAATAAGTAAACAGCTGAAGAGATGGGGTCAGGAAGAACATACTTAGCCACCAAATGAAACATAAAAGGCCGAGTTTTGATGAAGAAGCCCGTTGATGATCTGTGAACTTCCTTTCTCACCAAGAGAAGAAAAAGAAAAGATCAATTTCAAAAGTAAAAGGCAATTCAGTCCTAAATCTGGACAGTCAGCAATCCACACACTGGTCCTGCACTTCAGTCACTGGTGTCAAAGGCACCTTTTTCAGGAAACACATCAGTCCTTTTGATCATTTATTCTTGAGTTAGCCATGAAGCAGAAAATAAAACACCTGAGTTGTATGTCCATTAGAATGCTGCATAATATAGAGAAGAGGAAATAAAAACGGTGCCAGTCTGAAGCAAAAGGGAAAACCAGCCTCAGTGCTGGTTGGGCATTGAAGGCAATGCACAGTATTGCAAAATGCTTGTGTGGTCAGTAAATTTACAGTAAATGAGGATTCAGGAAGTACTGCAAACTCTGGGCACCGAAATTTGTACCATCAGATAAAGTGATATTGGCTATAAGAAACCCTACGTCAAGCATCGTGCTGTGGGACATGCATGTTGGAGCTGGAGAGCAGGCTTAAGATCCTGCCTAAGTGTGGTGTGTCCCACAGACTTTATCCTGTGCGGGCTTGACATTTCTGGGTCAGAGATTTTAGCCTGCTAGCAGCTGCTAACTTTTTCCCAAGGAAAAACTTCTCAAGAAAGCTTCTTCTCAAAACAATCTCGGCAA
Organism: Cyanoderma ruficeps; assembly: GCA_008694505.1. NCBI lineage: Eukaryota > Metazoa > Chordata > Aves > Passeriformes > Timaliidae > Cyanoderma > Cyanoderma ruficeps. Next base: position 437,029 of record VZDJ01000529.1, on the reverse strand, counting down.
ACAACTCTCCTTTCTCAAAACAGTCTTTGTCCAGGTGGTGTTTGCTGTTTCTCTAGTTTAACCAAAGGGATTAGAGAGGTGCTGTTTCTATTCACCAATCATGTTAAGTCTGTATCCGAACACCTTATAAAAGGTAGTAAGAATTAGACAAGAAAGCCTTTTCTCAATGCTTTTTGCCTTCTGGAATATTTCATGTCTTTCTTTTGTGTCCAACAGTGACAATCCTGCTCCTGACACTGGAATCATGCCTGGTTCCAAGCACCCTGGTGGTGCATGAGGGGTTTGCTGGGCTCTACAGCACCTGCTGACCACTGCTGACCTCAGCCCCTCTGTGGTGAAGGAGGAGTTTGCTCTGGAGAGAAGTGCAGAACCCAGCGTGGTGCACATCCAGGTGCCACTGAACATGTTGGAGCACATAAGGGCGGCAGGTAAATCCACAAGGACTGACAAGACAGACAGGTGAGCTGCCCCAGCACAAAGAGCTGTTTCCAAACAGGCCAAAGCCAAGTTGTGAGGGCGCTTTCAAGTCAGTCCAACATCCTGCCATGAGTGCCACCCAAAGCCAGCAGATAAATCCCTGTGCAGGTCTGAACAGGCAGCCAGGTGCCCCCAGGAGGGATGCACTCCACCAAGGGAGCTGCAGCATTCCTCACCAGCCCCCACACTGGGATGGTTTGCAGCCAGGGCCCCAGAAGCAGTTTATTCCGTAAGCTCTCCCCCGCAAGGTATTGAGGATGATGGAAGTGAAAGCAAGAGAAAATTAATCTTTTTTTATTAATTTAGAAAGATGCAATTCATGACTCATCGTGAGCTTGTATAAATAATGACATCGTTTAAATCTTATTTGTAATTATACTTAAAGCCAGAGACTTTCAAAGCTGCACTGAGAATAAGGCATCCAACTGTCTAATTTATTGTTATTTTAAGCAGGTACTGTATGCCCAAATTCCCTTGGCAGATTATATCTCAGCTTAAGTGTTTTGCTAGAGGTAATTTTCACATGTTCATGACAGCAGCAATGAGAGGAAGGAAATCAAACAAAAGAGAATTCCATCTATGTCATCCAATTTCTTCCTCTCTCTGGCAAGCCTGGAAGTGCTTTGTGCATGACTGAGAAACTGCACATTCCCTGTGCTCCACCTGGTTTGGCAGGGAAGAGAAAGTGGAAGTGAGGAAGGACCAAATGCAAGTGGTTTGGGAAAGGAAACAAACCAATAGGCTATCTTTATCTGCCATGCAATCTTAGAAAAATGAACAACTGCTCTTTGTGCTACTTCTCATTCTCTGAGGCACCTGTTGATTCACTACAGCAATGGTAATAAGGAACAGAAACTTACAGCAGATCACCTTGCAAGTCTTGTTCCTACTTCCTCAGACTCCTGCTATCCCCAACCATGGACTTAAATTTAATAAGGATCAAAAAATATGTAGAGAAAACTAGAAGTTACCAAGGGGAAAATAATTTGTGCTAATGCATAGATAAACCTGGAGCAGCAATCTGCCTAGGAAATGAGTCTTATTAACACCTTGCTTAAAACACCCATGGCATGCTTGGAGGGCACCTGGTGATCCCTCAAGGAAATAGGTACAATTTTGAGGACCTGTCACCTGGCTGGTTGATCTGGAAAAGTTGGACAGAGAACAAAAATGGTTGGAGACGTGCCTAATGTATCTACTGCTTTTAAATACTTATCACAGTGCTGCACTTGTTGCATGAAATCCAAGATGCAGCAAACACATGGAAAATTATCTAATATACATAACTGCTAGTAGCCAGAAGGATCAGAGTCACACATTTATTCAGTACAGAAGTTGGACTGGGAAAGAGTTACCATCCAGCTTTCCTCAAGACACTGTTTTAACCATGAGAAATTTCTACATGTAAGTATAATCAAATCCTAAAATCCTATATTTACTAGGACTGCAGGATATATATTATATATTCAGAAATAAATCAGTTTAACTTTTTTCTTTCTCTGCTACTAGGAATCTGGGCTGCTCCTCCCAAAAATGAAGAAACTTGCCTTCCATGGCAACTCAAATTCCCTTGCAATGGATTTCATTTCTGTTTTGTCTCCTGTTCATTTTGCTCCCACTTTGTGATGGAACTGACGTTGAGGAATCAGAGCTGCTCCTTGCACTCTGAAACCAAACTGAGCAGGTTTTCTTCTGCGTTCAGAAACACAATCAGCAGTTTGACTTTTATATGGCCGTTATTTAAAAACACACACAACCTTTTCCAACCTGGAACTGACTTTCAGTTTCTTTCTCAACTTAGCTGTGTCCCTATCAGTGTCTGCAACAGGTAAGAAAATACAGCTTGATATCTTCAATGGCAGAAACAGAGAAACCTCTTGCAATGAATGAATTTTAAATGGCCTGTAATTTCAGAAAACACTATTAATTCATCTCCTCACATGTTGGGTCACAAACTGCTCTTCTCTCTCTTCTGATACATTAAGGGCCCAGAGGAGCACTGCAGATATTGAGAGACAATAGACATTAGATGTTAAAAATTCAAGTGTTAGAAATGAGAAAGACGTTTATCACATGAAGACATGCTCCATCCTACTCTTACCTTCTTTTTTTGTATAATTTCCTCCTTTTTATATTGTTATTAATACCATTTTCAGGGAGAGAGGAGGAAAACATATTCACCTCAGGCACACCACCCTAGGATACTGCCAAAAGAAAAGACTGCAGAAAACACCTATAGACATAAGGTTCCTGCTGTGTGCTGGAGGCAGAATATATCACCATTCAGCTAAATGCTGCAATAGAGAAGTGGAGAAAAACTACAGAAATTGCTTTGAAAACAAAAACAAAAAACTGCTTTCCTGAAGCTATCATCAGGTTTGCTTGTCAGATCGGATGCTTTTTTCTATGCTCCATTCAAATGCAAAGAAAATGCTTGAGGAAAATTGCTAGTTCTGATATTTACACCCTTCACATACGCAGCTGGAATGAGATTTCTGCCGTGGTGGAGCAACAGCATCAACAAAATACTCTAAGCCTAATGGCAGTCACACTGCAAGCACTATTTAAACATATGCAAAGGATTTCTTGATTCTCTGCTACATATTTTCTAGTAAACTTCATGCTTATATAATTTTTAAGTACTTATTTTTTCAACAAATTTTAAGAAAATGGGCCAACTCAGTGTAAGATGAATTTGAAAGTAGAACTGAAGGAAGGAGGTTAATAAAGGTAGATGGAGTAATAAATGTAGATCTGGGACTTCGGGACATGGTGACCTTGGCAGTGCTGGGAATACACAGACTTGATGATCTGAAAGGTCTTTTCCAATCTAAACAATTCTATGATTCCCTGAAAAACCTCCCCACTTCAGCAAGGAAAGCAGAAGCTTCACGGAAGTTCCACATAAGGCAAACCTTTCCTGAGTCACCAGCAAACATTTGTCGTGTTTTAGTTTCCATCTGACAGCAGCACACGCTCTGCCTCATGCCATGGCTTTCCAAGGAAACACTTACAGAATCAGCCCAAATTTTTAGAGAAGTAGAATTTTAAGAAATGCCATCTCCTGTGAGATTTGGCATTCTCCTTAAAACAGCTGTTACTGAAGGCTTTAAGACTAAGCTCTACAAACCCACATGGTTGTACAAAAAATCCCCCAAACAGGAAAAAACCAGGCTCCTAATCCAGAATACAGCCCTCTCACATCCAAAACTTACTTATGTCTAAGTTTCATAGCAAAATTGAAAGGCCTACTCATTATTGTGGCCACAGTTGTGGCAATTATTATCTGTAGGGTGTAAATTTTCATCAGACATCAGCACCATATTTTTTGTTTTTTTGCAAACAGAAAAATGATGATTCCTGACACAAAAATCTTGCTCAGACATAAGACAACAAGGCCACAAATTAATAGAGACACAAATGAAAGGAGAATACAAGAAAAAAATGCACAGTTTCTGTCCCTGTGACAGGTATCCAGAGGTTTAGGTTGGATACTAGGAAAAACGTCTTCACTGGAAGGGTTGTCCAGCCCTGGCACAGCTGCCCAGGGCAGTGGTGGAGTCCCCATCCCTGGAGAGATTTAACAGATATGGGCATATAGCACTTGGGGATATGGGTTAGTGGTGGCCTTGGCAGTGCTGGGGGAATGGTTAGACTCGATCTTGGAGATCTTTCCCAACCCAAATGAATCTATGATTCTATGCTGATCAGCTCAAGGCTCTTTTTGTTAATATAACTGCTGCAAAAACCCTCTGTGTCCATAGAGCTACAAGTAAACAAAATCCTCTGCCCTTTGCTTTGTTAACAAAATGCTACCTTGCCTTAAGGATGTTGTCTGGGGTTTTATCCCCATAAAATTTAATTGCCTAATCTTTCTTATCCAATCAGCACCGTGTCACAGTACTTTGCTTATCAGCCGCTTATTCCCAGAAACCGGCCCTGCCCTGATCCTCTTACTGCTGCTCCCCAAGTCACCTGCCAAAGCAACTACTTGTGTGGCCTACCCAGTACAGAGGGAGTAAAATCACCCTGGAAGGGAAAGGGAAGAGAAAGGGAGATGTATGTTATTGCACTGCTTTCCCCTCCCTGCAGAAAACAATGACTGATTTTGGCATGGTTTTAAACCATTTGGCACGGTTTAGTTGAGGTGTTAGGGCATGGGTTGAACTCGATGATCTTGAAAGTCTCTTCCAACGTAGTGATGCTGTGAATTCTGTGAATTTGCCTTATAAGACAAAATTAACAATACTCCCGCCTACAAATATTCCAGAAAGCCTCCAGAAATGAGCAAACACATTATTCCAGCTGAAGCATGTCCTAATCCTCACCTCCATTGCTCCAGCTGGATACGGGCTGGTTCCACAGCCTCCTAAAGTGCTCTGAGTTGCACCAATTTCCTCTTCAAGTCCTTTATACCAATTGATATGTTCTGAAACACATCCATTTCTGTCACAGTACAGGTATTTAAAAGCCCTCCATCAATATATTTTTACTTACAGCCCTTGCCCTCTTTCTCCCTTTCACACACACACACTCAGAATAAGCAGGAAAAGCTTCCCGTTTTAATGCACACTTCCATCAGTTGCAAACAAGAGGTGTGAAAGGAAATTAGGCATGCAGGTCACCTCATTCACAAATTAGCTGCCTATTCATTTGCAGAAGCACTGGAAGGCTCTGCCAAATAACAGGAGGTGAGCAGCAGTGCTTTTCTGACAGCCTGGAAACAACTGGAGCAGGTAGATGACAGATACCTCCACTTCTCTGAGAAGCCATTTCAGGATCGACTCCTCCTGGTTGCTGTTCCCAGTTCCCAAGCACAAGGCAGACACCAGCATCATCACCAACACTACAGCATTAGTGATAAACAACTAACTTACAGGGCCACTACGATTATTTGGGAGGAGTTTTTATGTTCCAGAGAGCCTTGCTGGGCTAAGTGGGAAAGCAAAGCCAGAGAGGCTGTGCTTAGTTATCCCAGGGCATACAGCAGGTCTGAAGAATGGTCTCCCTGGAAGAAGGGCCACCTGTGAATTCCATGTGTGCCTGCTGCAGGACCCTGATGTGACTGATCCTCCCCTCTCTCCTTTTTATCCTTGCTGTGCTGCTGCCACAGCACCACTGCCAGGATGCAGCAGCTGGAGAGCACAGAGACCTCTGCAACAGGATCTGCCCCTGTGGAGCTGTGGGCTCTGTGGTAAGACAAACAGCAACACTTCATGGCAGTGCTCAAAACCAAGCTTGAGCTCTCTGTCCCTTCGCCCATTTTTCCTAACACAGGAAAATAAAGTAGTAAAATCTAGATCTAGTTGTACAATATAAACACTCTGCAACTGCCCTGTATTCACATTAACGTGAGGAGACTTAAGCCCCACTATTTTCCTTCCAAACTTGACATTGCTCAACTTTGATCAAGATATGCATATCCTTTCCTTCTCAAACTTTTCAACCCAAAATAAACATTCCTCTTTCACAATTAAATGCCTTTATAGAAACCCACTACTAACATTTCACAGCACATTTGAAAAATAAATGCTTGCAGCCTCTCAAGTAAAACATTTTGCTTAAATTACACACTCTTCTTTCATGAAATCCCAGCATGTGGTTTTCCCTTCTCTCCATCCCTGGGCCTGCACAAGAGAACACTGCAGGCCCATATTCTGCTTCACATTAATCAACATAAAACCCCAGTAGTTTGTTGAGCAGCAGATAAGGATGGTCAGCCTTATCACTGAGAGCTGCCAAGGGCAGAGAGATTGAGGTAAGGAAATTCCAGTGAAGGAATCCATGCCTACAGCTGTGGCACAGGTGATCTGTGTGCTAAGCAGAGCTCCAGTCTCCTGACATAACCAACAGGACAGTGCCCTTAACTGCAATTCCTAAATGTAAATGGAAACAGTTCATGATTCCTGTATAACCAAAGAGCCTTCCCCAGGAACTTCAGACTCAAGATGCATCCATGACTACTTTACTAAGCATCAAGACTTCAGTAAATTTTAGAGCTGAGCAGAAAAGTAAAAATACCAAGAGCTGAAAGTGTCTTTGTACTTTGAGACTGACCTCCATCCACAGCTTCAGTTACCCCACAAGCCCCTGGAGAGCTGAATAGTTGGTTAATTGCATTTACTTGTCGTGTCCTCTTACTTGAGAGCTCCATACTAAGGCTATGAGAGTATTAACAGTCACAACAACAGGAGATGCCAAGGGGATAAAACTGATGCAAAAAGCAAACAACAAAGAGTAAGGTTAAATTTCTTTGGACTCCTAAAAAAACCTCAAACCCAACAAAAAAAACCCAACAAAACCAAGACGAAACCCAACTGAAATGATGGAAACCAGATCAAAGTGCAACTCATTTCCATCTCTCCTTTCATCTCAGCATTTCAAGTTCTGAGATTTGATAAAAAATGATATATTCTTTCAGTTTATTACATAACAGTTAAACATATGGCATGAAATGAAGAGACTGGGTGCTAGCTGACCTCAAAGCATGTAGCTAAGGATTTCAAACCAGCCAAAGGCTCATAGCAGTAGCTGATCCTTCCAGTAGCTGATAAGAATTAAAGAGCAGGGCACATTATTTGGAAAATTCTTGGATTTTTCTTAACAAATGCCTCAGAATTGTTCCCATAGTATCTTGATCTCAGATACTGAAGCATTGCAGAAGAGGACAGCCTGTTTGTCCAGCACACCCTTCTGCTGGATGGTTCCACTGTTTTCCAAAGGGTACAGACTTTAGAGCCAACACACAATCCAGCTGCTGCCTCGGCACTCACAGCAGGCACCTCCTGCACCCCTGCTCATCCTCACCACCTTCCATGGGCCTTCTGTCCCAGCAAACCCAGAGCTGCTCATCCTCCCTGCAAGACAGGCGCCTTCACCTCCACCGAATAGAGAAAAACCATGCTGAAGAGTGTTCAACAGTGCTCAAAATCCCAGCCCAGAAAGAGAGAGCTACCCATGGCCAACATTTCTAAAGGCAAAATTACAGCATGAGGGAATTACAGATCTGCAGACAAACCAGTAATTTGTGAGGAATTCAAGCCACCAGAAGCGACAAACAAAATTAGACACAGTCTCCTTTTAACCTCATCTCTATTTTAAGAGCTTCTTTTTTCTTTTTTAAAAAAGAGGGTTTGTATATATTTTGTTGTTCAAGTTTCCATGAAATTGGGCTGAGACTGTTTAGGAACAATGTTTCTCCATCATTTACTCTCTTTACCTTAGGATGTGTAAAATGATGCCCGTGCCTGTACAAGGAGGTTTCTCTCAGCCGTTTAACAGTGACAGACTCACCCAGCAGAGATAAAATTCAGTAGCCACATGAAAATTTCCATCATCTGTGCAAACGTGCTGCTTGACTGGAGGCTGTCAGCTCTGGGATTTTTTTTTTCTTTGGGTTCCCTTGCATTCTTTCAGTCTTCTCCCAATTGGTGACTACTAGAGTCAAAAGGCAGACTTTTCTCAAAGTGACTCTCACTCATCTCCATGTCAATAGACTGAACTATGGAAAAACAAAACAAGAACCCAGCCAATTTCCACCCGCTCCACTCAATAACAATAAAATCACACAACAGCATCTTTAAAGCCATGCCTGTTCATTTGGATAATTACTCTAACAGCCCATCTAAGCATGGCCTGAGCCCTGCCCCAATGGAGAGACCAAAACCTGAAGAAGGAGGAAACAGCTCATCTGCTGCACACAATGTTAGGAAATGTGAGGTGAACATTCCTCACCACAGCAAGATAAATGTTCCCACCCCAGCACAAAGAAAGGGTTCATATTTCATATATTTTCCATTGTTTGAGCTTGCTTGTATATAAGCAACTGCATTTAGCAATTACCAATGGGAGAGACCGAGCAGCTAAAAAGATTATCGTGTTTCTAACAATGCAACAGCAGAATCAACAAGGGAGGCTGCACCCTGTTCAGTTCTACTAATGTTCTCCAGTACCAGTAGAGAGCCATCCTTCCTAGGGTGCTGTTACCTGTAACACTCACTCATGGGATGTGCATCATCTGCTGCAAAAATGAAAATTATCCATCCATGGAAAGTTATCCTCAGTGGGAGGGCAGCAGCAATGAACTCCAAAGGAAGCCAAACACCACTGTTTAGTGCTTGGTCTAAGCAGGGCCCTTATAAAGATCCCCTGAGCTCATCCTGCCTCACTGGTAGAAAGGGAGTGGATATACATCTGTATGGAACCAAAGGATTCTGGACTAAAATGAGTCAGTACTTTGATACATAAAATATTTCAATGAGATGGCTCCGTGACATAAGGAAATACCCTGCAGGTAGTGATGGAGGGGGTGGTTTTAGACTGGTTTGACTCCAAGGAGTTCATCAGGCAGTGAAGAGCACAGAGGAAGGACTTGCACAGCCCCGGCAATCTCACAGCCTGGTGCCTGTTCCACACTCGTGTGCTGCTGCATCTCCACCCTGCCCAGACTGCAGCTGCTGTGGCTGGCACCGGGTCCTGCACAGGGAAAGGGCAGCAGCCTTGTACCCCAGGGAAGGGTACAATGGTACAATGCCCAAGGATCTCAAAAGAAACAGCAAGAAAGGCTTTACCGACCTACAAAGGGTTTCAAAGAGAAGTCTGCAGTGTTGCATGAGTGACTGCTCCAGCTCCAATGACACAGCATCCTCACACAGTTATCACTGCCCAGCAAGTGCTGCCTTTATGTGTTTAACAGAAACCTCCTAACACTGCCTGCTCTAGCTTTCATTATATGCTCTGAAAGCACTCTTCTACTGGACCTTCGCAAAAATAATGCAGAGTGTTTGTGGACAAAGACAAGCTTTACAAGGCTGGCAAGGAATTAAGTGTCCTTAAAACTATTAATTGGGATGGAAGGAACAGGGAACGCTTATCAGTCCAGGCTGCTGGCACACGAGGTCACAGCAGCAGCCAGACACGGCAGGTGCAGGCGATGAAATCTGTGTGCACATTCTGGAGGGACAGCTTCAAACAGAGCTGCTCTTCTCTGCTGCGGCTGCTGCCGCTGCTTAATTTGATTACACACAAGTGAGAGCCGGGGGAAGGAGGGAGGGAAGCAAAGACAGCAGCGAGGACCCTGTGGGCACCCATGCGGAAGGTACGGGCGCCCGCAGCTGCGGTCTGAGCACAGGGCTCGGAGCGGGATCGCCGTGAAATTACAGGAGCACCAGACAGCTGACACGGCACGAGCCTCCGGGAGACAGAAAACGACTCGCTTTCCCCTCGGCAAACCACACGCCGCATAGCAATTTGGACTGGAAAGATGCTGTTCTGGATTTAAAGGGGAACCAATCTGTTAAAAGGGACGGGTCGCAGGGCAGGAAGGTCCGGAGTGGCTGTGTGACCATCCCTCACACACACGGTGACATTCCGTCCCTAACACTGGTAGGTGCTAGATTCTTTCAGCTTTCCACCAACCACACCTTTTACTACCTGGCTTTTTTAAAAATGCCAAGAGACTCTTTTGTAACAATAATCTCTAACCTAAAATTATCCAAAGTGTGGTCTTGCTTCCCTCTAACCCTGAAATCTTATAGAAGAACCCTGGGACTGTTCCTTTAAAAGACAGAACAATTGAGTCTCTATTGAATTATGGGTTAAAAGGAAAAAAAACAAACCCAAAGCAAAAATCCCAGAGTCTAGGATCAGGTCCTCCAAAGCCCAAGAAAATCACTAAAGAAGAAAAATTTCTCTTGTTGGGATATTTAGATACAAGATATTTTTAAATCTACCTTAAAATTGTTATGACACTACCTACCAGAGTCTAATTATACTTTCATAATTATATGTATTAATATCTGAAGTGTGTAATTACAAAGGAGCCAATATATTTTAGAAACACCATACTTATAAACCTATTTTTTTTTAAATAGAAACTTCCTGCATGACTGTAAGATCTGTATTTTAGTTCTCCTGCCTTGATGACTCAATACTAGCAGAGACAACTGGAGTCCACATGTTTGAATAGAAGCTGCAAACAGGGATCTTCTATATTATGTCAGAGGCATTGATCAGAAAAACCACCAAAACCTTGCTCCTGCAGAATAAAAGAAACACCTGAAAACAGTGGAGAAATAAAATAAAATAATTATTAATACTAAATTTTCTTCTTGGCAGCTTCCTTCATTAAAGCAAAAACTTTTATGCATTTGTTTTAATCTACAAAGAGAATTGGTGCATTATAAAATAGAGGACCTGCCAGCCAAAAGGGTGATTAATTGAATTTACAAACATCTTAATTATCAGATCAGTGATACAAATCTACTAACTAGTGGTGTCCACACCATGGCTGAGCCTGCCTGTTGTTTTCTGGCAGTCTCTGGGCAGGGAGCACAGGCAGAACATCTATGACTGCCTGGACAATCCCAATCTCCCACTGCTGGGCTCATGCTGTACACACAAACCTCTTCTGCAGGCAACAATGGCCCAGGAAATCTCTCCCACTCAGGACTGAAGTGGTTTGTGCTTCAATTGCACAAGTCTGAGTGAATAAAACCAAACATCATCAGGTTACAAAGCCCAGTAATTTCTAAACGGTGATGAACATATTTCCCATTCACGAAGAAAATGAGAAGGGATGGCATAATAGAGCTTGACTAAATATTTAAACCAAAAATGTTAAATCCTGATTCAGATTTTATTGCACATGCTTACAGACAGAGACCTTTCCCCAGCCAATCACATAACTTCTGTTTTTATTCAAACATCAGCTCCACTTCTAATTTATTCTTGTTAAGTGGCTTTCAGCAATGCAAGTGATTTAAATGCACACTTGAGAGGCAAATGTAAGCTTCCAATAAAGTGCAGTTTGACATTTAAACCATTACATATCTTTGAACATAATATGACTACAGAAGCATTACTAATTTTGGCCATTTCCAGATAGAAGTTTAAAGAGCACAATGAAATGCAGACCAAAAGTGATTTACCTCTCTTTTCTCTAGCAACTGATGCAACTTTCTTGATTCACGGTCCAAAAACTTGAAAATTTTGGTAGCTTTGTAGTAACATAAAACACTTCCACTGCACCTTAAATAGCTGACAAAAATGTGCCTTAATACCACTTGCATCTCAATACACTTTTAAGAACAAACATAATTTTAACTTGACTTGAAAATGTTTCAGATTCTAAGAGTGACACTTCTCCAATGCCCACAACTCCAGCAGCTTAAGAGGACAACCCAAAACTTAAGTCACGGAAGGTCTGCCTTCATGGGTGTTAAAGCACATATAAACCAGTTTCAAGACTGGTCCCAGCTTACAAAGTAACTGAGCAACATTCATTTATGGCCAGCTGAAATTGCCAACATGTAAGAGGTGAAAATTTCGACTACTTAAAAATATATGTTTCATGAAGGAAACAGCAAGTGACCCTAAACTTTAGCAGATCTGCCAAGACCCTGCTATAATGAAGTAATGAAGTGAATTAATTAATTTTATTGCTTTTGCAGCTTCTGTACAGTTCAAGGTACACCCCAGAGCTGAAAAGCACACAGCAACATATGCTGGGCAGGTGTTGCTAACTGCTCCTGAGCATCCAGCATCTCTATATGTGTAAAAAGGAGATTAAATAAACACAGAGGTAAAGGAAATAAAGTTGGTTATTTCCCCAATGACTAAGAAATGCTGTTGCTGAGAAGGGCAAGGGAAGAGAGCAGGAGATACACTCACTTTGTGGGGCACAAGTGGCTGAGTCCCCAGTGGCTCCCAACAACCTCATGTTCTGACCACTGACTCAAGGTTTTTCATTAGGGATGGAGTAATTGCTTGTGCAGTCTGTATGAAAGAGCAGATGAACAAAAACACCACAATTCCTCTCATTTAGAGGGGAAAAAATATCTTCCTTGTCTTAATACCAGCTGGGAATAAAACATGCAAACACCACATATTAACTGATCATCAGAAGCTCGGGAACCTCAGCACATTGTGCTCACAGTCAAAAATCAATGACTGGAAGCCAACACTTGGTATTTTCTGTGCCTTGCTGTAGGAAAGTCATCATGGAGATTAATGTTTGCCCTTCCAAGCACTGTTACTCAGGTACTTTGTTTGGTACTTCTGAGTTACAAATTCTTGAAAAATTGAAAAGGAAAAAATAAAAGCCTCATATCCTAATACAATTACATTAAATAATTTTTTGTCCTATGTCTTCTCTTCCCCACAAGAAAAGGAACTAACACATCCAAGAGGGAGCTGATCAGGAACTGTCAGTTTTAAACAGAGCACTGTAGCTGTCAGTCACCAGTGGCCCTTGGGTATTTTGTTTCCTGAATATATAAAAGATTGTTATCCTGAAAGTTAGTCAGCATTTCTGGCTGCGAGACGGAAATAACAAGACTATTAGAAATGTTTTAACACTGGTATAACTGCAGCAGTATTTGAGTTCTAATAGCTTGGCACACCAACACAGGCAATGACCCCTCCTGATGAGCCACGCTGCTGCAATAGAAATAACTTCTCCTTATTGCATAGTTTGCACACTTGGTATTTATTAATAGTGTTGCAATTCTGTATTAATTATTATTTTGCACTGAGAACACGCCTGAAACTGCACAAAATTAGTGCCTGGCCCAAAGTGTTTAAGCAGCTCTGATTCAGCATCCTATAAGCAACATTTCATCCACCAACCTGCTCAGGGACTAAAGCCTGGACAGCAGTGGCACTTGGTCAGCTGATGTCACATCAAATTATTTACATCCTACAGCTTGGGACAGCCAAGCCCCAGTGGGTCTGGCTGGGGCAAAGTTTACAAGCACCAGTCTGTTGGAAAAAAACACCCAACACTAAAGGCAATGTGAAAATGAGAATACAGTATCTTATGTAAAATTATTAGAAAAGAAATCCTGTCATAGTCTCCCATTTTCAAATGAAGAGTCTCACTGAAGAGGAACAGACAAGAGCGCACAGTGATTTGTGAACTTCCCAAAGTGCCCACCTGGTAGGAAAGCTGTACTAAAGCAGCTGCCTAAGCCAGGATTAAAAGCAAAACCTCCAAGGTCATCACCACCACACAGGCACAAATCATGAAATGCAAACGTGACAGGCAGAGAGAAGTGAAAATTGCAAATCAACAACAGGGCAAGACCCCCCCACTGCCCTCCCTTTCAGATCCATACTGCTTTGTTGGCAAACCCTCCTGAAGGATCGCTTCTCTGAAATGAGAATATGCAGAGAACACAGATCAGCAAATCCCAGGACAGCCATGGGAGTCAGAGTCAACCTTCAGACAGGTTTAATTCAGGCCTTGCAGACTTCACACAGACATGAGTCCTGCTGCCACTGTCAGTTTACCCATTTTTGTCGTTTTCCATATTGCCAAGAACACAGAGCTGTATTCTAAGACAATAATGACATGTTACTAATACAAATAGAGAAAATAGGAAGCTATGAAACAAATAATTAACTGTGATCTGTTATTTACATAATTATTGGCAGAAGCCTAAACAAGGAATAAGATGGATTACTGCAGTTTTGGTTCAAGGCAGCCTTAAAAAAAAAAAAAAAGAAAAAATAAAATCATCACATGCCAAGGCTGAAAGGATTTTCATTCCAGCATGGTGTTCTCTCACTCTGCCAGCCAAGCTCCAAGCTGCTACTGCAGCTATTCTCCAGATAAACACTGATCTTTCCCCCTGCTCTTCTGTTCAGCTACTGCAGTTGCTGGCCACCAGCAGAAGCATAAGAAATGTATTAAAAAAAACCTCAAAACAAAGAAACAAACAAAAAATCTCTATAGGAGATAGTATCGCTCACCAACAACATAACCCTGCTATGTCCATATTGCTCAAGCCTGAACTTAAGACAGGCAAGGCATAAAGCCTAGTTTTTCTTGTGTATTTCTCTCCCTTCTCTAAAGCTGAAATTGCTCTATGATTTCAGTTGTGGCAGGAGATCAGTTCTGGAGAAGGAGGATCGCTACTTATCCCCTCAAAATCAGAAGTACAGAATAGGTGGGAGCATCTATGTTGCTCCCATGACGTGCCCCACTGCTGGCTAGAAGGTTCAGCCTGACAGAAGAATTCCATTCCTTACTCTGTCATTTTATATAGTGAGAGATAAGCTGGTGGTTCCAGCCATGCCTTGTGCAGAGGCTTCCATGAAACACGCAGCACCATGAAGAGTGGAAAGAACCACGAGAGCATCCTGAACAGCTCATTCAAGAACCTTCCAAAAGAAACCTTCAGCCACTCCTGACTGGTGACAGGTCCAAGGTCATGACCACAAGCAGGAAGGATTCTACATCCCTTCAGTCAGCCAGGATCCCTTACATTCTCATCCTCCTGATTTTTTATATACTGTTGTAAAACCAGGAGCATGGATATTAGTGCTCCCTCCCTTTCACTTCCTTTCCCTGCAACCCTACAGAAATAGCTGGGTTACATCAGACAAAAACACACACAAAATAACAATGAGAACAGATGTGTCAAGAAAAGAAAAACCAAACTGCCTGCTGTACTCAGCAGTTCAGCAATTCTAGGTAGGGTACTTGTCGAGTCACAGGGTGAGATCTTTTACAGCACCCAAGTCAAAAGGGGCATCCAGTAGTTAAGAACTCAGTAGTAATGACTGGGGGATTGTTGTTTAGTTTGGGTTGTTTGGGGGTTTCTTTCTCTTGTTTTGCCCCTGTCTCAGATTTGCCCCTTGATTTTCAGACCAGTTCATCAAAAATGCAATTTACAGGAGAGGTCCATGCTAAGATCTGTACTCAAACTTCTCTGGAAACCATGAGGTGTTGTTCACCTCACTTACACCTCTCTAGGCTCTGAGCCCAAGCCCATTTTGCTCAATTCCCGTTAACTTCCATGGCCCCTTAGGCACCTCACAGGTTTTTAGCAGAACTCATTTTGCACACATATTGTTTTTTCTGGAACACTCAGCACCCTACATCCATAATGCCAATTTCCACAAAACTCTCTCAGCCACAAGGGCATCATCCTCCTTTACCCATTTCCAACAGACATCATCCTTTCTCCTGTAATGCTCATCATGTTTGGAAGATGCTGTTTGTAAACTCTTGTAGAAGGCTGCCCTTTTCTTCCCTCAAATCCCTCCTCACCCCTTGGCTATACTACCTACCAAAAAGCCCCATCTGCTCATTTTCCAGAGCCTCTCCCACTGACCAATGCTGCCTCTCGTGTCCCTCTGACTCCCCATCCTTGGCCTACAGCTCTCTGATGTATCTTGGAGATATGGAGATAAATGTGGATTATAAGTACTTTGGGTGCACCACCTTATTCCATAGCAGCTGCACAACAATGTCCTGGTCTGTAATACACATCAAGCAATGATGATGTAAGCAAGCAACTCAGAAGAATTCTGATTTTTATCAGGAAAAAAACTCCATTTTTTTTTCCTGATAAAAAAAAATCTGGGGTTCCTAATTTTTATCTGTCAAATAAAATCATGGTTTCCCATTGAATCTCCTGAAGAGGTACCAGGAGCTTTTTCTGATAGTTACAAGGAACCTCATGACCTTTCCAAACATTATTTGATGTAGGTGATACATTATAACACCTTTCAACCACAAGTTCCTCAGCAATTGAAATACCAAGCAAGAGCTATGGGATTTTGTATTACAGGAAAAGTCACCAGTTTTTAACAATATCTGTTCAAATTTATAACCCACCATGCTACGTCATCAGCAGCTTATTTGCTTCCCATGCACAGTGTACCAGAAAAAATGAAGTGTAAATGTTCTCATTTATTCCCATTTATTATACAAGTTGAGTGATAGAATTTAACCCTATTGCAGCTTGGTATGGTATTTGAAAAGTCTGAAGGAATGATTACAGATTTCCCATACTTTTGACCAGAGAAGCTTTATCACAAAGCTTCTGGTATTGACAGTCACGAAGATCAAGGGACTAATGAGATCATTACATTATTCTTAAGAACACACTCAATATTTATGAGTATATTAACTCCATGTAATGAAGGCCACATTCTCTGGCTGTGATGACTTGGATGCTTTGGGGATAAAATTAATCAGCATGCATGAAAGAGGATCTCAGAGTCCAACAGGAAAATCTGCACATAATAACAAAGATAGTTAGTATCTGGCAAACCTACAGCATAAGGAAGAAAAAAAATACTATGATTAAACATAATAAGACTTCACTTGAAATGTAAAATACTCTGGAACAAATCCTGCCAACTCGCATAAGAAGCAGCAAACAGGAAGCAGCAGCCTTTGCAATAAAGCCCAACACACAGGGAAAACAGAACACCAGGGAACAGGATGCCACAGCACAGTCCCTGTCACGGTGCTGCAGAGCACTTTCTGTCTCCTGCTTTTGAAGTGCATGAGGTTCAAGTCTAACTTCTGCTCCCAAAGCAGCACTTGTTGAATTCTGAGTCAGTGGCAGGGCCCTGCTGCCCAAGTAAAACTGTCACCCTTTCACACACTCTCACGTGTGTGAGCTGGCAGCACTGCTGGCTCAACTGCATTCTGTCAGTATTATTTTCTAATATTTTCCAGCATTACATTCCTTCCAGAGCTCTGTCCTGGGTGCTTGCACTGCCTCTTAACACTTCCCTCCCTGAATCTATAAGCACTGAGCATAGTCTTGTTAAAAGGGGAGAAGGGGCTCTTTTTATCCCATTGCATGTGAATTCTCTGATACATTCACTAAGAACCACTCAATGGGGCACTATGCGACTATCAGAAATGTGAACTCACAAGTAAAAAGAACCAGTTTTGGCTCACAACCTCCTGAATGTCTTTGCACTTGAGAGTTAGTGCTGAACCTTTCCTAACCCTTCAGCTGGAGTCTGTACTATGTAGTTGTAAACTCGACTTTCAACTTTCAGTGATCATTTGCATGTATGTATCTTCAAAGAATGGCATTTGATTTGCAACTATGTGTTGTAATGGGAGGCTAATTAACACAAATATAGTTATTAGCAAGTTGCAGACATTTAAAGGACAAAACCAGCAGACCAAATTCTGTGACATATTGTGTGACAGGGATGGAGAACCTCAAGGATGAACTGATATCAGCCAAGGCTCTGCCACTAACTCCATTACCACGGGCAAATCACTGATACTCTGCAACTAGGTTTCCCCTTCTGTAGTGGGATAGTGAGACTCATTTACTTTGCTGGGTAGTTCTCCAGCTTAATTAAATCGTTACCTTTAAATTAAAGCACTACAGAAATGCCAGGAAGTAGCATCTGAATTAGAAGGTGGAGGTGACACCCTAATGAAGCAAGATTATTTTCATCGTCAACAGCAGGCACAGTAAAAGGTCACCCATGGTATAATTGTGAAACCACATTCCAAGCTTCTGAAGGCAAGATGACTTTTCCCAAAACTTCATTAAGGAAGAAGATACATCCCAGCATCATGGCATGGCTGCAATCCTGCAGTTTCACAGGAAATCTCAATCACAATGGTTTCATTACTTTTGTTTTCCCCTCGTCCTTACTCATTTGCTGTCCCAATAGCAGTGAAATACCACAGCTTTTGAAAGAATGCTTTTTCCACGGGCAACTGTTTTCAGTATGATCAAAGACCTATTAAGAAAATTGCAGGGGATCATTTCCCTTCAAGTTGGTAATGCTCAGCACTGATTGAGTTTTCAATCTTTGATTTACAAAAGCCACAGTAGATGCTCTTGAACTTTTTGTCTGGGACATCTTCTCCCAAATATCAGTATATTCCAAAACACTCCACATGCACTGGAAATTTCCAACTCTTTGTAAACATAAGGACCTTATTGAAATACCCACTACTGCTGTGCAGACTCTTTATTTTTAAATACTGGAAGAAACTTATTCTTAAACCTTAAGAAACAGGCCAATCCTCAGTGGACACCCACTTTCATTATGTATTCCCAAAAAAGCTGCAAACCTGGTGTCAGGTGTGAAGCTGTGTGTGCCCTGTATCTTGGAAACTGCACTCAAGCTCTGTCCCAGATACCAAAAAGCCATATCCCATCGTAAATTCATTTAGTCCATTCTGGGAAGTCATTAAGCCAAAACCAGGGCAACAGGCAGCTACTTCCTTGTGTGCTGCGCTTGAAAAAAAGATTATCCAAAACCAACTCATTATGCACAATGTTTATGTGTCCAGAGTGTAAACACCGAGAAGTAAAACATTTTCTGTTTGCTTTGTAGCAATGCAAAAGCTTTTACTTTTAAGGGCAAGATGTGCTATAGGACAGGGCAGCCTAGATGTTTCTATTGCATAAGATGCTCTTGCATTGACTGGATACATACTGTCCAGTTTCTGTGAATATTTGTTAGAAAATAGTGGAAGATACTCAGGAAATTACATCGGGAAATAACTCTGTATATGACTTTTCCCCCCAGTAAATAAATACCTACTTGCATATACTTGTTAAATATATATATACACTAAACATATGCTTGCATTTGCTTATACTTTTTGGAAAACCAAAATGATTGCAACCAAGTTCTCAAACAAGACGGAAGATGTACTTGGAGTGTTGTGCCCATGCAGCTGGATACTCTGTTTGCTTATGTCTGTCTGTCAGCTGCCTGCTAATTGCTTTTGAGGCCACTGACCTGCCTTTGACTAAATTTGACAGCAGGAAGAAATCCCAAAGCTTCCAACACTTTCATTTAGAAAAAATGGTTGGGTAGATGCAAGAGTCTTATAAGACAAGAAGAGAAAGGCTAATGACAAAGGTCAACTATTATTTGACATCAGAGAATCCACAGCAGGGATCACCCTAGAGACAAATCCTCAGGAATCAGTTTCCATTGGTACTGCTGCTCCTCCAACACTTGTTTCAAACAGAGCTGGAACCAGAAATTAATTCCAGTTCTCACAACAGTCCACTGGCCTTAGGTAAATCATAATTTCTGATGCTACTTCCCTGCCATATGTGGCTGGTGTTAAAATCCCTTATTACGTTGCTGCAACAATTCATATTTGAAATGCACTTTGAAGGTCTGGAGAGTTGTATTTACTAATTATTACCTGTCTTGAGACATGAGCTGAATATTCAAAGTGCTAGCTTGATTCATCTGCAAGTGCACATCACATAAGCATGTGGTATGTACTAAGACTCAAAACACAAAAGTAAAGATTACTTTTAGAGAAGACTTTATAATCAAGTCAGTTTTGAGCTCAAAACATATAATTTTTATTACCACAACTCTTCCATTACTCTGGATTTAAATTATTTCATGTTTTAGATTAGCACTTTATATAACACCAGTTTGAAAAGTAAATACCAATTGACAGAAGACAAAAAGCCCATGCAAAGTTTGATTCTGTCCCCAAAGGCAAGTCTGATGTCTGAGATCTTAAACCTTTGATATCAAGCTGAATGTTAATAGATAAGTTCCACAGGGCAGTTATTGAGCACAGTAATACCAGAGCTTGTCCTAGAAATACCAGCAATCACTGCACTGGGTTTGGCAATGCCACATTACAGCAGGCATTTTTATTCTCTGCTTGGTCAGGCACCTTCCAGCCTTTCCAGAAAAGAAGATGCTTTCAGTTCTTGCAGGCAGAAAATTCAGATTGCAAAGGTCTCAGTGGAAGTGCTAGAGCAAATAGGTGAACTAGATGTGTCTTGTGGTTTGTTTTTGTTTTGTTTTTTTTTTTTTAAGAATGCATGAGAGGAGGAATAGCTTCCTAAAAAGGAAACTTCCCATGCATTAAATGTGCTTTGTAGTAAAACTCTATTAGAGAGGTCCCTATTTGAGGGCAAGGGAGCACACTACAATTTTCTTCAATAATAACAGATTGCCCTTGTATCTTCAAGCTTCCTTCTGTAACAGACTGACTACCAGCTGAGTACTCAATATCTCCCAATACTGCCCTTTACATTTCCTGAAGGAACAAGCCACATCTAAAAAGAAAAACAAAAAAGCCACAACAGTGCCAGCTTAATTTTCCTTCTAATCCTCCCCATCTCCCTACTCCAGACAAAATAAATACAACCTGGCCAACTTATTCTGACAACAGTGACTTAGATTTATGTCCCTTGCTCTCTATCATTGCCCTACAAACATATATTATTTTAATGTAGTATAAACAAATATTGGATTTGCTTAACACCACATTGAGTCCTAGTGATTAAAACATATATATGCATAGAGAAAAATTTATACATGCACAAACCCCTTTGTAAGCTCTGAAGATAAAATTATCAGTATTGCCAAACAGAGAATATGTATTATATTCTAATGACATGAGACAGTTGATTACCAACAAGCCTACTTCATTTCTAATTAGAAAAAGTTCAGTGATTATCTTCTTCCCTGCTGTTATTGCCTGACAAGAATAAACAAGGAGTCCTCTCTAGGGACGGCACAGTAAACATCCGAACAGACATTTGCTTTGGAGCTTCAGAGTAGTAGTAAGTACTGAGGAACATAGTGGTTCACACAGTACGGCTGGTCACACATCCACCAGCGCATGACTTTAAGTGTTTACCTCAAGAAAACCGAGCTTTGCAAAGTGCACTGCAGCTGCCTAGCTGCTCCTCCTGCGCCCGCTCCTGCCAGCTCTGCTGTCACCTGCTCGGGAGTTCTGCAGGGAAGGGACCCTCCTTGGATGAAGGGCACCCGGGTGTTCCAGGTTGGACGCACTCCGCAGAAACAAAGCAAAGGAGATTTGCTTCGCTGCGATTTTCACCCAAGGACAGGCACACCGCTCTCGCAAGCGTGTTCTCCCCCCGTTCGGCAGCAGGCTGTGTCTCTCCGGCCGCAGCTGCACCTGTCGCCCGCAGCGCTCACCCTGTGCCGGGATCGATAACGCGTCTGCCATCACCCCGAGCCTCGCCGAGCGCCCTCCGCTCCCACCGCGCCGCAGCCACCGCTCCCTCCCGAATCCCACCGAGCACCGATTCCGCCATCGAGCCCAGACAAACAAAGGGCGCTCCTCTTATTTTCGACAAAATTCAGACAAACTAGAGAACAATACCGGAGGGGCCGCACAATGGGCACCGGCCGCGCCGCATCCCTCACGCCATCCCTCCCTCTCGAGCCCCGGCACGGCGGGCGAGCCGCGCTGACCCCAGCCCGGGACAACCCTGGAGACGGCGGCGGCTGCACCGTGCCCGGGAAGGGCTGTCCGCGGGCAGCGGGGGATGTCCTCACAGCCGCGGGGTGCGCTCACCTGCTACCGTGTACCGGTCCAGGTAGTTGAGCACGTTGCCCACGCTGAGGATGCCGGCGGCTGCTACTCGGGCCCGGCCGAGGGTCGGCGCCTTGCGGAGGGCGGCGGGGCGGTCGGGGTGCTTGCCGACAGCCGGGGGGTTCATCCTGCCCGACAGGGTCTGCACCTCGCCCTCGGCGCCCCGGCCGCAGCAGCCCCGCTCGCCGTCCTCTTCCTCCTCCTCGTCGCCACCTCGGAGCCGCCCCCCGCAGCCCGGGCTGCCGGAGGAGCCGTCGCTTTCCAGGCACATCATGGGCTGCGGGAAGGAATCTCGGCGTGCGGGAGCCCGGGCGGGGTGACCGGCGGACGGACAGACGGACGGAGAAAGCGAGCGGAGCGCGCTCAGCGCCACATCCCGCGATCGCCCGAGCCTGCCCGGGACAGGCCGGCTCTGACAGCCCGGGCGGGCGGGGCCGGCGGGGCGTGGCCCGGGGAGGCTCCGCCCCTGCCCCCACCCCGCCCCCGCGGCCGTGCGCGCCCCGCCCCGGCGGCCCCGAGGGGTCCGTGAGCCCGGTCTGGGGCGGGCCGTCCTTGAACCTGTTCTAATAGGTGTTCCTTCAGCCCTGCTCTTCACCGGCCTTTCAGCCGTCCACAGACTAGCCTGCAGGGGTATCCCCTCAGGGCGCCTCCTCATCCCTCCTCAGACCGGCCCCGAGAGGTCCGTCAGCCTTCAGGTCGACACCTCATCTGTTTTCAGTGCGGCCCTGAGGGCGTCCCTCCAGGACCCCCCCAGGTGCCCTGAGGGAATTCCTCAGCTCAGCCAGGAGCGGGTCCTCCCTCAGCCCGGCCACGACAAGGCGCTTCCTCAGAAACCTCAGCTCGGCCCTGAGGGGATCGCCCCTCAGCCCAGCCCAGCCCGGGCGTGAGGAGGTTTTCCCTCTGCCCGCCTCAGCTTAGCCCTCAGATGGTCCCCTCAGCCCGGCTATGAGGAGATTCCCCCTCAGCTCAGCTCACCGCACCTCAGCCACGACCCTCACCTAGGTCTCACCTACCAAGTGTCACCAGCACATTGGGTCATGTAATGAATTTCCTTTATCTACCTTTATTAGTCTTCAGCACTGCACAACAAGCTTCAAACACACGGGTGGGCGGAAGTGTGGAGGTAGCTGGGAAAAAAAAACAAATGCACCAAACAAAATCAATGACTCCAGCATTACCAACAATGAACTAACTCCACATGGGGCGTGCAGGCCCACCCTCAGATATGGGTTTTAAGAATAAATCTGTAGAAAAGTTCTCCTTGCCTATCCTGAGTACCCAGAGCTGTCTCCAGTGACACGGGCTGGCAGGGAAGGGACAGTGTGGTGCAGGGTGAGGGCTCGCTGGGATATGCCCCGACCTCACAACTTCCTGCTTGGCCCCAGATGATTTTCCTAGTGCACAGGAGTAGCTTCAGGAACAACACACATCTTCAAAGGAAGTAAAATTGCTCTGGAGTTCCCCCCACTGCAAACAGTTCCATCCCACTCCCTATAAAGTTCCACCTTTGAGCTAAGAACGGCCAAGAAACATTTCATTTCAAAAGGAGAATCTTCAAAGAGAAGTGTTCACAACCAAAGTGGCTCCAGCCTGTCATACCTGTCATAAAACTACAAAAGGTAACTAAAACCAGAGAAATAAAAAGGCTGCTGGGGAGCCAATGCGTGTCCAAGAACAGCATGTTACAATTTCAGATTTCTCTCAGTTTGTTGATCTTACCTACAAAATGTGTTGTGATTAAAGTCTTTGTCTCTCAGGTGTTTAAACAAATCCTCGCTGCCTTTCTCTGAGGAACGCAGAGCTGAGGAACGCAGCCCATGTGTGTGTGTGCTCAGCATACCTGGCTGTGTCACACCCTGCCCACGAATGACACCGGATTCAGGCTATGCCAGAAATCTGGTGAGATACCACCAACGTAACCCTCAGGATGCTCCCAGAGAAAAGGGCATTTTTTGGTGAGTCAGCTGCAATTCAGGGCTGTTTGTGCAACACCGCTGAGGAAAGGAACAAACCCCGTTTCCAGTGATACGTGGCACTCCCAGATACTGAGAGGTGACATTTTAACACTGGGTCTGCACAGATGTTCCAGGGTTCATTTCAGTAACAGAAACAACATATCTGGTTTAATGATAATGTTCAGGTTGACTTATTGATGTCTAGGGGATCATTTTTTTGCTCCATAGCAGCATCTGCAGTTCAGATGTGACTACATGGGAACAGTTATATTGACAACAGTGCTTATTCACATCCCCAGAAATTTCAGAATTCTAGTGGTGTACTTAATTTGGTTAAGTGACAGTGCTCCCATATTATATAGCCCAAAAGGAAACACAAAAAAACAAACCAAACAAGCAAGCAAAAACCAAACAAAGCCAACAGAAAATGGTAGAACTGAAAAGAAGAAAAAGAAAGAAAAAAGGAAAGGAAGAAAATATGAAAAAGGAAAAAATAAGTGAAATGACTTCACAAGGACCACTTGGCTTTCTCAGCAAAACTCATGGGTTTTTTAACATATCAGACATATCAGGCAGTAAACACAGCTGAACTGCAGGTTCAAGGAACTTCACAGAGAGCAGCCAAAGTGTCCAGGAGCCCTCAGATACAAATGGGTTGCTCCACAGTCTATTCTACTCTCTGCTATTAGACTCTCAGTGTCTGTTTCCTCACTGCTTGGTCTACCCCAGGCTCTGCACACAGAAAATAATGTTCAGAAGATGTCAATGAGATTAAAAGTTATGATAAAATTAAAGACCTTAGTCTTTTGAGTCAGGTGGTTCTCCTGAAAGCAGCTAAGAAAGCAGTTTTCTTAAGGAACAGGTGTTTAATTTCATTTTTTTCTTTTCATTTAACCAGTATCAAGCACACAAACACAGCTAACACTGGAGCCGTGGTGGCTTAAATGCATATTAGAAAAACTGCCTAAAAAGACTAGGGGGTGGCTTCTCCAAATCTCCTCAATCCAGCATATCCCCAAGAAAAGAAAAAATCATCCCAAACACCAACTTACTATTAAAGGTCAACACATATGTTCCAAAGTTCAGGCAGACTTCTGATGGCCTTTGAACAAGGAGCAAAGCAGGACCAAGCTGAAGGAGCATGCAGGAGCATCCTTTTATTCCTGATGCAGAGAGAAGTTTCAGAGAGACCCACAGGTACAGCACACAGACATTGGTTGGGCAGTGAGTTATGTGGACACACAGGGTCTTGCAGCCAACCCTTACACCTTCAGCTGTACATGGAAAACTCACAGACAAACACAGAAATGCCAGTGCATCCATGTCACGAGATTTATGTAAAGGGAAAGCAGAGGGAACTGGAAACAGTGTAATAGAATGGTCTTCACTGGCAGGAGGAATCATATGACTGAGCTGCTTTTAAGAGGAACAGCAGAGATTCTAGCTCAGAGACATTGCTAGGCTTGGCTGTTACAGGGTGTTGAGAGGCAGGTTGATTACACTGTGCAAGTTCAAACATGGGGAGAAAAATGCCAGTTTTAAGAGCTGTAATCAAGGGGGGAATGGCATAGCAAGAACCAGAACAATGCTGAGAGCTGGAGTTAGAAAAATTCTAATGAATCATCTGGTTCACATTTATTACAGAGTGATTATCCTCTGGAACAAAATACTAAAGAAGGAGTGTATTCTCTATCCCTTTATGTTCTCCAATCCACGTTTGATTGCCTTTCTAGAAACTGCATTATTGAATTCAAATGAGCTCTTGCACTCCCTGCAGAGAGAATGGGCTGTAATTTGATGATACAGGAGGTCAGGCTAGGTGGGTTAAAGTCCTAGCCCTGAAGATACCAGTTCTCACTCTGCTTTCCAGGCATGCATTTTCTGCACTTGCCTCAGTCATTAGACTGATCTGAGAATAGCCCCTAGGAAAGCACATGACAACAACCTAGAACTGAAATGTGACTGCAAAACAGGAGTGTGCACATAGCCCAGGTGGTAAAGATGGACAGCATCCTCCTGGGTACTGGGGATACTCTGTTTTGTCTAAAAGCTAGGAATCTCCTTCCTGCTGGGATCACTACCAAGAGCTATGTGCATCCATTGGAAAGCAAGTCTGACCTCAGCTAGCTCATCTTCCTGCTTCTTCCACATTATGTACACCATCTCTGCTCCACAATGAGCCCATGCCAGTTCCTGCAGAATCAGGCTAACAGGCATTAATTAGTAGGACTGAGAGGATGAACAGCCTTGCTGGTCTCTGGAAGCCCCTCGGCCCACACCCCATCGCTGTCTGGTCCCAGTGACCACAAACACAGCACTGGGTGAGACCAAAGCACACCAGGCAATACTCCTGTGCTGAGGGAACTTGCAGGCATCTGGTTGTGTATTAGTGAGGAAAGAACAGACCCACTCATTAGTAGCCCTGCTCTTTCCCAGGGCAGCCAACAGAGTGTATCCCTTCAGGGATTATTTTCTTCCTTTCAGTATTTTGTTAGTATCTTAAAAGCTTGAAAATGTTTATTTTAGTTTATCCTAGTCTGCACTTATTGATTTTTCCTCATCTCCAGAGTTCTAGAGAGGGTCAGTATGAGCAGAAGTGCTTCTGTTTGACAACAGAACTTATCTTTGAGGAAACGAACCCACATTTGCCAGTGCACCGGTATTAACTTCAGTGATATAGTCCAGTAGCTGGTCCTGGGGCTGTTCCTGGCCTGCAGGAAGCTTATGACCAGACTCCCACCTTCTCTCCCAAGGGAACATGGCTGTTTGCAGAGAAGAATGGGGAGTTGGACCACCTGTGGGAGGCAAAACCCCAAAACCCAGATGTGATCTCTGTTGATAACCAGGCTCGACCTTACACAGCCTGAGGAACTGAACCATCAAGAACACATCACATCACCCTTTTGGAAATAATGGAAATTAGCCTAGCTTGTTTCAAATCCAGTTTTCTTCTTCAGTTAATAAAAGTCTTGGGGAAAAAAACCCACTTTTTTGTCTTCAGAAAGTCACAACAATCTCTAAACCAGAACTGTCAAAGGGCTGGAGTCTCACTGTAGTAGTGTTTTGCCAAATTGTACACCAGTGTAGTCACTACCCTTATCAGGAGCAGTAACTGCATGCAACAGTCTAACATGTTCAACTGTAAATAATTGTGACTCAATGCTATTATTGTCCTTTTCCTGTGTTTTGCTTTATCTGATTCAAAACCAGGGCTCAAACACAGACATACAGAGACACACAGCTTCTCACTTAAGAAAAATAGAGCTACACAGAATAGCACACTACAGGATCACAAACCCCAGATTTTGGGTTAGCCAGATATAAACCTTAAAGTGACCAAATTCCATGGAAAGTCATATCATCAGGCGGTCATCAAGGCTGTGAGGGCAAAACACAGGACAATGACACAGCTGTGTCTAGCACTGTGCATTCTTGGGCTTCAAACAGGCTGCAGCTCTGCAGAACAAGAATCACAACCCTGCAATTACACACCTACATTCCCATTATGCCCATGATTATCTCATAGCTTCTTTTTTATTCACAGATTTCTCAGCTGAATTAACCTGTGTTACTGACACCTGATATTACACAGGAGCATTTACAAGCTGATCCAGCTCAGAGGTTTCTTGTGATAGATGCTCTACCAGGGAGACATGACAAGGATCAAACAGCTCTCCCACAGCAGTGAAGGGGGACATGCATTAGCACATATCTCCATGTTTTCCAGCAGTCACTCTCTCAGACAGGCTCTCTACTCTAGACTACCTCTGGAGACCACCCCCTGGATCTTGCTGCTTAATGCATTCAATGCTCATTGATGTGAATAACTTTCTGGTCATCATCCATTTCCCTCCACATTCACATGTGACATGCCTCACTGAGCAGAGCTCTGGACACTGACCATGGCACCTCCAGAACAAATTCATTAAGCAAAGAACATACAAACAGTGCCCCAAGATGCACAAAAGTTTTAAAATCTCTCAGAAGCCAAATGAGACTTAATTTTGAAAGTGCAGCAGTGTTTTAATTCCTTGAATTCAACAGAAACATGATGGAAGCAAGGACAGTGAATCAAAAGAAAAATCCAGGAACAGAAGCTGGCATCCCCAGACCCAGTTCTTTTCTGGTCCTCACACTGTTGTGCTTGAAAAGATAAATTGGATGCAGAAGAAGCCGTGTTTCCATGAAAACATTTAGCTTTTGCAACAATACAAACAGCTGCTCTCACCCTCCACTACAATCCTACATAAATGCTGGAATATTTGTTTGTGAATTTTTCAGTTACAACATTTATATAGTATTCCAGGCTGCCTTGCTTAGAATAGCTCATGCCAGCCAAAACCAAATTAAAGGGAAAAGACCCAAAAAGGCCCCACACCAAAAAAACTCCAAGCACTCCAAACAACCCTGTTCTCTCCACTCCCAGAGGCCATTGGTACAGAAGGAGAACACTGCCACTGTCCTTTGTGATTTCTTAGCAAATGGCCTTTGATGTTCAGGCTTGTTGGATGTCATGATTCATCTCTAGAAGTCCTGGTCTTCATTATACTCAGAGGAATCTTAATGCTCCAAATAAATGGAGTTTGTGGTGTCACCTCAAGTCCCAGCAGGGACTACAATTACTAGTGTGCCACATTTTTGGCAAGTTTTGTTCCGTTTGAATGAAGGATGTAGGCTCTGAACTTCTGCCTCTGCCCTCTGGAGGAGTTGGATTCTGCAGATGATAAGATGCATCTTTGCCTTTAGTCCCACTTCTCAGAGCAGCCAAATACTTGAGGTCTGATTAACTAGCATTTAAGAACCCAGTGTGGAATGGATAGCTACAGAAATAGCATTCTTGCACTACCCCAGCATTTTGGGAAGAGACTGCCAGATCCATGTGGGAGCAGAGGAATCCTAAAACAATAAGGACAGACCCAGCAGTTACCAATTCATAAACAGCTTCCTGGCATCTTACAAAAGGGCTCAAGCCATGAGAAGGGGATTCTTGCAAAAACATTAACAGAAATGGTTCCACTGCTTTGCTTTGCTCACACGAGGACGGGTAAAAGATACAGTCACACAGAGTGGAACAGGCAGGAACTGCACAGCTCTGTGTGGTTTACTCAATCCAGCTGGCTTAACTCATATCAAGACCAAATTTCCTCAAGCAGCTTTGAAAATTCTAGATTAATACTAGCAGCTCTAATTGGGACTGAGCATTCATGGCCCCAGACATTATGAAAATTGCAAGCCCAGTCTCATAACATCATGCGCTTTATGTTAGTACATCATCAGGGTCACTTGAATTTATCGGGCTCTAAGCAGACTGAAGCATTTTCAGTTAAACATGTATAACCTCATCACCCAAAGGGTCAATCTGGGCTTTCTGAAAAGGGGATTATTTTATTTCACACTTAGTAATTTTCATGCCTTTTCAGCATTTGCAGTGAGGCCATTTGGTTTACAATAGGTTATTGGGAATGCAGCCTTCTAGACTACCAGCAATTACATCCTGGGACTGAATGGTTGCCTATGATTCTGTGGGACAGGATTTGACAATGAGGTAGTTAAGATGGAAGGAACCAGAAGTTGTTCCTAGTGGTCCAACACTTAGTTCAACAGTTTCCAGCTTGAAGGCCACACTGGTGACTGATTCACTTGATCAAACAGAACAGAACATGCAGGGGTGACTTTACTATTGGGTTGCCCTGCCCAGCTTGTAAAGAGACCAAGAAGAGCTGTCAAAGAGCTCTTTGTGTATCACAGAATTTGTACCATGAGCATTAAAATAAAAAAGAAAGAAAAAGAAAGGCAGTCCTTCTTCAAAACCAAAGTGCTACTCCAAATTTAGAAAGCTGAGTTAGGTTTCTACCCAAGGCAGCAGTGCTTGCAGTACTAGTGGTGCTTTGAAGGGATCACAGTTTGAATATAGTCAGGATCAGAGAATTTTAAGAGCAATTTAAGAAAGAACATCCAAATTATCCCCAGATCATTCATGCCTTAAAAAGAAAGAGAAAGAATGAGTGTCTTGGTTTAGAAAGA
>VZDJ01000529.1:388990-406501 GCA_008694505.1 Cyanoderma ruficeps | reverse complement strand
CATGTCTCACAGTCGTGGATGACCTGAGAAATAC
Organism: Cyanoderma ruficeps; assembly: GCA_008694505.1. Taxonomy (NCBI): domain Eukaryota; kingdom Metazoa; phylum Chordata; class Aves; order Passeriformes; family Timaliidae; genus Cyanoderma; species Cyanoderma ruficeps. The sequence continues at coordinate 406,467 of VZDJ01000529.1, read as the reverse complement.
TGTCCATGGTTAGGTCCACCCCTCGGTCTCGGGCCCACTTATAGGTGGCATCTCTGCCCTGATGACCTGAGGCATCATGAGCCCACCGAGCTAGGAACAACTCTCCCTTGTGCTGCCAATCCAAGTCTATCTTGGACACCTCTATCCTCGCGGCTTGATCTACTTGCTCGTTGTTCCGGTGCTCTTCATTAGCCCGACTCTTGGGAACATGGGCATCCACATGACGGACTTTCACGGGTAGTCTCCCTACTCTGGTAGCGATGTCCTTCCACTCATCAGCAGCCCAGATTGGTTTTCCCCTACGCTGCCAGTTGGCCTTTCTCCACCTTTCTAGCCAGCCCCACAGGGCATTAGCTACCATCCACGAATCAGTGTAGAGGTAGAGCTTTGGCCACTTCTCTCTTTCAGCAATGTCCAGGGCCAATTGAACAGCTTTGAGTTCGGCAAACTGGCTTGACCCACCTTCTCCTTCAGTGGCTTGTGCAACCTGTCTTGTGGGGCTCCACACGGCTGCTTTCCACTTCCGGTTCATCCCTACGATGCGACAGGAACCGTCAGTGAAAAGAGCGTAGCATGTTTCTCCTGCTGGCAGTTGGTTATACGGTGGAGCTTCTTCAGCCCGGGTTACTTGCTCTTGTTCCTCTTCATCGGTGAGACTGAAATTTTCAGCTTCTGGCCAGTTGGTGATCACTTCCAGAATCCCAGGGCGATTCGGGTTTCCAATACGGGCGCGCTGGGTGATGAGGGCGATCCATTTGCTCCATGTGGCGTCAGTGGCGTGGTGGGTAGAAGGAACCTTTCCTTTAAACATCCACCCCAGCACTGGTAGTCGGGGTGCCAGGAGAAGTTGATGCTCATGTTGTACCAATATTTTGAACAGAAATGCTGGCCTGCCAGCCAGACATCAGTCCTGAGTAAAGTAGTGTAAGGCCTGGCTTGATTAATAGATAAACAGGGGGATCACATAATTAGTACCAACAAACGAGTGTTTATCAGAAGGTAGAACTTGCCAAAGGAATTTGATTTTTATTTTAAAGGGATCAAAATCTTTCTTGCCTGCTAAAATGTGTCAGTGTCACTGGACTGAACTCTTGCACACTTCACTTGATATTATGTGACATGCTGATCAGGGAACTATGGCAGCTCAGACCACGATACATTAAATGAATTAAACCTGGTTATACAACAAGTCACACAACAGAAGTGAGGAATTTTACTAAATATAATTCTGAGGAGTTCCTCAAGAATATCAGCTCTGTTTTCTTTAATACCTTTTTAGCAAGAAGGGGGGACACAAACAACAACCACGTCCTAATGCTGTAGCTTTTAGTAAATGAGGACAGCAGAGCTCACTGCTGGAATAATGTGGATTGCTTGGCAAGCTGGAATGTTTTAGTGTCTTAGAACATAGATCTGAGTCTTACTGCCAAAGGATCCTGCTTTGGAAAGCAGTCTCTTTGGAAAGGTGACTAGGCTGACAGCAAGAAGCCCAAATTCAGGAGTTCCCAGCCCAGAACTGTAGGGAAATGTGCTCTCAGCACTGGAACAGGCAGCGAGTGCTGTCACTGTTCAGTTGTGGTGTCACATCTACCCCAGACACGGCAAGTGCAGCTTTGTTGACTGCCACTCAGGAAGGCTCTTGATAAACAGAAGAGCACTCAGGAAACAGCTGCAAGAAAGATGAAGGGGTTGGGAATGATGTTTGATAACAACAGAGTCAAGAAGCACACATGGGTTTGGATTTTTAGGCCAATGGCTGATTTGCACAGGGTTTGTGCACGTACGTAAGAAGACTAATTTAATTGTTACAGTTGTCTGTGTGACAAAACTGTAAAAAAAACCCTGACCAGCTGGGTACAAACAGCAAACAAGGCACATGTTTATTAGTAATGAGGATAATTAGCTGGAGCAATTCACCAGCAGTTGCAGCAATTCTACTTTACCAAAAATTATTCAAGTCAAAATTGGATGTTTTTCTGAAAACCTGTGTGGTTCAAACAGGAACAAAATGTACAGAAGTCTACAGCTAAAACACAGAGGTTATCAGATTAAATAGGCAGAAATAGTCTCATCTGCTCTGATAATCTGTAGTATTTAAATAGAGTCAAATTCAAATATATAGATGCATATGCATATATATGTATAAGCACATACACAGACATATATAAAATAAGAATAAATTAGGGCAAGTGTTTCTGTTTGTTCAAATGCTTTTTTGTTTCTGAGCAAGTGCAAAGATGGAAAAAATGGCTTTAACTGTAGTGGCAAGTGGTGCTACTGAAGAGCATAAATGCCAACCCTTCTTATCACTTGTCTATTTCTATGCTCCTTGCTGCAGAGCCTAATGAACCACAATTGATACGTGGCAAGAGGGTAAGGTTTGTAAGCTTTGCTAAATTACAGAGAATTACAAAGTCAGAACAAAGCTAGAGGGCATTGCTTAAGTGCTTAATTCTCAAGAATAGAACAAACCTCTCAGGATTGCTGTTTCCAACTAGCTCTTTTTAGCAGCTAATTCTTCTAAGATGTATATCAGCGTAGCTACTGGTGGTTTGAGCTGCTGGAGCAGCTCAAACCTCATCCTGGAATGTAACCTGAAGCAAGACCAGTCACACAACCATGCAAGCCAGGTAAAAGGAACAAGGTAAACTCTCTCTGCACGTGTAGCACTGGGAACTGTCACTCTCCTGATGTTCATCTGCCTGAACACCTGCAGGAACCCTCCTTCCCTTCAAAGCACCAGATCCCAGACACAGTTAAGGTCATGCAGCCTCTGACAGATCAGTTCTTGCCACATTGCAGTTTACCACTGGGCATTGACTGGCAGAAAACTTCACTGTAAAGAGGGCTGGGCTGTATGTTGGGAAATACCTACTGCAGTAGGAAGAATATGGTAAACTTTCCAAGCTGCATCATTTCCTAAAACGACTCAGGCAGCAATATTCACACAGATGTATCCTATGGCTTATTTTACAAATTCCACACATTCATCAGTATAGTTGTAAAGAACATTAAAAATAAAACTTTTGCAAGCAAGGTCCATGTCTTGCCATGGAGGATCTGGTTCAATGCAACTGTAGCTCATGTTTTCCTACCATTCACAAACTGCACAAACTGACATCAGCAGTTCCTTTAATTGAATTAGAGTCGGGTTGTAGAATCAGGAAACATATTCTCTACTCCAAGGGGATGATGATGTAGGCACATGTTCTTTAAGAATGCATATGTTCAACATTGGTTCCCAGGCAGGTCTGAAAGCGTTGTAGAAAAATGTGTATTGGCCTGAAACTTGCTCTGTTGTCCCAAAAAACATTCCCAGAGGTGAATGGCCTTTGGCAAACACTGGTGGAGATAACCAGACTCCACCTGAATAGCACTTCTAAAAAAATAATTCAGTTTCCTGCCACCTAGAACAAAATTATTATCTCCTGATGGCACCTGGTCATCTTTTGATGACACAAATGTCAACTTTTTCAGCTGTATCTGCATTATCCTTTCCATAAAACATGGGCCTGGAAAGGCCTTCCAGACCCCCATTTTCTAGAATAAGTTTCTTCTCTCTGCAACACCAGTTGGGAGACTCTTTTAAAGAATCCCTGTTCTGAGGGTTATAGGTATTTGTCTTGTTTCAGAACCAAGTTTATGCCTGGCCCAGTCATATCCTTTTGCTCTTTGACTAATGCTATCCTTTGGTTTAAATATGTTTCTCTTCCTGTTGTTCATTCCTGCAGTGTATTTATAGATGGTAGTCTCTTTCCTTCTCTCATCGAGGGGGTTTCTAGGGTCACTGGGAAAATTAAAAACCTTTTTCTACACTTGTTTCAGAGCTAAATACCTGAAAAGCTAGTTAAAACTTCATTCCTGCTTTGTAGAATGCATTGATAACCCCTCATCCTTCCCTGATTACCAAGACTGCAATTGCATTTTTCCCACCTGACATGTCAGACCCAGACTTTGACTGGTCCTCCCATCCCTCTCCTCATTCTGATTACACTTACAGACAATGTACAGCAGAAATCTCTCTTGATCTGTGGACTCATAATCACATGTTTTGTCTTGCAGAATTGTATCCATTTCAACTCCATTCCATTTAAAAATTTTCCATGAAAGTAAACCAACACAAATATGAAATAATATCACATGTATTGTTAGGAACATCATTACTCTCTACCCTCATCTCATTTCCATGCTGCCAGGTTTGTCTCCTGCACCTGTTTGGGTCTATTCTCAGAGGACAAGTCTGTTCAAACCTTTTTTGCTGCTATATTCCAGTTCTTTCAGAATTCTGCAGTGAAAGGTCCTATACTTGGGTATGATCCTGGTAATAATTGTACAACAGCTGACAAAGAAATTCCAAACCTTTATCCATATTCAAGTATGTTGGTTTCCTTAATCAGTTCTCCCTTTGAAACAGAAAATCTGAATCGCAAACCTACTTTTGTTTATCCTTACAGTCAATTTAAATAGAATCAATCTATGATCACCCCAGCTAGCATGTTTTTCAGCAACCTCTTTATCATATCATTAACACTTAGAAGAACCATATTTGAAGTCATAGAATTGATACATCTGATACAATGTCTGTAATCATCTTTAAAGTGGTGCAGAAGTACTCAAGCAGCCTTGTTGATTCAGGCATATTTTGATGAGGAAGATCTATTAGATATTGTATCCAGGGCTATCTGACCTCACATTGATGAGCATTTGCTCTCCAGTCTATAATCTGGGAGGTTTGTCTTTGTGCAATAGCCCCCAGGAATGTAAGGCTCTTTAATAACACCATAAAGATTTTACACAGATATCATTCTGATAAAAGAGTGAAGCCTTCTAGCACCAACAGGCAGAATGTTTTATCCATGCAGTCCTGCATGGTTTCTTCCTTTATCCATGCAGTCCTTCATGGTTCCTTACCACCTGCCCTGTCCTGAGCAGTAGATAGAAAGGGGACCAGTTGTCATGTTTTGAATTTTCTGGATAGTACAGATGGATTTCAGAGAAGTAACTTAGACAAAATCTGGGTTACAAGGAAGATTGAGAAGTTTGAAACCTCACCACAGAGTCAGCCTTTCATGCTAGAACAAATAACAGGACATCTGCCATTAGCTCTGTTTGCACAAGTGTTAGACTGTGTCCCAGCCAGAAGGGAATAGCTGGGAAAGCTGATTTTATTATTCATTCACCAAACATTTTATACCATTATGAAAAAATAGTCTCAGTGATATCTTGAATCTGAATCTCCAGCTTTTGCTTATAAAAGCAAAACCAAGGCTTGGAAATATTACTGTTGAAGAAAGCTGCCACATCTTTCTCTCTGAAGAAGGCAGAATTTGTTGAACTGTGCAGTCCTTCCCAATACACAAGCCACAGCAGTTTTATCACCAGAAAGCAGCTGGCCCTTGATACCACATGAACGTGTTGTGGGTTTTCTCTTTCATACAAATATTTTTAACATTTGGGTTTTCCCTGATTTTTGGTGGACTGCACTCCCTGAGGAATAGGTGGTGAAATTAAATGAACTTTCTCACATGTGAGCACCATGGGAATAGCTCTGCCCTCTGCATCCAGCCCATGGAGAAGTGTGCCATAAAAACAACATCACTAAGTAACTGACTTCAATTGCAGCTTTCCTCCCAAGCACTTGGAAACATCCTCCTCCCACACAAACATGGTACAGCTGATTTACAGCTTGTTTGGGTCTCACAGGTAGGAGCTGATTGACTTGAGTCAGTCATCAGCAAGAGGGTGAGAAAAACTAGTTTTATAGGAGGCAAAACCTGAGCTGACTCCAGGCTGTAAGAATGCTCTGCTCCATCCAACCAGCTCACCGGAGAGGTGTGGTTTTGGCACAGCATTGGGGAAAATTACACCAGATACATAAATGCAGTTCTGACAGATTCCATTCCTGTCCCTGGACAAGCTGCTTCACTTCCTTTGTTCCTCCATTCAGTAGGCACCCAGCCAAGGCGGCCTCAGAGAGATCAGACTGACCGTTTTGGTGTAAAAAAGTCAAAAAATGAGGCCAAATGGGTGCAAGGCTTTGCACAGATAAACCCACTAGGAGGTTCTCATGTTCACAGGAACTTAAAATAAATTAGTAGTGCTTCTTTCAAGATCAAATCAAACATCTGTAGGTTATACCTGTACTAGTTTCTCATGCTGACAATCTCCAGCTGATCTCTGAGCATTTCCACAGGGAACTCAATGTCTGTATAATCATCTTTAAAGTGATGCAGAAGTACTCAGGCACCCAGTCAGTCCCAACATGAGTCTAGGTGGGCAGTGGGTTACTCTGCTGGGCTCCAGTGAGTCTGAGCAGCTGGAAAACAAGTGACAAGGAAAGCTCCTGCCACAAATGGATACAACAGGAGTTCCCAGCAATCCTGCATAATGGCTATGGAGACATCCCAGTGGCATTTTCGTTCCTTACATAGGAAATCCAAAGCTAGAGGATTAATTTCTTCCAGAATCATCATTTAGGCTTGCAGATGCAGAAGAAAGGGATCCCTTCAGAAAGGGCATACCAGAAACCTGGCTTGTCCTTCTGGTCCTTGAGAGTGGCAAAGAGCTTCAGGTCAGGTGTTCTGCAAGGGGAATGTATCTACCCATCAAGTGTCAGGCCTCAAACAAACACACACATGACATGGTCTGCTCTGTGAGGAGGCAAAACCCTAGGAATAAATCAAAGCGAGATACTTCCATGGGACTTGTTGCAATGACAAAACATTTTATAGCTACAGATTTATGTGCAGGAGCAAAGAAGCAGACAGGAGTTTTAGTTAAAATATTTGAAGTTTTAAAAATCTTTTGTTTGATTCATAAAAGAAATTGCAGGAGAGTCACCCAATGTTTTGGATGAAGCAGTATCTCCTCAGGAAATGATCCATGAGAGCTGCTCCAGGGTCCCAGTGGAGGAGTGCCATCATCCTGGCATGCAGAGGAAGGGGCAAGGTCCTGCCCCATGGGTATTTGAGGCAGAACAAGCCCAGGAGCACAAATATTTCTGTCATTGCAGCATTTTTACCTCACTGAGCAGTCTGGTAGCACTTCCAGATTCTTCAAATTGCCGTGAGGCATCCAACTAATTTTTTATGCCTCTCTCATAACCAAGTTCATACTGCAAGTCTGGGAACAGAGCTAGACTCCACCAGGTCCGTGCTGCCCTGGGTTCAGTCTTCTCCTCACACCTCCCATTAATCACATTACAAGAAAGCACAAAAGCGTGCTCCCGTTTCCTGGTGGCAGCAGGACTTTGGCAGAGCTTGCAAAACACTTTGCATGTTTCTGATAGCAGGTGCAATAGAAACATTATTTACCACTATATTTCCTGGCATCTTTCCTTCTTCCACAGAGCAGATGGAGAATGAGCAGCACGAACGCTGAGCTGTGGGTGCAATCATTCACACATGCCTAATACTCCTCTGAGCATCAACCTCTACTTCCAGTACAGAAAAGTGTGCTTACCATCACTACTACAGGAGCCAGAGCCCTTGCTCAGCAATCCAGAAAACACTGCTCAAGTGCTCCCTGGTCACTTGAAGCTCAGAGAGACCAGGGCTGAGAGTTACAACACAGGAGCAGTGATGAAGAAAAATATGTGAAGTATTTTCCTGCTCCCCCAGGGGACAGGTCACAGTCCTATTAGCATGAAGCAAGAGAAAGGGGGGGAGAAGGCTTTCAGTATTGTAATCAAACCACCTCGTAGGACAAAGGAAATACTCTGTTTCTTGCAGAACAGTGTGAGCAAGCAGATGCATTAGAAGTCACAAATCACACATCCCCTGCGATGCTTCCTCACCTTTTTTTCCCAGCTCCCAGAGGCTGAGAGCACAGGCTCTGTGCACGATCCAGGAGTGGGAGGGCAGCAGCAGGTGCAGAGCACACCTTCACGGGGAATGTTCCACTGGGTGTAGCCCTGCACTGCCCTCGTGGCTGTGCTCAGCCTGGAACACAAGTAAGGTTTTCCTGGATCAGCCCAAATTTATTCTGTCAGAACAAATACAAGGGGAAGAATACACAAAGAAATTTGAAAGTGTTTGTACAGTGAAGCCTATTACACCAGCTCAGTTTAAATGCATATCCTGGTGAATGCTGGCATTCCTTTCCCATGTTTACTGGGCTCCCAGAGCTCATACCCTGCAGTTTTCTGGACCCACTGATTTCGTTGTGGCCATCCCAACCAGGCAGGCAAAGAGAATATCAGTCACTTCCATTCAAGCCTCATTGTCTCTTCAGGAAAATTGTGGGAACAAACACTATCTGGCTTTTAGAAATGCCAGTACAAGGCCAGATTCATATTCTCTGTTCATATTCCCTGCTTCCCTTCCCTCTTTGGCTTTGAAGGCTCGGGTGACAAACTGACCTTGAGCAGGAGTGGGTGGGACAGGACACGGGCAGGTCCTGCAGTCCCCTATAACCACAGCCCCGTGCCTGCTGCTTCTGAGGGCAGGCAGCCCCCTCTCCTGGTGAAGGGTTACCTGCACCTCCAGCTCACCTATGGATATAATTCCATAAGGACCAAGTTTCCCAGTCCCGCGGGAGTTCATCTGACAAGCACAGACTGACTTCTCTGCATAAAACCAACAATCTCCAGACGAAAAGCAAAAATAGGAAAAAATTAGAAAACAGCATGTAGTAAATCTTTCATCACAACCAGATGGCCCTCACCCTGCAGTTCAACCAGCCCAGGTTAGTTTACAGATGTTCCTTCTAGGTGAAGGAAATGCTTGGAGATAAAAGAGGTGGTGAGTTATCTGTATTTCAGTCAGCTCCACTGGATGGTGGGGTCCCGTTCTTCACACACATCCAGTGGAAACTGTCACTGCCTCATGTGGCTCAGTGTGAATTGAGGAAACACAAGGTGCAGTAGGAATCCTCAGATGGCGATGGGGGCTGTGACACAGAGCAATGAGATGACATCCTAAAGGTGTCACTGTAAGTCTGGCACAGCCAAGGACTGAATAAAGATGTCAAATACCAGTGACACTCCTGTCACTTCTGTCCTGTGTTTTCCCTGGGGGACTATCTAAAAATCAAGGCTATAAAAATTCGCCCAGGTGATACAGGCATGGATGAAAATATATTCCCTGTATTTGCCATACAAGGCAAATTCTATCCTCGACTCCATTTTTCAGAAGCTCTCCCTGTCCATCCCTCCCCTGACCTCTAGTGGCTTAGGCTCTGTTCAAAGAGAAGACTGACTAAGCTGAAGTGACAAGTGACTGCTAGTTCTGGCCCAGTAAAATGCAGTCCTCCCCTACTGAGAATAAGTGTATAAACAGGAACTGAATCCTAACCACCTCCAAATGACATTTAGAACTTGCAGAGTTTGAACTAGACAAGCCTGGTTTGTTTTTACTATTTGTAAGCCTGTTCTTGTAGAAAGCAAAGAAGGCTTTTCAGAGGAAATATTAACCTTGGCTCAGCCCTTCCTAAGCTCAGGCATGTGCAGGTTTCTAAGGGATTTGGGTGTTTCTCCTGCAGACTAAACATTGGAGGGAAAGAATAGAGAAGATGCTTTACAAACCCAGGTACCACAGGGACAGAAGCTGGGACAGTCACCCAGAGACCAGCACAGCAATGCCAGTGAAAACATTCATGTTCCTGTAACCCAGATGTGGCTGCCTAGGAAATATTCTTGCCCAGGTAAATGGATGAAAACATGGCCTGCTTTAATTTTGGGTGGAGGGTGACAGACACACAAAGTTGTGTTGGCCTCTGCAGGGGTGTGTAGGACACTTTATGAAGTCTGGATACTTTATGAAGCACTAAGACTCAAACCACAACATGCCCAATATCCAGGTTCTTTGCTGAATTAATGCACTGCTTAGAAACACAACTACAAGGTCATTGTGCTTTAGCAATCAAAACTCTGTGGCACAAATACAGGCATGCCAACATGTGGGAAAGATTACAGAGGAAATTGATTCTGCATTTTCTAACCAGGAATAATTCCAGGTAGTCAATGGCTCATAAGTTGCTATTGACTTAGAAATGGATTTCCCATAATCTCCTTGTACGGACGATGTAGTAAATAGCAAAAGTGGGAAAAGGAACCTGGAAAAGATGTGTTATTGCTCAGTCAAAGACAAAGCAGGTCGTCCCTGTATTTGTAACTCCAAGGACTTGCTCTCCTTCCCAGCTTCAAGTCTGGAATTTCAGCCAAAAAAGCAGCTCCCAGACTACCTTCAGAGCCCTTCCAGGTGATGTCTGAAGCATTAGGATATCAGCAGGAATCCCTGCATGCACTTGTCAGTAATGCTAAGAATAAAACCATTTACAGGATTGAGATCCGCTTGTGAACGGAAAGAGAACAAAAATTTTCCCCTGAATTTCTTTGCAATCAGTTTTTCAAACTCTTCCTGTTCCTGGCATCACACAGGGTTCCTTGAGGTAAGGAGGAGTTATCTTCCACTACAAAATACATTTTTTGATGTCAGAATAAAAGACAGATGGGTGAAAGTTGCTGCAACAGACATCCAATGTGCTTTGAGCTGCACATCAGTCCCACACCTGCAGAACATCCAGGTGTCACACAGGATTTGGCAGGTACCACTGAACATCACATATGTAAAAATAAACCATCCAAGGTGAGGGCAGAGGGTGCATGGAGGAGCACAAAGTATTCCAGCTTTCCTATAGGAATTACAAAAATCAAAGTGTTGGTTAAAACTGTTGGTTTTACAGAAATGTGTTTTATTGTTGCCTTCATCCATGAATGTTCCTAGAAGAGATTATTTTCAACTTTCTTCTACCCAGCCCATCAAGGTGGATGAGAGCCACTATATTCTCCTCAAATATGGGAGATGAGGTGTCTTTCAGCAAGTGAAGAGATTCCCTGTGGTCCCTTTGAAGTGGTAAATAGTGATTATTTCCTTTCTGTTTTGATAGGACAGGTTACTCCAGGGATGCTGCCAGTTCCCACTCATTTCTCTTTTACCATCTGTTTCTGGTGACTTTTGTGTGTGCCATACACTTTGGATTTTTATTACTCAGAGTTCATGCAGCTGGGAGCCTCTCCTTGCCTATTCTCCCCTTTCTTTCTGTCCTGATCAAGTGGTAGTGGGAAGGGAGAGAACGATGTTGTTATCCACAGGATGCCTTGACTTACCATCACTTAATTAACAGAATCTGCATCAACACACCCTGATATACTATAGCAGCAGTTATTAACACAATGGTTGTATTTCAACAAGTTTACCTGTTCATGAAGTGCTTTTGATTGCCCCTCAATTTTGTTGCTCACAGTCATAGTCCACAACTTTCCCACAACACAGGAGTTCTTTGCATCTACAGGGAGATGCATAAAGTGGAATCATCATCATCAACATAGAGGAAACCTAAAGAAATCTTCCTTTTTTACAGTACTCGGGCCAGGATATCTTTGAGACAGAAACCAACCCCATGGCATGATTTTCTCTACTAGGGAAGGATGGTTACAAAGACCCAAAGAATTATTAGGCCAGCAGAAAAATACAATATGAAAAAAAAAAGAAAGTGATGTGAAACAAGGCTACTGGATCAACACAAATGCTGGAAAAAGGCTGGGATGTCCCACTCACAGATGGAACATCAGCCACTGAAGGTGACCACAGGCAGTGCATGTTGGGCAGCTTTGTTTTAACACTTAGGAAGGAATCCACAGAGATGTTCATATCTTTCTGCTGGCTGGAAGAAGGAGGGCCCAGTGAAGCAGGGGCCAGCCAGGAGTACCAGGGATGAAAAATAAAGACAAAAGAAATACTTGAAAAGTTTCTCCCTATATATGATCTCCCTGCCAGAGTTACAGAGCAGAGCTGGCCCAGTGAGTGTGCACCAAGCTGCTCCACCTGCTGATAGAGTGAAGGAACACTCCAAGCCAGAGCAAGAAATGCCCCTCAGAGTGAGATCTGATGGAACTCCAGCAAAACCTTGAGATCACTGCAGAGTTTTAGGTTCTGAAGAAGCTGCTGCTGATGCCACAACAGACATCTTCACCTTTCAGCAAAACTATCATACAGCCAGCCAGTTGAGCTCTGACATTTATTAGGAAAAAAAAATTTAAAAGAAACAAATAAAAAGGAAGAAGTCTGGTTACATTTACTGGGTGAAAACAGCCCAAACAGCAATTCAATTCCAGCTTCTCTTCACTGCTAGTCTACAAGCACATTTTCACCCCACTGAAGATAAACAGAAACATTGCCATCACAGAGCTTTACTCTGAAAGAAAGTGTGCAGAGAGCTGCTGGTGTGACAGCAGATTTCTCCTGGCATTTTGTTTTGATATCTTCTGTGTACTTCGTGACAGATCTGACAGCTTGTCCTCAAGAAGTTTCCACAAAACAATGCAAAAAGAAAGAGTAAAATTTACTGTTTTGAAGGTTTTTTGTTTGGTGGTTTGGGTTTTTTTTTTCTGTTGACAGTAAGAAGCTATTTAGCAAAACGAGTTGCAAGTCATAAAGCCCATGCATTTAACTCCAAAAAGCACAGTCAGTATCACAAAACTCTTAATTCTTTCTTGAGAAGTCACAGCAAGGATGCAAATACCTTGTATATGAGACAATGATACCTCACACCTGATAGTCACAGCATTCCAGACTTCCAGACCCCTCAGCACTGCCCAGCAATAGGATTATCCTAACATCAACGCAGTTTTGCTATAAAGTGAAAAGCTCAGTTTACACAGCAAGAAATATTGATCTTTCATAGGAAAATCCTTCATGCCTAGTAAATGACATTTAATGAGATGGGCAGAGGGAAGGCAGAAGTAGTAGTCTGCACTGGGAGAAGAAAACAGAGAATTCCTGCCTGGGACAGGGAATAGGAACTGTATGAGGACAGTTGTTGTCTTTTTGCTATTCAAATGGAAAGAGGAGTGGGCAGCAGGGAAAAATGCCAATGAAGAGGAACTGTCTGGCAGACAAAAGCTCTAGAGCCTGTGCTGGGGTTACATGTGGTTCCCTGGTCAGAAGGACTATGTCCTTCGCAGGAGAAATGAATTAGGAAAAAAGTAGAAAGGGAAAGCATAGTTTGCTCTGAAGGCTAAGGCAGGAATGATCTCTTTTGCTATGAAAGGAGCACAGGACTAGCAAGAGTTCCTCACCAGGCACAATGCAAAGATTTACTGAAGACATGCTGTGGGAGCTAATCAGGGGTTTGTTAAAATATGTATGTGCACTAAATAAAATATCAAGTGGTATAAATACATCTCTGTCCCAGTTCATTGTGCCCTGTCAGGAAAGCACCACAGTCTATACAGCTTCACAAGGGGTGTCTTCTGCATGGCACTGAACTTCAGCCCTCAGCCCTTTGACTTCTGACAGGCACATGTCAGACATCAATCACATTTTGCTGTTTCTCTGTACATCTGCCCCTGTTCAAGTCCTGCCATTGCTTCTGAGTTTATTTTGTAGCTCTTTGCTTTTAAATTCACCATTATGAGCCAAACATGCAGACCCTAACAGTAAAAATCTCTCTGATTTCCATGCAGTGGGACTTCCAAAAGCACCACAACACAGCTCTGCAGCAGGGTTCACTCCATCTCTCACCAGCTGTTGGTCAATGCACATTAAGTGACAGCAGGTGCTTTTGTACCTTTGTACCAAGGCTTTTGCCATCACAGTCCCCACACACACAGGTGGGATTCCGCTCTCCTGTGCAGTCTGACAAGCACCTACTGACACATCGCATCAGTTCTTTCTGCAGCCCCCACTTGTAAAGAGGGGCCAAAGCAAGGCTAAACCAGCTCTTACAGGTCCCTCCTGGGCACAGCTGTCAACTGTCCAGCCTTGTGCAGTCCCTTCCCCCTTCTCTGGCCTCCTGAGTGGGGGCAGCTCTCTCAGTGCCAGGCAGGAAACACAAGTGCTAATACAAGTCCTTCCTGCAGAAAGCTCTCCTTGCCCTTTCCCCAGGATGGGAGGCATTGTGAGTTAACAGTTCATTTCCACCAGGATCCTTTAGAATATTTTGAACACAGGCTATTTTAGGGTTCTAAAACAATTATTGTTTAGTTTTTTTAATGCAGTCTGGAAAGATCTGGGCTGAGCTGCATCCTCAGCACACACTGTCCTCTTTCTCTGATGCTGAGCCTTCTTTGGCATGCCTGAGATTTCAGCAAAGTCCAGAGATCTCTGTCAAGATGTTCTAGCACTGGCCACTATCTGTCCCTTAGGACCAACAGACTTCTACCCCCACAGATGGAAACTTAGGCAGGTTTTCATAAACATGTTGGGGCAGAATGGCAGCTTTTGGCCATTTTCACATAAGCTCCATCCCTGTGAAGCACATCCCAAAGTGTCCTTGCAGGAGAAGGGGAAGGGAGCTGAGTTCAGATGAAGGTGACTCAGCTGTTTCTTTCTGGAAATTGCTGTCAGAGCCCATGCTGCTGTGTTGATCTTTGCCTTTTTCTTTTATATATTCTCTGTATTCTTTACACGTATATTTGTATCCCCGTAGTTTATTATTGTAGCTTAGCTACAATAGGCAGAAAGACAAAACACATTTCAAGACCTGGATCCTACCTTGGTTCTCCTTAGAAACCAAGGTTGAGACCAGCTTTTCAAGACATATTTTTTATAAACAAAGTTTAGTCCTCATCTGAGGGGGAGGTTTTAGAAGGTATGAGAACTGGGGGCACAAGTTCACTGAGTGTGCTTTTAATTGGGGACTCTGGCTAATTTGCAAAATCTATAAAATTGTGTACACGTTATGCAGGGATGCATCTTTGGCATTTTTCACCTGACAAACTGTGCACCTAAGGATGCTTCTAGAAAGGCAACCCCTTTTTATCATCCTAACTGTGTCTGGCTCATAATTCTAGGACCAGAGAAAAAGACACCACCCCGTTATGATTTCTGAACTGTGGCAGTTTCACTGTGTGAAGGATTAAAGCCCATAGGATCAATAATATATGGAGATACAAACCCCACTGAAATGGGTCAGTGTTTGTAGGACTGATAGTACAGCTGGTAGAAAGAACACCACTCTCAAGCTAGTATGTTACTTTTCTGTAACTCCACCTGGTTAGTTTGGACAAAACAGTCCCAGTTCTTAAATATTTGCAGAAATGTCATTCACCAGGAGGTGTGGCTGCTTTGATTCACTTTGATGCACTGTCATCTGACTTCTCCAAGGCAGAAACAGGCTGCAGGGTAAGCTGCAAATTGACTCGAGGCTCTATATAAACTGCAAGTCTAAGATTGGGGAAAGAAGAAAAAAGCTGTTTAATAGTCAGGAAGTTCTTTTGTTGCATGGTGCCCATGGAGTTTGACATTCTGAGTAGATGAAGTCCTACAAGGTGCCAGGCAAAATCTCCTGGAGAGACCATTTATGAAACCAGGGGTGATACAGCCCAGTGTTGGCTGCTTTTTGGGCTACCCAGCCCCAGAGCACGTGAAGCACAAATACCTCTGCCCATCTTCATCCTCACTCCCCAGTACCTGAGAGAACATTTGCCACCTGCAAGATTCCTGTGAAATACCTCCCATTTGTAGTAAATCAGCTTTGCATGGCTCTGTATGCTCAGGCTGGGCCTATATTCCATTTGCATGAAGAACATCTTCCTCCAAAGCACATCATTGCCCTTCACAGCACAGTTGGCACTTGCTGCACCAGCATTACCTGAATATCTCTTCTAGACTGTGATACTTCCTCGCTTTGTTCACCTCTCTTGCTAAATAAATTGCAAAGGGAAGAATCTCTCGCTTTGATTTCTCTGCAGGTGTGATCTGAACTTCTTTCCTTATTCTAACTAAATTCTAGAGCCCTGCAAATTGGTTGCCATGCTCTAAAGCATGAAGATGAATCTGTGCTGACTTTACTTCCAAATCAGTTCCTCTCAGCTAAGCTGTTGTTGCTCTCAGAAGCTGTTATTGCTTCTGGCTACATCAAAGTCAGGGCAGAAGCACCCACCCAGACTGACACCCTGGCTCAGCTCCAAGGACTGTGCTAACCCCACAGCCAAACTCACTGAGGCTGGGCTGCCAGAGGGACTGGAAGGGGTGTGAGGCACTGCAGAGTTACCCCAAAACACCTCTGAGCCCAGGGTTCAAACCTGCATTTTCAGGGTCTGATTCAATACTGTGCCAACAGCAGGACTATCACTGACTGCAGCTTTGGGGCTGGAGTGACAGAAATGCCACATTCAGCCTGTAGGACCCAACCTGGAGCCCTTATGCCCCAAACTGGCCAGACTGGTGCCAGTTGATCATTGCTGAGCAGCACCTGGGCACGGAGAGCAGAAGAATTTCACTTCAGCTTAGGAAATCCTGCTGCCACTGGAATCAATGGCACCTGTGACTTCCCTGCCAAGTGTTCTGAGCTGTTACACCCTCCCACCCCATTTAGGCCACTTGGAAGGGTATTTTATTTCTTTGTCTCTAAACACCTGAACCCAGAGCCACAACCTGCATTATCTGAATGAAAAAGGTGCCTTCTGCTCATCAGTACTGGCTCAAGTTGGTTTTTAGGGGAGATTTAAATACAAGCTCACCACCAGCTGCCCAGCTGAGTCCTCCTCTGAGCTCTGAGGCTAATTTCTGCAACCCCTGAGAGGGTTTTATCCAGGGTCTATTAGCCATTGTACAGCAGGAGGTACATTACCATGGAACAACAACTCCAAGGAAATAGCTCAGATTTACAGTGCAACTGAACAGAGTGGGAAATTAAGTAGTCCCAGGTGTAGCCTGAGTAAGTTCCTTGTAACAGGAGGCAAAAAACCCCCAAACGGAGTGAAAACTAAACAGGAATGACTCCAGGGAGATGTGCGTGTCTTTCACTCATTTTCCTATTTAATATTAAGAATTGTGTATTTTATCCAAATTTTTACCCTAGACCTATGGGAGTACAACAAATAGGCTTTAACACACTATATACATGGATAGAAATATAAATGCATTTGCAGCTCATATTGTACACACGTAGAAAATTACAACCTTCTAAGAGAAAAATTCTTTACCAAAATCTTTATGTGCTGTTGTTTGTAAGTTTTTACTACTGTGAAATACTACTTAGGCTAGAATACACACAGAAATATCAGCATGTGTGTGGATCATAGTCCTGCAGTGTCATGAGGATGTGATGCTAAATGCTTGTGAGTGTTGAAAACTCAGTGAATTGAGAGGTCTGGGTGACAAAACTCTGGAGCAAAAACCAGCAGGGAAAAAAGAGAGGGGAAGGGGGGAAAAAACCCGTAACCAACCAACCATAAACCCAAAAAGACACACCCACAATCTTTAGGGTAGCAGTCAAAATGAAATAAATATAAAATGGGAACAATATCAAGCATGTGCAGCATTGTGCACTAAAGATGAGATTACATGAGGAAAGACTCTGAAATGCTGCCAAGAGCTCTTTACCCTTCCTGGGGTGCCAGCAGCAGCCTTGAGTCAGGTTCAGGTGCAGATCCCACCTGTGGGAGAAAGCAGCAGGAGCACCTGGAGAGTGACACTGCTTGGGGGAGCTGGAGCTGCTTCTCTCAGCCCAGGCAGGGAGGGGGAAAAAAA
>VZDJ01000529.1:300587-388978 GCA_008694505.1 Cyanoderma ruficeps | reverse complement strand
GAGGACTTTGTTTTCCACCTCACAGAGCTCACTGTGAGGTGAGCTAAAGTGGTTCTGATCTAGTAATACCCTGCACTGGCAGGGGAGTCAGCAGCACTCATCTCTGCTTGCCTCAAATCACCCAGAAAACAAGTTTCTCTGCTGTATCACATCCCAGTTTTTAGGGCTGCACCTATGAAAAAAATACCATCCAGGGCAAAGGAGGCTGACCAAAACCCAGGTGAGTGTCACCAAAGTGCCTCAGTGCAAAGGCATAATCCCTTGGCTTCCTGGTACAAGGCAAAGCATGGTCCAAATGTCTGTTTCTAGAAAGGAAATCTGGGAACTGGGCCAACGTGCTGTGTCTGTGGCAGGCAGGAGTCCCTGACAGGGCCAGGGAAGGCAGGAACACACAGTGCCTCTTCCTTCAAATCTGTGTTCTGCCATCAGGGAGAAAGGCTCCCTCCATGGGAAGATGCAGCTTCAGGGTGCAGAGTGACACGAGTTGAGGCCACAGCAGCCTGTGTGTGACAGTCACAGATGTCCCAGAGAGGGCCCAGTGCTCCCAGTGAGTTTGTGGAGATGCCACTGAGGGATGAGGTGGTATCACACCTGCTTTAGGTCACAGATTTTTTTCCCAGGGTCTCAGCATTTCTAAAGCCAAGTTGTCTAAGTGGGCAAGTTCTCACTGTTGCTATTACAATATAATTTGCATACAAACCATTAAAAACAAACCCATTACAAGCTATTTACATACATAATATATGAAATTCCTCCATTGCATCTTCATGATCTTGACTGTTATCTGTCCTGCTTCTCTTAGATAATTTGAATTTGTCCAGGAATATTTTTCATCCTCCAACTATTTGTCCCTGCCTAATACTAAAGCCCTATATGCATCTGGGGTCCCAACATGTAGTTGATGTGTGCACTGAAACAAATTTACCCAAGGCAAAATCAAAATTTTTGACCTGCACATCATATAAAATCTCATCTGCAGTTCCAACTACCTAAAGATAAATACAACAGAGACATTTCTTTTCCAAGTCTGTGTTCCAAACCTCACTGCACTCACTGCTCCAATTCCAAGTTGTGTACAAGGCAGCAAGCAGACCCTGCACAACTGTCCTCTGGAAATAAGCTCAGTCGTATTTAGAGCACAGGAAAGTACCTCTGGGATGAACATCCTTAGCTGGATGGAGGAGCAGTGCCTCTGTATTAGTAGTGAGGCTGCTTGTGAAAAGAAGCCTGATCTGGAATGTGACTGTGTGTGTGAAAATGTTCACTGCAAATGCTGCTTATGTGTGCTGACCCCTTAAATGCAATTACTGACTATGGTTACAGCTCAGATTGATAATATTTTGTGTTTAGCCTTCAGGGAAATAATCGAGAACAGAAAACTGGATGGAATTGTGTCTTCTTACTGAAGCAGAAAAGTAGTCTGCTTTGGGCTGGCATAAAATGCTTCTATACATCAACTAATTCATCAAGGGAATTCTGGGTGCCAAAAGACTTAACAGGCATTAAGGAAAGCAGTGGATCTATACAGGCTAAAGCAAATCCCTCCTGAGTAACCAGAACAGTGTCTGGTTACCAGACAAACCCACCACAGTTTTCCTTTTTACTGGGGCAAAATGAGATTGTTTGGCAGAAGAGCTGAACGAGTCCGTTCACACCAAGGGCTCCCTCAAAGATGGAGTTTTGTTTGGATCCCATCTCTCATGCCTCATCAGGGCTCCAGCAGGGAGCACATCCACATCTGTCACTAGGCCAAAGGAGAGGCCATCCCTTGGGTGGAGTTCCAGTGGACCAGGTTCCCTGCCAGCCTGGAACAAGCTGTGGCGCTGCAAACTCCGTTACAAATACAGGCTGCACCTGGCAGGAGTAATGGTGAACATGAACATTGCAGATTTACACATGGGGACAACCCAGAGAGCCTCTGGCAGGAGTCCCCTGTGTCTCTACTGAGATTGTTTTGCTTTAAATGTGATGCACCCAGGAGTCTCCTGCCTTGCCTCTGCCAATTGGGATCCTCTACAGATGCCAAAATGTAAAGCAGCAGTAAGCAGACAAAAAACCAGGCGGCCTGATTTGAAGACTGTGATAACACAGATATTTTACTCTCACCCCAAGATATTTTACTCTCACCCCATTCTCCTGCTTTGTTGGAAGTCACAGAAATTCCTCGTCACAAAGAAGACAAAAGCCTTGCTCAGGACCCTGATAAACAGCTGCTCACATGTAGTTCCCAGTACAGTAATGCTGTCAGTAAAAGTCTGAAGTGCTTCTGTGTCACAACGTTTAGCCTGTCTGATTAATGATACACTCACTGCTCTGAAACTCTTAGCAGACAGCAAGGACTAACTTAAAAATAAGCACAACAGGAGTTAATTTCTACAGCATGAAAATATCACCTCAAACTGTAGTTCCACACACAGTGCAGGTATTCTCCAATGCTTGGGATTGCTCCTCGTGGTAAAGTATCTGCACATGGCAGATAAGAGGCAGCTGAGAGGGGAGAACTTGGCTGCTCATGGGCTTTGCAGGTCAGGGCAGTGGTACAAAATGAGGATACCTAGGTAATGAATTTCCTGTTCACAGTCCGGAGCAGCCCAGTTCCAAAGAAAGAACCAGTTCCAAAGAACGAACCCCTCCTACAGAACTGCTGCCAAAAAACCCTGAGTGAATCAGCCTCAGACACCTCCTGTCCAAAGTACAAGACATATTCTGACAGAAGCTCTAAAACCCATGTCATTAATGACAGAAAATGAGGGTTTATTGGGGTCTCTTTCCCTGTGAGATTTTATCCTGTGTCCCAAGGTGTTTGCTATTAGACCACCATTAAGGCACTGCAAAAATCACTGAGAAAACCCAGGAGGAACTCCTTGGACCACATCTTTCAGATGTTTAAAAGAGCCTGGTTTAGCTTGGAATCCAATATTCACTATGCCCTGGAAGGATGGATGGGGCCACTCTAAAACATCAATAGTACAGTCTCTCTGTCATTTAAGCAATTACTTCATTTCTCTTGCTACTGGTAAAGAAATCCTTCAGCAACAATGGACCTGAGCTTTGTGCTGTATCACTCAGGACTTAAGTCCTGTGTTTTCTCACTCAGATTTTACCTTGCTGCTCTGCATAGCACAGCCAAGGTTTATCCCAGAGGTTTTAATCAGCATTTTAAAATCTCTATGAATGGAAAACGCTGCATCAAGTATCAGGGCTTTTTTCTCTCATTTTTTCCTTTTTTAATAAACTGATATTCTGTTTCTTTAATAGGTTTAGTCCTCACCAGTGCTCAATTCTTACTCATTTGTTAAGTCTAATTAGTCAGTATTCAAATGTGCCATGCATTGATTTGGCCACTGCTCAAATCTCACATGGATTTCATAGGGAAATGGATTATTTGAATTTTAAGCACAGTCTGTTGCACCAATTCTGACATATTAAGCAAACTCACAAGCCAGTAGGGCCATAAAATGCCAGTTGACCCAACAGCCTGTGAGAGTACAGAGTGAAAAAGCTATTTATGTTATTAACTGATGCTCTGCAGTGAGAGCTGCACACACTGCTCCTGTTTCATTTGATTTCTCCAAGATCTGGGTGAAGCCCAGATACTTGGATACTTCAGCCTCAGCACAGAACTGTTGGCCATTGGACACAGAGCCAGGACTCACTGCAGCCTTCTCTGGATGCAGCCACAGAAAACAGATCATCCTGCCTTGTTTCACCTGTTTAATATGATAATTAAGTCATTTTAGCTAATGGACTTTAAATACATCTTTTAGGGTAGTCTAGACAACTCCTCAGCATTGTCATCAGAGCAAGGAGGGATCTTCTGGATTTCTGGGCCAATTTGTGTTGGAGAAAAGACAGGCTGATGAGAGCTTGAGGCAACCAGCTAAAGCCAAGCCTAAGCCCCCACTCCTCCTCTCACTGATGGGTGCTGCTGTCAGGTTTACCGAGGGCTTTTGCCTTCACTTAGAACACTCAAATTCTCCTTTTGGAGCTGAGGGAACAGCTGGATGCAGGAGCCTCTACAGGTTCCCTCAGTGCCTCTGGCACACAAACCTGTGGCCATTAGCTTGTCTAGACAGGGATGTTGGGCTGGGAGCTGGGCTGTTGTTAGCATAGGAAAAGGAAAGTGCATTTGAACACAAGCACTGGAGTCTGCTCTGCCTCTGCTGATGCACTTCAGTGGCACAGCACAGCCACTGTCCCTTCAGCCAGTCTAGACAAGGCCACAGGGACTCTGGGCTGAGCACTCAGCTTACATTTCCCTGAACTGCAATAGCTTTGTTGTAATTCAGCACGACAGCACCTTCCAAACACAGCAACCTGTGAAATAAATGTTTCAGGGTTCAAATCAGGGTTAGCCTGGCTCCTTTGGCAACACTTCCTCCTCCAAATAAGTGCAGAAATTACAGGAGAAAAGCAAGTCCACCCAAACCATGGCAACAATCCAGGACAAGGATGATTAATAAAATCATCTTAAGGTGAAAAACCGCAGGACTGCCAAGATTTTGGTAAATAACAAGCTCTGAAATTCCACTACTGAAGCTTCCATAAGGCAGCAGTGCTCAGAAGTGTGAGAATATCCTCACACTGGGCAACAGCAAATGAAAGGGAACCTTCCAGCTCTGCCTCTCTACACAGGATCAGAAAAAACCCAAAGGACAAGAGCAAAGTGGGGTTGTTTGGCTGCCATAGGTTTTAAGTATCACTGACTTGATAGTTCTGCTCAAAATGAACACGGGACCAGGCAGAGAAGGGACTTGGCAAATCATCCACAAAACTTTTCACAGCACTGCCCTGGCAGTGAGATCGGTTCCATCAGCATGATGTGAAAACTGATGAACTTCTTCAGGTTCTACGGCCCCAGAGATGAGCAAATAAAAGATTTCTCTTTTAGTCCAGTAGTGAAATTGCACAGACATATGAGAAATGGGGAGATGGGAGAAACAAATATTCAGAGTGGGAAAGTGTAGAGACAGATTTGCTTGGGGATAAATGAGGTTTTTCAGGTGCATAGAAGGAGCCTGTAGCTTCTGACTGAAGAGCTTTCCAGCCCCAATGAAATATTTTGCTTTGCCTTTGTATTATGCAAGACTTGTATAATTTTAGATTTCCCCCCCCCCCCCCAACTTTATATTTCTTAAGTAAAAGTCAGTTTTTCAACTGGCAGTCTTAGGGCAAAATGCTTTGGTATTTTTAAAGTGCTGTCCTTTATCCTTTTGAGTTAAATTTATTTGCAAACTGCTTCAAAGGCTGGCATAGCTGGTCAGGCATGTAGTGCTGAGCACAGCCATGGTGTTTCTTGTTGCAGTCCCAGTTGTCTGGGATTAAGGCACAAAGTAGCACAGACACATCCTTTGTATTCGTGTCTGATAACATTTTTTAAGTTATCAAGGACTTTGAACACTCAATATCTAAGGACACCCTGGTTTGGTCTGTTTTAAAACTTCTGGTCAGCACAACAGGACTAAGAAGGCTGAATTGAAGAGGAATGACAAAGAATGGCTAAAGCTGCCTGTGTTTGAATGCACCCCATTGTGTCTTTACTGTCCAGGATTTTCCACAACTGTCCTTCCAGCACAGTCCTTGTCTGGATATAATTGAGCTGCTAAGTGGCAAAGAAGAACCCGAGGTGCTGTGTCTGATCACTGCAGCAGAGATTAAACTAAAGCTGTTGTATCACAGGCCACTGGGTTTTCTTCCCTCGGGTGCTGGATGCAAACACTTTACTAATGAGTGAAAGCCCAACTTCTGCTCATGAGGAGAGAAAACACCAAGGGTTTGGTGGTTATTTCCCAGAAATGGACAGTGACAGGACAGCAGAGCCATCACTTTGCTGTGCCTGACTCAGAGCAGCTTTGCACTGGCCAGATGATGGGACAGGGAGGGAGTCACTGAGTTACTGCTCCTCCCTGAGCTCTGTGTCCCCTTGTCTTGCTGGCCAGAGGCACAACCCACAGCTTTCCCCTCAGCACCGCTCCCAGCTGCTCCAGGATCCATTTCCCATAAACTGTAGGGGAAAATGCACCTTTCAGGGCAGAAGAGAGACTTGTGAGATGTCATTGGGAGACTGGAATGGACAGAATGCAATGGCTGTGGGCAACTGCTCAGGCAGCCCTGCAGTCCTTGCTGGACACCTGCACTGTGATGGGCTGAGCCACAGCTCCTGTGCTGCTGCTGCTGCCCACCCTGCACTGCCACTGCACCTGTGTCCACATCAGAACAGCTCATCCACAATCACACCCACCTTCAGAAATACCAGCTTTTCCCTTCAATCTCTATCAAAAAGCATTTGGAAATGCTGATAGAAGAAAAAGGGGGGAAAAAAGTCTTTCCCTTTCTTTTCCCTTCTGTTCCCTTCAGAACAATCCCAGCAGGAGCCTTCTGTGTCTCCCTCTGAGAAGAATTGGTTTTGTGTTACATTTAACTGGGGAACCACACAGTGCAACAGGCAGAGGCAACAAGCAACGCCCTCCACAACTTAGACACTTCCAAGCTTCCATGCTGCTGCCAGTGCTACAGATCTGCCTCTCAGTGCATCCCCCATCCAGACCCCATCTGGGGAGCCTGTGGGAAGCAAAGGCAGACAGTCAATTTGACTGTCACTCAGACAAATCAGTGCCAAAATGAGTCCAGAGCTTAGATTCCTGAACTGCTTTCTCCATCATCACCAAAACCTACTTTTCAAGCGAGACTTGCCAAGGCTTCAAATCTTAACCAAACTAATCAATCTAAATGATGAAATTGGAAGAAATAGAAATGAAGAAATCTTATAAAGCACAAAGCTGTTCTACCACACAGGCAGATGAGGCCACAGGTATAGGAAATACACTTTGCTGTCTGAAGTGGAAAAATGATGAGCTATGGGATGTGTTTTTCAATGGAAGATCAAGTTTCCATTACCCTTGTCATTCATAGGTCAAAGTCATCGAAACTCTGCAGCAGAAAGGAAAGAGATGCACCTGTGCTACCAGGGAGTGAAGGATGAGGACAAAGATAGAAAATCAGAGGCAGAGAGGCCTTTGACACTCCTCAGGAGAGAAAGGCTTTTTCATGGATTTAAATTAAAACTGTGCAAAGAGAGCACTTTGCTGTGAGCGAAGATGGACAGCTGCCATTAGCATGAACAAGCTTGTCTAACACATCTTGTCTGTGACCCTTTGCTGTGACACAGAAGGCACAACCTCGCCAGATTGTTGTGGCTAAAAAAATATAAAGCACCAGAAGTGTGGTGAAATGAAGTAATTTAAACCAATTTTTATTTTTTTTAAATCCGCTTACCATTAAGGATTCAACACCGACACATATTTCCTTTATAGAAACAGGGAGAAGTTTTTTTTGCCCAGCTTAATGTATTGGGTTTGTGTAGCGAGGTTTTGGTAGCAGGGGTGCAGGATGGATTCTGTGAGGAGCTGCCAGAGTCTCTGTGTCTGAGGGAGCCAAAGCCAGCTGGCTCCAGGATGGACCCACCACTGGCCAAGGCTGAGACAACAGCCTCACGTTTAGCATAGCATTTGACCCAAAACATTTGATACCAGCAAAGGGCATCAGATGTCTCTGATCCATATTGCTTCCACACTGAGCAGCAGAGCAGGCAGCAGCAGGACAGCTTTGGGTGCAGGTCTGGCCAGGAGCAATGACTCCTCTGCATTTTCCATGACCTCCTCACCCTTTGGACTCTATGGCAGCTGCTGACTCAGCACTGCCAGGGTTGCACACTGCCAGGTACCAGAAGGATTTACACTCCCAAGCTGACTGCTTCTCTCTTCCATAACAACAGCAGCATTATCTCCCAAACTGAATTTGCCCAGCAATCCAGCCTGGGTCTAAGCCTGCATCCTGTAATGACAGCACACCATTTCATTGCCAAAGCACTCCCTTACCCCTCCAGCATGGTTCATGATGAATGAAGCACTGAATTGGTTCTCAGTAGTTAAACACTTGAGGCAGATACTGTATGACACGAGAGATGAGGGTGTATTGAACTTGTACCAGGCCACAGCCTTCCCCTGTTTGCATGGCCAGGTGTGTGATAGAGGTGTCCAGCACACACCACATGATTTAATGCAGTTCCCACCACTGTGGGGCAATCCTGGAGCACAGCCTCTCCCACAGGGAGAAGAGCAGAGAGAGGCTCAGATAAGCACATTTCAAGAGGAAGCAGGAGTATTTCCACCTAACTTTGTTCTTTAAATGTGTGTGAAGACATGAACACTCGGTGTTCTGGAGGAGGACAGCTGTTCCTTAGGGAGCCCCTGGTACCTGTCCAGCTTTCAGCCTGCTTCCTGCTGGGCAGTCTGCTCCTTTCATATCTGATTCTGCTCCCTCGGGGCAGCACTGGGAATATTCCCTCTGAAGTGAGGGAGTGAGGAGCACAAGCACTGGGTTCAGGCCTCAGCACAGCAGGCGCTGTCTGCCAGGAGCCCCCGGAGAGACTCAGCTGGAGAGCAGTCCTCACCATCACTCCCAGAGTCTCATGCAAACCCCTCAGGATCACAGCCACAGAGTCTGAGGAAGGCAGAAGTTTAACAGCAATGGGAGAAAAGCTCAGGACCCTCCAGATGTTCCAGTGCTCTGGAAGTCAAAGATAAAGAAAACCCAAACCTGCAATGTTTTAGAAGTGTTAGTTCAACTGAGTCTTCTGTGACACTGAAGTCAATCACCGGTGTTAGCATGATAAATTTCCAGCAACTCTACATCGTTAATTGAGGTCTCAGATATCCATGGGTGATGGATGTGAACCCAGATCCACTTTATGCAGGGGTTGAGACCAGCTTTCACCCATAAACTAAACTCAGAAAGCTAAACCAAAAAAAACTATAGAAAAATGTTTTGATTAAATCCAACAGACAAATCTACAAGAATGATGTGCTGAGCTATGTTGTACAATGAGCCCTTCCCTTCTCAAGCAGAGCTTTTAAAAACCAGTGAAGATTCCTGAAATCTAACTCATTTATTTTAATTATTAAGATGTTGTCCAGGAAATAACATTTAAAGCTGATGTTAGACATCGGAGTTGTTTGGATTTCTTCCGAAACAGCCTCATGCAGCACAGTTCAGTATTTTGGCAGTCAGCAGTAACAGGTATTGCATGAGAGCTCAGAAATCAGTTCTTTCCTGTGATCTCATCCCCCTGATGAACGAACCCTTTAATTAACCAAGCAGTGCAGTTGGCTCACTCCTGTAGCAGCACCACTCACTGATTGTGTGGAGAAAAGCTGCTGCAGAGAGGATGAGTCCATTAAAGAAAGGGAAAAGTGCCCTGCAATCTTTCAGGGAGATTATACAGGTGCATCAAAATTAAATTGACATGGATCCAATTCTCATTTCACTGTTTGCCAACAAAAGCTCGTGTGTGATGTGGAACAGTCTCTTTACTCTTTAACCAAAGTCTGGAATGCAAATTCAATTTTTATTTTGTCTTTGGTCTAACCTTAGAGGAAGCCTGCAAAAATCATTCTTTCAGGTTGTAATTCACTAGTGGTCTCCTGAGGCACCAGCCTGGGTGGATCCCTATTGGAATTCTCACTGAGACAGGTGTTTTTAGCTCCACGAGGGTCCAACACACTCTGAGGGTGTCCAGCACCTCACAGAAATGGCTTAAAATAATTTGTGAGACAGCATGATTGAATGTGTCTTGAAAAAGCAAAAAGGTTTTAATTAAAGAAGAAAATAATAAAAAACCCGAAGAACAAAGCCACGCTCAGTGTAGGGGCACATCCCATACACCTGATACAACACCCCAAAAATGTGCTGAGAAGCCTCCTGCTCTTCCTTAAATATTGAACTATTTGGGTGGGGGTTTTGGCAAACAGCCCAACAGAGAATAGCTACATTTCTGAGAAACAGCTAAAGAGACCATCAGTAGTTTTGTCTTGGCATTGAGCCTATTACTGCCTGGAGAGCATAGAAACTTCTAGTGGTTTTCCCTTAAAAGTCCTAAGGTGAAACTGGAACCTTTTTCCTTATATAGAAAACATCTACCTGGTGCAGTGCAGCACATCCCCTTCCCTGCCGGGTGCTGGGGTCACTCCTGTCAGCAGGACAGGGCTATTGCTCTGCTCCCCAAGAACTTCACCCACAGAGAGCCAGCAGCTTCTTTCCCATGTGCTGGGGATCACTGTGAGACCTTCCAGCTCCCTTCCCCAGCCCCAGGTTTGTGTCAGCAGGGACTTTGCAGCAAGTTCTGAAGCTGAACGGAGCCCACACTGCAGAGTGCTGTGGATGTGGCCCGAACTCCTCACACTCACGGCAGAGGCTCCTGTCCCCTGTTCTGGAGCTCAGAGCACGGGCTGGGCAGTGAGGAGCAGCACTGACAGCTCCAGCAGCGTGGCAGGAACCCCGCGGGGTCGGCACCAGCCCGGATGAAGGTGCCACCGCAGCCCGCCCTGAGGGGAACGATACCCAGCTCATTTCGGGAGCCCTCAGCTCCTGCTTTGCCCCGTTTTTGAAACCAATACGAATGTGACCAGCGGGGAGTTGTCAAACTTCAATATCTAATTTGGGGCACTAAGACTCAAAATGAAGCTGGATCCAGGGCAAAGTAATTAAAAGCATGATTGGGGAATGGTCCTATTCGCATCTGCCTCAGGCACCTTAATCTGCCCTAGAAACACGTCAGCGTCCTCCCTGCGGGATTGAGTGTGAGCGACCCTCCCCAGCAGCGCACCATTAGAGACTTTGAAGTTGCAAAAGCTACGTGAATGCCAGAGGGAATCCTTTAGTTTATCCTGATGGCATTCACGGCAGGGATTATCGCCAGGAACGAAAATGAGGTGAGCACGGGTGCAGTGACACTTTGTAATCTGTGCTGACATTTTTGCATCCCCTCCCTGCTCGGAACAGCCCTGCTGCCCGTGTCCACGGCCTGATAACAGCAGCAGCTTTCAGCCTTCTCCTTTAATCTACACAGTTGTTAAAATTCACTTCTCAGCAATTACCTGACATAAGTTTTAGGAGAAGTTTGGGGCTGTTGTACCCAGCCAGCCGATTAAAGCTGCAGGGTCAGAGCCCCACAGTGCTCTGGGTTCCTGTTGGACTCAGAACAGTCCTTCCCTTCCATACCCTGAGCAATGGCAGAATATTCATGTGGGTTGCCCATACAGAACCAAAACTGAGAATTCATTCCTGGTAATTCTATCTGGCCAGGACCTATCTCACACAAACCATAGGAGATTCCACAGCTGAAGCCCTTTCTACCAAAGCAGTATCAGCCCTCTTTGCAAACTCTAGACAAGTGCAATGATTTGAACAGGGATCGTTGTCTATCTTCACTAAGCAAGAAAACCACAATAAACTTGGCAGCTTTTTTTAGAAAAGAAGTCCAGGAATGCTGGATTCCAGCACATTTCCCCAGCCAGCAGCATCTCCCCTCCTGCTGTTCAGTGACAGCACACACAGAGCAGTGCCCATCAGCAGGTGCATGGGGGAATTATTGGGAAAAGCTGTTTCAAGGGTGATTCCAAGCTGAAGTAGAATGCTGTGTAATCTCCAATTATCTGTTATTATTCCTTAATTAAAGAAAGAAGAGCCTCTCAGTGATCACTTACACAGCAAGATGTAACAGGACTGATTGTCAGTGCAGTCAACAGAGCCCAGCACATGCACCAGCCCCTTCATGATGCTCCACAATGGGAAAGCACATCCCAGCTCCTTGTCCAGCTGCACAGGGGACCCAGAGCTTATGGGACTGGGCAAAGTCCCATTTTCTTTTTATGTTACCCAGTTCATGCCCTGCCCACCCTTCAAGGACCTTGCTGTCAGAAATGAAAGCATTTTGATGTGTGTGTGCTTCATTACAGAAAATCATGCTCAGAGCAAGTCTGTGGTAAACCACATGGAAAAAAAAATTATCTGCAGGAGAAGAGATTCCCAAAGCACCCCAGCCAGCCCTGCAATTATTCGACAGCTAGTTTGGGGAAAGAACTGAGCTAAACAAAGGCTGCAGCATGTGCAGTGCTCTCACTTCCAGCACAAGTGAAACATGTTCCAGAAAATGGGCCTGTCAGCCAAACAGGGACTTCAGGCAATATCTTAATTCCCAAAAACAGTCTATTGACAATGATTTACATGTGACAGGAAGGCTCCCGAGCAGATGGGAAGCTGGCAGGCTGTTTGGAGAGCTGCAGTCCAAGGAAGATTGCCACTGAATGCTCCAACAGTTCCATAGAGCAGAGACAAACTAAATATGCAAACTGTAAATGTAATTAAAAAGACTGGAGGGATTGGTTAGGAAGGGAGAATGAGAAGGGCTTGAAAGGTATATGTGGAAATATTTAGGCTAACACGTGGGATTTGTATGACAACATTAGGAGGGATGAGTATCAGACAAAGAATAAATTTAGGGGGAAATCCACAAGGCTGTTTACTAATGCTCCTGATGCACTTAACTAAGATAATCAAAAGCTATAAGCTGACATGCCATTTAAGGAAAAATGATTATAGGAAACAGCCTGGCACCAGCAAAGAATAAATTGGTCCGATATACATTTCATGAGTAAGTCTCACAAAGGATGCACTGCAAACCACGGATCCAATACACACACACACAATCCTGCTTTGTCACCCCCACACTTACTTGGGTTCTACATTTTCAGGTCTCCCGCTTCAGCACTGACATCATAATTTCTCACAGGATACTAGGACTTGTGTCCTCAGAGTCAGCATTTAGTTCTGTCCCTTAGGAACTCATATTCCAGTTTCACACGTGCCAATGGGAGTAGGATGGAGCAGGATCCTGAGGGCCAGGAAACCCCTGTGTCACAGTGTGTGCCTCAGGGCACAGCCCAGGTACCACTGGGCCTGCACAGGCAGCCCCTGCCTGGCACAGCAGCCCTGCTCTGGCACTGCTGCAGGGGAATGGCCCAGCCCAGGGACTCTCCAGGTGCTCTGCAAAACCCCCAGCATGACACAGCCCAGGTACAGGGGGTGCTGTCACTTACAGCACACAGATGAAAAAAATGCCCCTCCCAGAGTTTCCTTTCAGCTGGCAAATGACAAACGGACTTTGTGGCACTCTGGGGATATCAGTTGTCCATCATCCTCCTCCTTAGGGATCACTTCTACAGCACACAGAGTACAGAGTGCCAGCCATGTCTAACTCCCAGCCCTGTCTAAAGGGAACACCAGAGGGGGCAGAAACCCTGGGGCTGTGCAGGTTAACAGGAAGCAGTCCTCTCTCCTAAACACCAGTAAGGTCACCCCCAGCACAACAGACATTTCATCCACAGGTTTTGTATTCCAGATGAATCCCACGCAGACCAACAACTTTCAAAGCACAGTTAACAACCAAAAACTTACCAGCACCACCACTGAGTTCCTTCAGTGTCTTCTTGTAGCTGGAGAGATGCATTTCCTGACAGAGGCTTTATTTTCTTCCCTCCCAGGATTGTTCTTTGTTCTATGACACTTCTTACACCTTCTGTCTCATGTGGGCCAAGAGCTCAGAGCCCTTTGATTTCCTACTTCTCTGTGGATACTGAAATCTGATGCTTCAGGGGGGTTTGTGTATCTAAAAGCAGCCCTGAGCATCCCAACACATCCCTGCTCCTGGAGGTTCAAGTTAGTGAGATCCTGAGTGTGCCCAACCAGGAATGTTTCCTGAGTGCATCAGCTGCAGTAGAGTATTTGTGATTTACAATAAACAAAAAGAAACAATTTGTGATTTGTGATTTACAGTAAACCCTGCCCACAGGAAATAAGAAAAAGCCCAGTTAAAACACTGTGACCTCCTACAAGACTTAGAGAACTGCCTGTACTTGAGACAAGACAAAAATAAAGTTGTAGCAGTCTAATTTAAAATGAAAGAACATCTGGTTTTATTAAAGGCATAATCAGCATCACTGGTCACCTTTGAGCCCTTAGAGCACCTACAAAGTAGCAAATAAGGCTGTTTGAGCTCCTGTGCCTTTATAACCCATTCCAAAGTAAGCATTTGATAACAGAGTGTTTGAGAGAATTTTAAAATAGGAGTAATAGCAACATAAAGTGATTGATGTAGTAAATACAGGCAAAGCACATTGCCCAGGTTTACAAGTATATAAAATAAGTAATACATCTATTAAAAAGCTGCACTTCTGGTTTCAGCAGTTTTCTGCAAATTCAGTGCTGAATGCTCTGAATATTCCTGCTACATCCCTACTAAGCCAAGGAGATGGGATGCTGCAATGGTTGGGGTGTGGATGTCAGTGACCAGAGTTTAACATCCCTCTTCTGGTTTCTGCTGGACAAACAAAATGTAGCATTATTCTGGTGGAACTTTTTGGAGGTGACATGCAATTAAATGACACGTTGAATGTCTCTGTCTGGCAGCACTCTGAGAAACTGTTTTAAGGAGAATGTTCTGTACTAATTGCACAGTAATTAAACACAGTGAGTCGCTCAGTTGGAGCTTCTCAGTGACACAGAGAATCCAGAGCTGCCACTCCAGCAGGGGTGGGCCAGGAGTCAAACCAGCCCTTTGTCACCCAGGTGAGGAATCCTGAGCCTGGAGAGCCCCAGACAGAGAGTCTCACACAGAGATGTTAAAATATCACTCCCCTTGGCTTGCTGGGAGTGTGCAGCTCCTTCCCTCCCTTACAGCCAGGTCAGTTCTTTAAAAGCAGGTGGATATATTTGCCTCGTGTCATTTCGAGCCTTTTAACCACAGAACAGAACAAGACTATTTTTTAAAGCAGGGTGCTGAGTGACACTGGGCTTGGCCAGTCTCCCAGCAGACACAAGGGTTGTTTTGTTTATTCTTGACAGACTGAGACACACTCCAGCACCTGTGGAAAAGGCTCTTCATTCCTGTTTCATCTTTCCACTTAGCTAATTCCCTTTCTCCTTCAGATCACTACATGCATTTCTAAAATTAATCAACACACATCCATTATTGTGTATTTTATCCTGTAATTCAGAAAATGGGCTTGTTGCCACTGGAGCTGCTCTACAAAATGCTCCTAAAGCTGATTTTCACCAGATGAGACTTTTCAGGAGCAGGAGCTGTGCTGGGCCAATAGACCCTTCTCTGTGTTCCCTGTGTCTCTGCTGCTGTCACAGAGGGGCAGATGGCCCATCTGAGCCCCACCAAGAAGTAAGAGATTGCTTTGCTCCAGCTCCAGATGGAAGCCACAGTCAAGAGTCAGTTCCATCTACCCCCCCCCCCAGATTTTCCCAACTCCTGTGCACAGTACCCCCATCCTGTAGGAATGTTGCCCTTCCCTCCCTCTGAAGAGACAAAACATTCTGCAACACTCAGGATGTCTTTAGGTAGCTCCTGGGGATTGTTCAATGAATTTTCCAGTGGTTAAATCCATATTCTTCCTATATGTGTCAGAGTAATTTAAAGTGACATCTTGCACCTTGTTCAACCAGACCGTGATAATGTAAAATAACTCAAAGTTAGTCTCAAACTGTACATCATTCCTGTGTATCAGCAGTTTTTGTAGATATTAACAAAAAAAATTCTGTTTTCACTGAAATTTTGCAGCATCTTCAATCAGGAGAGATGAAGGAGTAGTTTTATCAGATCAGAGAAAAAGCAGTCTCCTGCCTCAATCAGGGACCAGCTGGGGTTACTTCAGGAAAAAATGAAAGAAACTCTACAGGGTTTAAAGCTAATGCCTAATTTTAGATTAAAAAACTTCCCTGAGGATCTTTAAAGTAACTTCCATTCATGTCAGGGATTTTTTATTGTTGTTGTTGCCCACCAAAAGCCATAAGAAGGTGTCCTGTGGGTACAGCAGGTACAGATGTATTTGACAGCTGTTCCACTGGCTTAAGTCAGGCTGGAGTCCCAGTATCTCCTCAGGACTGTATTTTGTGTGTGTGCATGATAAACCTCAGACTGCAATGTTTAATGTGCCCATAAAATTATAATGCAACCAGTAACAGACATTGAACAACATCCTGATTTTATAAACAGACCTAAATTGTCTCCAAATTTCCTACCTCACTTCAAAAAGCAGTGTCACAGACATCACTTTTTACCACCAAACCCAGCCCATGGTTATCACAAGGTGTGAAGGAAAGCAGTGTTTGGGCAGCAATTATAACATTCCTCATTGTTACCTGTAAGCATCAGAGGAATACAAA
This sequence comes from Cyanoderma ruficeps, assembly GCA_008694505.1. Classification (NCBI taxonomy): domain Eukaryota; kingdom Metazoa; phylum Chordata; class Aves; order Passeriformes; family Timaliidae; genus Cyanoderma; species Cyanoderma ruficeps. The sequence continues at coordinate 372,910 of VZDJ01000529.1, read as the reverse complement.
GTGCTTTGATCTAAGGAAGAGGCAGTGCAGGATTCCAGGTAGAGTTTAGCATAAATTTATTTCATTAAAACCTTCATTAACCTGAATTGGTTTGCATCTCATTAGCTTCAGACATTCTGGTTTAGCATATGTTCACCTTCTTCCACTTTTGCACTCCTTCCTCCTCTGTCAGATGCTTCCTGAGTGCTTTGCTGTACACCAGCAGCAGCTTCCACCACCACTTGTGGACACTGCTCTGGTGAAACGTGCTGATTCTGGAAACACTTCAGCTGGCACTAAAGCCTTCCAAGGGAAGGCTGAAAGCAGCATTCCTCTTGGCTACAGAAAATTAATTTTTGTAAAGTTTTAAATTTACTTGCCATTCTGGAGAAAGTTCCTGTTCACATCCCTCATGACACAGGATCTGGTCAAGAAAAATTGGTGAAACCTCCATGTTCTGCAGTCCCAGAGATCACAGGCTCCAGGACAGAGGCCATCCAACCTTTGTCCTGGCATTCCTGTGTGAAAGCCAACAGCTGCCCACCTCACCAGAGCACATCTTTTACTCAGACATGTGGCAGCCCCTTTTCTTCTTTCTGTGGATCCCTCTAATCCAAATTCCTCTCCTTTGATTTTCCCATCTTCAGCTTTCTTCTTGTTACAGTCCCAACATTCTGTGTCATTTCTACTTTCAGGCCATAGCACTCTAAGCATTTTAAATTCCTGCCAACCAAACCTGCAGAGCAGGGGGCTCTCCTCAGCACACTCACCTGTTTTCTGCTGCTTGAGGCTGCAAGAACTGAGCATTTGAAATCTTTACTTTGATGTCAGTGAAGGTCTGACCTTGGAGATGGCACTGTCTGAGGGCCCCTCACTGACACATCCTTGCACTGGTGGCTGTTGCCTCAAGGCCTTTCAGAACAGCCTTGAGAAGATGAAAAAGAGAAACTGAAGAAATCTGGAGAAAAGTCAGCACTGAAATACCATGAAATAGTCATGGCTCAGGTAGTTCATCTCAACTCGTTGCAGGACACTCCTCTAGTTCCAAAAGGAATAGCAAGAGAACTGAAATCTCACCTGTTCTGGAAACACTATCAGTGAATACCATTGGGAATATTTTTTAATTAGCATTTTAATTATCAGCATCTACTCTGGAACCCTCTTGAAACCTTTCTAAACAGATCTGTGCAGAGCACCTTAAAAGTCCATGATGATGCAAGGCTGGGTCACAGTTCCATGAGTTCCCCTCCCCACCAGGCACGGGCAGTTTGCTGAATGACACCAAAACTCCATTGCTCCTCCCATCTGTGGCAGGAAAAGTGCTGTAAATCCAAGGGCACCACTGCCAGGGACAAGCCTAAGGGACACTGTGGGCCTGTCTGTGGCTGCTGCCACACTGTGAGCTCTGGACACTCCTCAGAGGGAAGCACTGAGCAGGGAACAAACAGCCTGAGAGTTCAGTCAGTCAGGTTCAAATCTCACCTCTCCCTCACCAAGACACTTCTCTGGGCTTTACTACCATTAAAAACAACCCTACAGATGACACTGTTCCCTCTCAGCAAAATACAAATACTTGCTTGGTTACTTACAAGTGAATTGAGTATTACACTCCTCCTTCCCTCCCATTTCATTCTTTTTTCAAGAGACATAATTTCAAAAGATGGGTGAAAACTGCAATACTGGTGCCAAAGTCTCCTGTTAGTCTCTTCAGAAGCTGAAAACTGCTGGTACTGGGTGAGGAAAAGCAACAAAGAAGAGGAGGAGTTTGGAGAGCAGCTAGACTTGCAAACCTCAGAGCACTGTAGAATAAACCCAACACAAAAGAGGAAGATGACTGGCAGGGATGGGATGACTCTGATGCTGGAAATGAAAAGTGTTATGAATAATCAGGCACCTCTGACCCAGGAAAACATTGACTTCATTGGCAGCACAAAACTGCCTGCAGATGGTATTTGGGGAGGGGAATCCAGCTATTCACTGTGCTTTCCCCTCACCAGAAAAATTCATTTCCTCTGTACTGCTGAGCAATGAAATGCACCTGATTGGATCTGCTGAGACAGCTGCACACAGAAGATCTGGAATGAAAAATTACAGAGTCCATGAGGTTGATGCTTAAGGTAATCCTATTAAAAGAACGGGCTGAAAGGGAAATGCACACATAACTCCTATTTTAATAAAGAATTAAAACAAATCCCTTAAGGGAACAAATTTATTTGGACATTTCTTTGAAATCCTGATGAGACTGTTGCTGAATTGGATGCTGGATGGCAGTGCACGAACAAGGACATTTCTCATTCCCCACTACTCCTCCCATTGGTTCCTATTACTGCTCACTTCTGCACTTCCAGCTGCTCCCTGCCTCCCTTCCCTTCTGGGCTCACCTGCCAGCCCTCCCTGCTCTGGCTCACACCGCTGGGAGTGCTCCTCCCTGTCCTGTCTGCAGGGACAGCTGATGCTCCACCTGGGGCTCTCAGCACTCCCTGCCTGCTCTGACACGTTTCCCCTGGCCAGGACTCCAGGAGAGGAGGGAGAGTGAGACAGTATTTGGCTTCTTTTCTTTCCTCCCGAGGTTGGGATAAAGACACGGGAAACGAGGGGTCGAGTTTGGACTTTGTCCTTTATTATATTTTATTTATGTACAGACTCACAAGCCGTGAGGTCCAACTAGCAAGCTAGGAAAGCAAGGTAAAGTGGAGAAGCTTCTAACTTTTTCTAAGGTTATTTAAGTGATAATTACGTAATAACAAGGTGACACCTATATTATTTATACTTTTGGCATAATAATGACTACATAAGGCTTATAATGCAGACCTTTTTTACTCAGGTAAAAAAGTTTTTACCTGAGTAAAAACTTTACTGAGTTTTTTACTTTACTGAGGTTTTGCTCAGTTTTTTTTACAGAAAACCACCTAAACTCATGAAGAAGAAGGAAGAAGAAGGTGAAGAAGAAGGACTTAGACAACACCTAAAATCCTCAATTTTGTGTCACATTCACAGCTATATATTAAAATCTTAAATTTAAGTTTTTCACCCTGTGGGATTACACAGTACTATTCAAACTACACCCCCCAAATTTTTAACCTCCAGGGTTCCAACAGGAGAGCAGCAGCATCCTTAGAGCAGGCTGCTGGCCCTGGCTGCTCCTGTCCAACACCTTGTCCTGTCCACAGCTGACACCAGGACAGTGAGGCAGCTGAGTGGAAAGAAGCCTGAAGGTACAGAATAACATTATCCCTCCCTCCCCCTGGGCTCAGCCCTCGGCTGGAGGAGAACAGGATGGAGCAAAGCCTGGCTGGGATGCAAATGCAAACAGCCCAGACTGTCCCTCTGGCAACCTCCATTGCCTTCAGCGTGTGCATGTCTGACATACAGGAGCTCAGGGGTCACAGCCCCTCTGACAGATGCTGCCTCTGAACAAATGAGCTTTAACACTGCCTTTCCAGGGCCATCAGAAATAAAATCCAGAGGTAAGGAGGAGGAGGAACAGGAGGATGCATTTGGATTTCTTTACTCGAACTTCCCCAGCACGACTGGAGGGCAGATGTGACAAACCCACAGTTTGTCACATCAGGAAATCAAATGGGGGAAGGAGTAGGAAGCTCAGCTCGGGTTTAAGGCAGATTTGCCTCAAGAAGCAACAGGTACTTACTTGTAGTTAAAGGGTCTGCTGTGGAATTGTTGGGATAAGAGAAAAGCCAATCACTTGTTAAAGCAGACCCATCCCCTTGGCACACCTCTTCTCTAAGCTCTCTACTAGACCTCTCCTCACCTAAACAGGCTGTTCTTTTTTGGTCAAACATTTGCATTTTATGGAACATCAGCAAATGGGAATCCTTCCCCTTTCCTCACATACTTTGCCCTTAAAAAGAGACAGAAGTTCCTCAACTAAGTTGGCAAGACCAGGCAATCAGACCTGCATTTCTTAAAGTGATGTTTTCACTAAGCAGGATATTTTCCTTTCTTTTCCTGAAGAAAATGCCAGGATTTCAAATGTATGTGCCTAAGACTGGGCATACTTCTGCACAGCCTTTTGTCTCGGCAGGTTACATTTTCAGTGCATGAACTTCATGATTCCTAAACCAATAATGAAATCTTTAAGCAAATGGCCTGATCTTCTTCAGTGTTGATCACACAGTGACTTAGCCCACCTTTGTTAGGAACTGAGGGGTGCAAGGCTCTTGAGAAAGCAGAAATGAAAGAATGAAAAACATCAGGCCCCTTCCTAGGGTACATGCTGGTAGAATTAAACAGGTAGCTCGAAGTCAGAACTTTCAAAAATTATTCCCTCCATCCTTTTATATCACTTTCAAGCCTACTGCCCAACACATTTGATACTGAAAAGCAAATTATACCTGCATACATGAATGCATAAATTTACCTCTGAATTCAACTTAGAAGTATTTTTCAGAATAATATAGAAACAGATGAACTGTAGGAAAAGGCCCACCAGAGTGCATGAGCAGATGAAGTCAGACCTTGGTGCCCCGGTGTGAGCTGAGTCCTGGGCAGGGTGGGTTTGGTCACTGCACAGTCTCCTGGTTTTAGGGACACAGGGTGAGTTTCCTCCCTGCTCCCTTGGCAGGGTCAGGCCTGCTGGGATACAGACACATCCCAAATCTGGGCACTTCTAACAGGGCATTTACAAAGCACCTTCCTACAATGGGATTTGACAGCATGTCCATTAATCTCCCCAGTTACAGCCATTTGGCTCTTGCAGGGGATGTAGGCAATTTACATGCTAATAACAAAACTGTTAGGAAACATGAAATTACACAAAGTGAGACCCACACAATTTTGATCAGCCACACAGCATCAGGATCAAGAGTCTCTTCATATTAACCTTTGTTTCCCTTATAAGCCAAAAGCTTTCTAAGAACCTTTCCAAGGCTTTATTGGATTACAACGAGGGTAATTATAGCACTGAGATGAATCCAGTGGCTCTCTTGTGATGGAATAGAGCCAGTTCCAGCTACTTGAATGCCTGACTTGGCAGGGCCCCACAGACACTGTTCTTTCATGGCTTTTTTGCCTGTTCCAAGGGATGAGGTGACTGCTCCCTGGTCCCAGGCACCCTCACAGGCAGAACCCAGTGCTCAGAGGAGGCCTGAAGAATGAAGTGTTTGCAGACCAGCAGAAGGATCTCTCAAGAAAACTTTTGCCATAAAAAGTTTGGGGATAATGGAGGACTTTTAGCTTCCTTAGTTATTTCAGAATTTATTTCAACAGACACTACACATGCATTGTGTTGTGAGGAAGGGAAAGAAAAAGCAGAGATGACAGATCTACTGCTAAGAAAGAACTAAAATCAGCTACAACATAAATATGGCTGACTGGGCCTTTCTGCACTCATGGGATGCTATTCTCAGGTGGAGAGAAGGTCTTTCTCCTTTAGTTTACTTTCCATGCAGGAATTCTACAGATCGTAAGCCAAGAGGACACTTGTACCCAATGGTAAAAAGCACCAGGTGAGCTCCAGTCACTGCACAGGGCAGGGCTGCAAGGGGAGACAAGTGCAGGGGAGAGGAACAAGGCAGCAATCAGCCAGCTATTCTGAAATGGAATATGGGGGAAACACCAATTTTCATTGCTGGAGTACTGACCCAGGGCACCTGTGCAGGTGCTGAATTTTTCAGTGGAAGTCAGGAATGAATTAGTAAAAAACCAGCCATCAGGGCTGGTACAACTCTGAGCAGTCAGAACTGATCCAGGCTCAGGACAGGCCCTTCAGAACCATCCCGAGCCTTTTCTCCCCACTTCTGACACCCATGGCTACATCAGCAGCACTATAAAGTTCACAGCTGTTCTGCAAAACAGTTTGTAAAAGACAATTCAGCTGCAGATGTAGTGAGGGCAAAGAGAAACAAACCACAAGATGTTCTTAGGAGAGAGGAACCCAGACAGGATCTCCAAATCTGTTGCCTGGGAGGCCAAGCTCTGCCATCTGCACCTTCAGCCACAGCACAGGGAGTTCCTGAGGTGCTGTGAAATCCCTTTCCAGAGCAGAGCTCAGGGCTCCTGGTTTGGGAAGGAGAGGAAAAGTTACATGAAACATCTTTGGCAATTAAAATTCTGCTGACAGCAGTGTCACACCACATGACTGGTGGAAGAAGTGAACCCTCTGGTGAAGTGGTTACACAACCTGGTATTGTGACTTAGTCCTGCTCACTGGACACCTTTACAGGCATTTGGCAGAACCTAGAAATAATCACAGCTCTGAAGGCAATTTTTATGCAAAGCAGAGCTCTAAAACTTGTTAAAAACCCCCCACGAACAGCAATAAAGGTCACCTGTCCCTGCTTTGGGAATGAGGGAAGGGGAGGAAAAGATCAGAAGGATTACCTGAATGGACTTATAAAATCCCACCTTTTGGAGCTGTTTCGAAGTGCCTCTTACTCACTATTTTGATTGGAAAGAGCAAAGAACAAATATTAAGGGTAGGAGGAGAATATACAATTACAGAAAATACACATTTTGACAAGTTGTTTGATTATCATTCAGTTGCTGCGAGGGACAGATTCCCTGCAGCAGGAATGCTTCAAAACAAAACAATCTCAATAACCAGCAGCTTCCAGCATCAGCTCCTTCCAATGTAGACAGAGCAGCTGATTTCATAACTTTATTTAAAGCCCTCCATTTTCCTCCTACTGGTACTTTATTGAAACCATAGAAAAGAACTGGTGTTTGTTTCAGTTGTGGCCTGAAAACCTTGGTTCCTTCACTGGGTGTGTGCCAGGACTCTGTGACTTTCCCTAAGGCAGGTTGTTGGTGGCATGGAGAGACTGTGATGTCTGAAATAGCTACAGTGCAGCACAGCCCCCTCCATGCAGAATTTGGTGACACCCACTAAGAAGCAAAATCAAGATACGCAGAAAATGTTAAGAATTTCTACTCCTTATACAAATCCTAGTGAGGAAGTTCCATCTGTAAGAGACAGGACCAAGCAGGTGATGCAAACAGCTGCCCTGCCATGGAGGCAGAGGCTCCCTGGGCTGTTCCATGCAGGTGCTGCATCTCTCCATGGCCTCTGCCAGCAGCTTTCAGTGAGACAGGACAGCTCCAGGGAGGCCCAGGCACAGCTCAGATTATCCAGTTGTTAGTCCTGCCAAATGCAGGAAAAAAACCAATGAAAATCCACATCCTTTGCCCAATAACTGCAGTAAAAAGAGAGGGGCACTCGAAAAGATGGGATGCCTAGCCAGTGTGATCCTGCTCATTTCTAGGCACTGACTTTCCTAGAGGAGATGGGAGTAGGAGGAGGAAGGAGTTTGCCATGGACTGCTTGTACCATTTACAGAACAGCATTTGGCAACTCTTGCTCATATGTCAAATACATGCCTGCACAGTGTGCCAGATGCAGCTTCTGATGAATTTTTAAAGAGGAATTTAATGCTGACATAACAAAAGTGATAAATTGCTCAACTGTTTGCAGGGTAAATCCCGAATGTACCCATAGAGAAGCACATGGAGCTGCTGAAATCCTGCCATGGCTGAAGCACTGAGGACCTTTGCAAGCTTATGCATTCATATCCAATAGCAAACATCCCTTTTTGGATATGGGCTCTCTGGCAGCACAGGAGTTTCCAAAAGGTCAGTGCTATAATGGCCATGGCTAGTTTTTACAACCAGAAAAAGTTGCTCAAACTTCCAGAATACAAACTTTTATTTTAAACACAGTTATTACACTCTTACTGAGTATCACAAAGTTTCTCTTTTATTTTCCACAATGGTCACATTTTACTACCTAGGTTTAAGTCAGATTTCAGAACAGATTTTTTAAACATTAGGTAGACAGAGGGAAGAACAAAAACCTGCAGTAGCTGAATTATGCTATTTACAGTGACATTAGACATTCCCAGTCATTCCAGGAATATTGTGCTTTATGATCCTTATGGTTTACTGTGATAATCATACAAGATTCACAACACTTTACAATTCACTTGCCAATATCCTCATCAGGCTTTGGCTTTAAGGTGCTCCTGGGGACTAAGCCAGGAGAAACAATGGAAGTTGGCCACAGTGGTCATGTCCTCTTTGGTATTGTAACAACAGGTCCCACATCCCAAATCCCCTTCACTTTGCAGATAAGAGTTCCAGTGGACAGTTATATTGAAGTGTTTTTACAGGTACTACTGCTCACTCTTGAGAGGAGATACTTACCCAAGGCCTAAGGATACAGTGAAGAGCCTCAAAGTACTAGCAAGAGGCTAAGAAGTTACATATATAAATTAAGAAGTTACATATATAATTATCACAACTCTCCAATCTTAAATCTGACATGCCTTTGATATTTTTTGCTTCTCTTGGTCATTTTAGACAACTTAAAACACTCTTTTTACTATCTACATTTTCCAAATTCTACAAGGAAATCTCATCCTCCTGAGAACTCATAGGCTTCCCCAGTCTCCAGGAGATGTTGTGCCTCAGAAGCTCCTGCCTTGTTGAGGTCAGCAGTCATGGTGGTGACAGCTCTGTGAAACACCCTCTGGAGCTCCCCAGCCCCACAGAGGACAAGGGTCTGGTTATGGCTGGGGGAGGAGAGCTGCCATATGCCAATGCATGAGCAATTTTTGACTCTCAGTCAAAAGCATCCAAAAAAAGTCAGTATGCAGGATTTTCTGCCATATGGAGGAGTTGTAATTTGGCCTTTTCCCCAGCTGTATCTCATTAAGCAAAAAGGAAAGAAAAAAGGGAGAACATTCTTTTCTTCTGTGCAAATCTCACCCCAGAGTTCCTCTTCCTTTGAGGGACAGTTCATTGCTGGTACCTGGAAAGCCCCATCAGAGCAGAAGGAGGCTGTAAGAATCCAGGTGCTTGAGAACAGGGCTCTGTCCAATTCAAAAGTTTTTTTCTAAGTCTTTTAAGCTTTGAACGTGGTTTCTTTCAGAAGTGCTACAGAGAGGGCTGAGAAAGATCAGAGTAGAGAAAGAATCTCATCTTCCATGAAGTGTGCACGGGTGCATTACAGTAAAGGACATTATTTCCATGTACTGCAGCATTTTGCACTAACAGCAATTTTGCTTGTGAGCTCTGTGGTCTGTTTTGCTCCATGTGGAAGGTTTGTTTAATCTGAGACTTCACTGGGATTTTGCCCTTATCTATTTTATAGAGACTGACGTGGCATTAGCATAAGGCAGACATCAGCATGGTTTAATGTTACAGAGGTCACCACACCTGAGTTTCAAAGACACCTCAGAGCCTCTGGGCTTCTTTCCGATCTTCCTCGATGTAGAAAGATGTCAGGAGGAAAAAGCCTCCTCCAAAGACCCCAACAAAAGCACAGGTGACAAAGCTGTACTGCATGCTCCTGAAACTCCACTGCAGCGATGGGATGTTCCTGGCCTGGATCGCGTTGGAGATCTGGGGAGGGAACAATTCATCTGCCATTAATCTGGAATAATAACACCTCCATCCTCTCCTGCTTTAAACAGACTGTTTACAGTGTGGGCCTTGAAAAGAATAAAAGAGGCAGGCAGGGATGAGGGTCTGCTCCCAAAGTTTGTCAAACCCAGTACCCAGCACACCTGCACTCCACAGCTCTCCAGTTTCCAAATGGTCAAGGAATCTCATGTTGTTTTACACCTTCAATGCCTCCAGCCACAAGGGCAGGAAACGTATTTTACCATCTCCTAGCCCATCTGCAGATTGCCAGCACAGGATGGGCATTTGGCAGCGACCTTCAGCATTTCTTGATCCTATTCAGTGACTTTCTGCCTCCCTTATTGGCATCCAGTGGATAGAAAGGGGCCAAGCAGCAATACAGGCACAAGCAACAACACTTGTAAGACAGGGAAAAGATGGAAATTAACTTAAGACAAGAGTGGGTCTGCTTTTGAGCCAAAAGGCATTTGAGGAGTTATGAAAAGATATTGTGAGAAAATAGGAAGAAGAAAATACCAGGCAGGTGCTTCTTGCACTGGAGGGAGAATGAGGTTGTACAGGGTGTAAATGATACACATGAATTTTATTTTTGTAGACAGAAGGAAAATCTGATTTCCAGAAACTCAGTAAGATTCAACAGTTAACCCAGGAACTTGAAATATTTTCTTAGCATAAACAAAAAGATAAATGATGAAAGCAGTCATTTTTATTCCCATATTTGTTCTTGATGGTTAGAATACGCTGCGTGACTTGAAATGCATAAATATGAGACTCTTCAATCTTTGCTGGGTTTCTATGATTATTTATGACAGTTTAGGAAGATAAGAGGAAGCTCAACTCTAAATGGGTACCTAGGGACTATAGCAAGCATAATGGCCACGATGCAAACTTAATACATTTAATTTTAAAATGCTTAGTGAAAAAATCTCTGGAGTGCAGAGGGAAGAAAAACAGGCTCTGAAAAAGAAAATTCCCTGATCCTTCAGGCAGATTTTAAGCTTGGCTGAAGTTTGGCTGAATCAGGTTAGGAAACACTATCAGGTCATGAAGGCAGAAGATTTGGTGTTTAACCAACAGCAGTCATGGGAAGTGCTGGTATATGGGTTCACAGAACATTCCAGAGGACAGTGTGGGTGCTCAGTTCACAGGAACCCCCTTGGACACACAGCGGTTTTATTCCTGGGTTTATTGCCTCTGTTCTGTGTGAAGTTACAAGATTACCTGAGATTAATCTCATCTGGATAAGCTATTATTTTGTCTTCACTCTTTTTGATGAGCTGCTCTTCAAGGTGACTCCTGCAGGTCCTGCACACAGGGACAGGCAGGAGGCAGCACAAAGCCTCAGTTCAGCCTGTGCCCCCAAGAGGGCAAAGGACAGCGGGCAAGAGGCACAAACAGATCAATTTTTCAGGTAGAAAGCTTAAATCAAAAGATTGGTTAAAGGGAGAATGAACAAGACATATTTCAGTTTTTGGGGTACCTCCTATTTTTGCATCCCATTTCAGCCCCTTTCCACAGGGATGTTGGTTGTTGTGTTCCCACACACATACAGTCAGGTTAAGTGTGGGAGCAGGAGTTTCCTAACACCAACGAGCAAAGTGGTTTCTTTATTTGCCAAAAAAAGGAAGTCAGCAGGGGTAATCCCTCAGGGAGAGAGGCTCTCTTCTTTGCCAGACAGATTTATACAGTTGAGACTCTGGGTTTCACACAGCTGAGGACAAGGGGAACCTCCTGTGGGGCTGGGCCAGCAGCAGAGCAAGCATAGCTCACTCGGGCATTGGCGGCCCTGTCTAACCCTGACACTGTTAACATGGGGTGACTTCCTGAAATAAACTTTCATACAAACTAAACTTTAAATCAACAGCAAGGACTCAAACTCCCTTGTCAAGTAAAGCAGAAAACTCAAAATGGGTGCTTTATTANCATGAACTGCACAGAGAAAGCAGTAGGAGGCTGATCTGCACAGAAGCACCTAAGATCAAGTAAATGTAGGAAGAAATCAGGTCTCAAGGAAGATGGGAATTCAGGGTTAAGGTGGTTTGAGACCAGAGCTTTAAAGGTCAAGTAGTATTTAAAGAGAACCATGGCCCCACGTTTGTTCTGAGAGAGCACTGAAATTGCAAGATTTCAAACTTTAACGCATTGAATTAATTTCCATTACACTCCTCACAATCTTAGCAGCAAGTGCTTAAATCCCATTACACTGTCTTTGCAAAAATGTATGCTTCTAAAAATATGTGAGTCTGCAAATTTAAAATAAAAGTACGTTTCTACACACTGCATGGAACTAGTCACACCTACAAGCAGTGTCACAGGACCAAGTGCTTCATGCAAGTAAAAACATTTAGAAAAATGTCTCTGTGTCCCAGACTCAGGGCCAGCAATTTGAGTAATTTCTGGGTTTGGACCAGGTAGTGCCTATGATTCTGTATCTGTCTTTCAGTTTCTAGAAGTTTTATCCTAAGGAAAGCTCAATAAGGAGAGAATTCACTTACAACCCCGATGAGGTATGGGCTGCCTGCATCTCCCAGCAGATGGCTCACCAAAATCTGCAGGGCGATGGCTGTGGACTGTCGCCTCGGCGTCACCACGTACTGAAACAAAGCACAGCCCACAGCAGAGGGAACATCAACACACACAACTCCATGAGGGAACAGCAACACACACAACTCCATGAGGGAACATCGACACACACAACTCCATGAGGGAACATCGACACACACAACTCCATGAGGGAACAACAACACACACAACTCCATGAGGGAACATAGACACACACAACTCCATGAGGGAACAACATCAACACACACAACTCCATGAGGGAACATCAACACACAGAACTCCATGAGGGAACAGCAACACACAGAACTTCATGAGTGTCCAGCTGCTTCTAGAATATCCCAGACACATGGATAGAGCAACTTTTATGTATCTCATATTTAAACACACTTTACAACTTTGAAGACAGAAAAGTTATTCTGAGTAAAACAGTGCACTGTTTTGCTGAGGAAAAAAACATTCAAGAAAGGAAGACACAGGAGAAAATAACAATAAGGTAGCTAAACTGTGACTCTCATGCTTCCATACACAGCTCAGAGCAGCTTGTACAGATCCATTTGGCCATGCAACCAGCAGAAGCCTCCAGCCAGTATCCCTTGCAGTCACAATGATTTGCTAATAATGATTCAGCACTGACAGTCTCTCAGAAAAATATCTTATGACCTGTGTCAGCAGGCCTGGTCTAGACTGCTGGGGGAAAGTGGGGTACCTGGAACCTGGAGGAGCTGTAAACTCTGTCAGCTGAGGCCTTGCAGACCCTTTGAAGACTGAGGGTGAGAACCCAACCTGCCAGACCAAAAAGTGGCTGGTGATGTTTTGATGGTATTGCCTGTAAATGGGAAGCACCTGAGACACAAGGTACTGTAGCAACAACACCTCACACTGATTTTGTTTTTCAGTGCACACAGTTGAAATAACAAGTTGGAGAAGAAGATGTGGTGCACATGCAGAACATGGCAAAGCATCACATAGATTAGAACTATTTTGTCAAATGAAATATAGTAATTTGGAGGTAATAAGACCTCTATGCCTGTGCTGCTGAAAATCAACTGTGCCTGAAGAAGCCTTTCAACAATACACTTGTAAAAAGCATTCACAGTCAGAATGCTGTAGAAGCAATTTCAAACCTTCATATCTTTGTTTTCCAACTACTTGCTTGTGTCAGAAACAAAATGCTTAGTATTTCCTCAGTCCTCTATTACACAATTTGGGTTTTTTTCTTGAAACTCACCTAAATGTCACTAAATATGTCTCATACACTAATTAGTGTGATTGGTGTATTACCAAGGGACAGACTCAAGGTATATGATCTATACTGTGGCTCTACCACTGCCTTCATTAACATGCATGGTAAGTTGGATTTAAAACTAAAAAACGCCCTGCTCTCACATTTAATTTAGAGTTTTGGTCCTGCTTACCACACACTGCAATCAGTTTCAGTAAAGAATCAGAGGACACTGGCAGTACCCCTCTTAGGCACTTGGCCTCAACCTTGTATACACAAATCACTCCTAAACCAGAATTTCTGCACCCAATACCAGAGCTCTGAGCAGCTGGATTAGAACAGACAACCTGCTTCCTTCCTTTGCACAAGTGCAGCTAATGTGTAACCCATTCCATTCCTAGTCCCTCCAAAGTAGATATTTCTAAGCATGGATAGAAAATTTCTTTTTCATTAGGAATATTTAGGTATATTGCTTCAACAATAGTAAATATTAAACCAGGGATGCTTTGGAGATCTCTCCAGTTACAGAAAACCAGTTTGATGTCAGGCTACCACGACACTACATCCAGTCTGCAGACAGTGTAAGAGCAGAGTTATGTGAGATTGGCTGTTCTGAAATCCTTGACACCTGTGGGATGAAGGAACAATCCAACAGTTCTTTCTCACTGAGGCCAAAGCACACTATGGCCTAGACTGAGGGTGTGCAGTCTACCCACATTCTTTTTCTCTCAGAAGCTGGCTGGATGATGAGCATGCACACTTTGTGAACAGGCTCCCTTGTACAGAGACAAAAAAAAGCTACAATAGAAAACTCTGAGCTTGGGAAGCAGACCTGGCCATGACAGACTGTACTAGACTGGAGACTGTCTGCTCTCGGGTCTCCGAGGTTTTCATGTCGTCTGTCCTAGACTCAAATTTCTTTCATGGATAATGACAGGCTGTGTTTGAGAAATGCAAATCAAATATTGTTATGCACTTAATATATCATGGGCATTGCAAGCAGAGAAAAGCTAAATGTGCTTTGGGTCTCCCAGTGCCTTGCACCACTTCCCTACTACCTCTATTTAATGTCCCATATCTGCAGCTACAAGAGACGGAACAAAACTGTAACGAGAACGATACAAGAGAAGAATGGGATGTTTCCTACAGTTTCAGGGCTCACACAAACTCTGCCTGTGCTATTTTACTCAGGTTCTTCTGCACAACAGACACTATTCTCAAGAGCTCAAGGCACTGTGGGATTCACTAGGAAAAGAAGAAAGAAAAGACACCCTCCCACAGGGACTCTAAAGTACCCATGGAGTCCTGCCTGGCCACAGGCAGGTCCTGCCTGCCCAGGACCCCACACCATGGCAGGAGTGAGGTGACATCCTGCACACTCCTCCTCCAAGGAGATCCAGCCCAGGTGCTTGGAGAGAGAAACAGGTTCCCCAAACAGGTTTGCAGATCCTTCGTGCTATCTCTGGAGGTTTCAGAGACCCCCCTGCAGACTCTGCCCCAGAGCTGTCAGCTAAAAAAGCAGATGGTACACACAAGCTGCTGAACATTTCTGTACCTCCCAGGGCACTTCCAGAGACAGGGATACATTGGTAGCCTTCCTAAACCCCTCCAGTTCCAGCATCTCCTCCACTATTAGCTGCCAAAACCCTAAAAGACAGAGTTCCATAACCTCACAGATGGCAAACATGTTTCATAAGGAATTCTCCAAGTGCAGCCTCCCAGTAAACCAGCAAGGCAGCTACAGCACTTCTCCACTTGCACATTAGGACTGCAGTTGTGCAGCAGATACCTTTGTGTTTACACTGAATAGAAGGCACAAAGGTGGCTGCATGCAATGCCTCTTGATGCACCAGCCACAAAGGGAGGAAGTCCTTATCATTCAGTCAGCATCTTCCTTTGTCTTCAGATCCACAGGTTGCAAGAGAAATTAATTCCTTGCTACATTGTCTGGCTAGTAGTGCCATGTGGGAAGAAAGAAAAGCCATTTTCATGGCAAAATAAGAACATTCATGGCAAAATAAGAACAGGCATTAGCAAATCCAGCTACATCATCAGAAATCCTACCAGTTCACATAGGAAGCAAGGCTGAAAGAGAAATTACTGCTGTTATCTATGGCACCCTTCAGTCAATATAACAGCAGTAATACACTGAACTCGTGGGGTTTCAACAGGATGAAACACAACTCCCAAGTAAGATTGCCACTGAATGAGCAGATATCTACAAATTCAGCCCAATTCCATCATTTTTCTGATAAAACAATTAGTAGCATTTAGAATTCAAGAGATCCAACCCAAAGCACATTCGTGGTAATAAACTTGATGTCTGTTCCCAGGGGAACACAGCACCACAGAGCTCTGCTACACCAAACTTTTCACCTCCTCACTTATTGCCAATTGATACAATACTGCTGGTAACTAACCCCACAATATTCTAAAAGAAATGGAAGTTAGGGATTTTGGCCACCTGGGAGACAAGAACTTCCTTCTCTTCTAGATTAACATGGCTCCAGGATGTGGCAGTGATGCTCCCCACAGATTTCCTGTGGGCTGCAATGTGATGCAGTGTTCCCTAAGAAAGCTGAGTGATGGAACTGAACAAAAGCCCTGCAGGCTTTGCAGTTTGGATTCAGGAAGGAACTGAAAGACAGAGCTGATAGTAACCATCTGCCTCACTCTCCTCACCATGTATCACCATTACCTTACTCAGTGATGTCACCTTCCTCTTTAACAGTGACAGAGGACAGAATTAAAATGCAGATGTAGGAGTTCAAAGAAAAGTAAATTGAGGAACTTTAAAAAGTTCGTGCCTCAACTCATGTAAAAGGAATGGAAATGGTATTTATACTTGCTTCTGGTGCAAAAAACCCCCAATCATTTCAAAATAAACTGAAATAGAAGATAAGTAAAAATGCCAGTCTGGACCAGTGAAAGTCTGCACCTGTCCACTGCTGCAAGGATTCAGCTCTTTTCTCATAGGATAATTGTTTCTGACCATTCTGTGAGAGTCAAATAAGAATCAAAATGCTTTTGGCTGCTGGCTGAGATTTTAAGTAAGCAGCCAATTGACTAATGCTGGCTGCATTATTTACTATTTTATTAAAATTCCAGAGTGCAGAAAACTGACATGTAGAGAGCAGCACCGTGAAAGTGAACATAATATACAGTCAGTGTCAGCAGGACTTTGCTGAAGACCCATGAAATGTAAGTAGTTCCATCCCTTCATCTCAATCAGAATGTGAACAAAGGTTCTTCATCTATGAAATACAAAGATAAACAGGCTCACGTCAAGGCAAGGCCAGGCAGTGGAAGGAGAGTTGTTTAGTGTTTCACAGCTGGTCCCTTTGGTCACTAGAGCTGCTCAGCACTTGGCAATGTGCTTTCTCATCCTTTTACACAGATGCTGTAAGAGGGATACTTTTATCTCTGCTCAGCCTGTCCACTACTTGGGTTTAGTTAGAGATACCAAACAAGTTGTGTATCTGAGCAGCTCAGACCACAGTGCCACAGAGACCTCAGGGGTAAACTTTGGGGTCCTGTGACAGCAAGGGACACTGACCTGTGTTCCACTGGAGCCACAGGCTGCAAGGTTTCCTTCCTGTCCTTCTTGTGGAGTGCTATTGTGCATTGCTGCATGCACCTGAATGCACTCACTGTGGTTCTTAAATGAAAGATTTATTATGGCTGTGGAGTTTGCAGTAGCAAACTGCAAATAGATTTCAGGTCCCTTAGAATGAAACACTAAGGGAGTGTTTTTATTACATAAAATGGGAAATGCTCACATGACTCTTGCTTGGGAAGAAACAAAGATCTCTGTTCTGCTGTCCCTTAACTTTGTGCCTTCTCTCATTTGTCCTGATGGCTTTACACAATTTCCCCACTTCCAGTGCCACCTGCAGCAGCATTGTGCCTGTACCACACTTGTCTGAACAGTCCCCGTCTCACATGGAGCTTCCTGCCTCAAATATTTGGGTTACCATGATATCCACATATTTTCAGCACAGGGATCCCAAAACAGAGAGTTTGGGTCCCTTGGGTGATGCTGTACTCTACTCCTCATAGAAAAGGGTAGTGTCAATTTAAATATTTTGTCTTATGCCTATGGGTAGCAATAAAAGGATTGTGAATCATATAAATAACTTTGGTATTTAAATCAGCTTTCTGCAGTCTGACTATCAGATATGAGCATGTCTTTGCTTATTGCACTGATAAACCATATTCAACTTGCTCATATTGTGGATTATTAAAAAAAAGTCATATAAATTATTTGATAAGACTATAATGATCTGTGTAGTTCAGTGATCATAGTGTCTGCCCCAGGGTTTACACAGACATCTATTAGTGACTGTGAAGCTACAACCTAAAAGAAAGGTTGCCAAATTTTTATTTAGAGTAAAAACTCAAGTAAAATTACTAACTCTAAAAACCTTTGAAATAATAAAATGAAGCTGCTCATGACAGTCTAGACAAACTGTACTACAAGATGAGTGCTTTTCACATCACTCCTTTCTAAAGAAATTACTGATGAGAGAACCCAAATGAAATCATGCACTTCTATTCCTTGGCTTGTGGAGTCACTCCTGGAATTCCCAAGAGCCCTTTAAGCATCACTGCTGGCCTGATGCTCTGGCACTGTAGCACCACTTATGAATTGGACTTGCAAGAGCTGGAATTCATCTGCACTGTATTCTGAACTAAGGGAACTTGCTAATAGTTCATGGACTATCAACTTTGTCTCATTTGGATCATCCTTTCAAACCCCTGGAAAACCAATAGAAAACATGATTATAGACACAAAATGACCTTGTTTCTGGTGCAGGCCATTTTCTAGCAGATATCTGACAACACAGAGCTGTACAGAAGCACAAAATACTATGGGTACAGGCAGCACTAGACAGTACCACATGCATGAGTTCCATCCAAATCAGCACATCTTTCTGGGATTATAATAACTTGGACTTCTGCAGCACCACACCCTTATTGCCAATGGCATCCTTGCCCAGCAGTACATTGTGGCAGTGATTCCAAGCAGGATACCAGTAAGGGGATTCATTCTCTGTAGGAGTTTGTTCATCTGTCCCCAGAAAGCCAATATGCAGGCTTAGGAACAATATTACATTGACAAAAAGCTTGAAATAAGGAAATAGCTTCATGAGCACTTACCAGCAGTATGTCTGTCACAACAGCCCAGTTTACAGACAAGAACAGTTCTCCAAATGCAATAAAAATCTGCAAAACAGAAAAAAGCAATGACTATACTATACTATACTATNATACTATACTATACCATACTATACTATACACTGCATTGCCCTTCTATAATGTGAAGATGAGGCAGGCTCACTGACTGTGCTGATCTATGTAAGAGTTGTCTTATATACCCATTACTTCTAAATTAAACACTTCTGTCAATGCTTGCAAACACTAACTTCATCTTAAAGGTGGGGAAAGGAACCAAAAAAAGGTATTTGAGTCACAAATCCTCAGCAGAAGGGCCAAAATAGGAAACATATACCACCCTCTGAAATTAACTGCTATGAACTACTGAACCCAAGAAGAGAAAAGAACAAAAAAAGGATGGAAGAGAAACATTCAGCACAGCTTTACAAAGTGTACAGGGATGCAAATGAAGCCAAACAAACACCTCTGTGCCAGTACAAGTAATCTTAAGGGTTCCTTCAGAGAGAGAACTTCCAATATGGAATGGAGTCCAAGGAACAGGCAGTCTCAAAACCTTGGTGTCCTGTGGGAAATCCCTAATCCATCACAGATGGAGACCTAGCCATGAGGAAAAGGGGTAGGGCACCAACCAGTTCTTACAGCTGTGGTCTCAGAAAATATTAACCCTTTCAGCCAGCCCTGGACACAGACTAGAGCAGCTTGCCCAGAGGAAAGCATTAATGTTACACCATTGGGGTGGAACAGTGCTAGAAAGCAGAATCTCTTCAGAAACACAGGCCACAGATTCACATGGCACCTGGCACATTATCCTTATCTACTAATCAGACTGATGGCACATTGTTAAAACAGGTGCCAGCCTTGTGTTTGGTAAGTTCTTGGTCAAGATGTTGTCCCTGGTTGATGAAAGCACAGTCTAGGAAAGGCACAGTGACAAACTCAGATGTTTTTGGAGGGGTGGCTTACATTCTCCTAATGAGAACTAGACCTAGTATACCTAGGATATCTATAGATATCCTGTAGGTAATAGGCACAGGATAGATCTAGGATATCCATACATCCTGTGGTTCTTGTCTGTTCTGTTCATTTGTTTTCTTCTTCAAACCACTTTGGGGGGAAAAGTTCCTTGAAGGACTGAGATATTTACTATAGACCATTATCCAGACATCTTTTCCTCCACAAAGCTTTAGAATAGATATAAGGAAGAAATTCTTCCCGGTAATCATGGTAAGGTCCTGGCACAGGGTACCCAGAGAAGCTGTGGCTGCCCCTGCATCCCTGGAAGTGTCCAAGGCCAGGCTGAACAGGGCTTGGAGCAACCTGGGATAGTGGAAGGTGTCCCTGCCCATGGCAGGGGAGTGGAATGGGATGAACTTTTAGGTCCCTTCCAACCCCAAATTGATTCTATGATTCTGTGACTCCATGATTCTAATAAAATGTATATTTTGGTAGTTCAAACCAAATATATTGATTCACTCATCTAACACAGACTGGCAAATTAAATTGTTGTTCTCTGCCTTTAATGACAAAAAATCCCCTGAGGAACACGCTAAGAATGGAGCTATATGGGACTCTGAGAAGCAGAAAAGGACAATGGTGAATTCTTCTGGGCACTTGGATCCCCACTCTTAGATCCAAAAATAATCTTTCATTTCACAGTTTGCTTTGTGTACACATACTCAGACAGGCAAATCCTCTTGTGTTTTGTCTTGATGTAAAGGTGTTTTTCCACAGGAATACACATTCCTGAGGAGTCACAAGGAAAACCTCTTTGAACAAGCCTTATTCTTAGAAGCAAAAAATCTGCAGAAGTGCCCTTTTCAGAGAACTGTTGATTACTGTAATTTACTTTACTTGGATCCTCTTATTTATGTTAATCATGGTGATTTTGGCTGTGGAGTCACAGGAAAAAAAGCACAGGAGTCTTTCCCAAGCTGTTACCAGATTATAGTTGAAATAGGGTTTACATTCAGTTCCCTCTTACAGGCATTTTTTGCCATTCCTGATAAGTTTCTGCTTTCCCCTTTACTGAGAATGGAATTTAAGTGATTTATACTCCAGTTTGCGTTGCCAAAAGCTTGACTTTGAAGATCAGCTAGTGATCTGGGGCTTTGAAAGTGAGGGCTAAATTATTCTTAGGAAGAACGGTGTGTATTGTACAGTCCCAACTACACCAACCTTTAAGTATTCAGAGAGCAAAAATAAATAAGAATACTAAATTAGCTACAAAGCATTAAAAATTAACATAAGATTGAGACTTGCTTTAACTACATTTTTGCATAAGGGACATTTCAATGCAGTTAAATGCATAGTTACTATTCTCTCCTTCAGTGTGGGCACTCTGCAGGACCTGAGGCCCAGTTTTTGTGCTCCGTCTGCCCTTTATACTCTACCAAAGACTGCCCAGCGTGGCTCTCACAGGACAGACCTCAGCTATGGGAGCATCAGAGCCCAGAGCTTACCTGGATACCTTGTCACAAGTCACTGAAACCTCTTAATGGTCTAGAAGACTGCAGAGAATTCTGCAAAAGCCACCCCTCACCTCCTCCTCCCCCTTCCCATTCTCCCTAGGATGCCAAGAGACATTTTGCTAATTGTCACTTACAAAAGTGGAAAGGATGTTTGTCTGGGCCACCATCAGAGCAATGTAGAGGCACAGGGAAGAAATGAACATGCTTGTGGCACAGATCAGAGGATCAGCTTTGTTGTTTCTCTTCCTTAATCGTCTCGCAGCCTCTGCCCCAGCAATAATACCCAAGATTCCTGTCCCAATGGTGATGCCTCCAAATATTAGGCTGGTGACAAAGCAAAGGACTCAGCTGAGCATAGTAAGACTACTGTGGAAAAATAAATGGTGTTAGCTTGTACCTGTAGTTTCAGAGGAATCCTTAATGGGGAAGTTGAATTTTATGCCACTTGATGTAACCCTCCCACTCCTTCTAAATGGATGCAATCCCAAGCCTCAGCTGAAGCTTTGGCTTTGCTATGGTGGCTCTATCCCGTGGAGAAGATATTTTCCCATTTACAGAGCAGGTGTTATGCACCCAGGCTCAAGGAGGGCTCTGCTCAGTACAATCTGCCTTGTACATGCTGTGATTTAGAGGAGACACAGTCATCGTGGTTACCCTGTGAATCAATCTACCCAGTCATCCCTGAAACACAGATGGAGTATCCCTGTATCACAATCTGCTGCCTTGGAAGGGATCCTAGCACGTGGAATGATACACATCTAAATTATAACCCTCTGCTTAGCACAGCTGAGATGAGTCACTTCTCTGACTATGGGAAACACCTACCACTTCCCAGGAGAGTTCAAAGAATACTGAGTAGGTAACTACTGCCAGGTCCATGCAGCATTTTCTGAACAGAATTTCCAATACCATTCAGCTCTGTGTGTCTGTAAATGCAAATGTGTTCTTCAGGAACCACAAGTTCATGTTTTAAAAGAACATGTCTGAATAGTTTAGAAGATTCAGCTTCCAAAGGGACTTCCATGTCTGCTTTCATCTCTGTCCCAATGGGACCCCCCCCAATGACAAAGCAAGTCTCTTGCACAAGATCAGTGATGCCCCTGCACTGTAATTCTCTGAAGGCAAGCAGGGACAGGATCAATGTATTCTGAGCACAAGCACTTCTGAATATTTTAGAGTGCTACATGGTAAGTTCTGTATATTTTCCTGAGCTTTTTCTAACTGCAAAGCAAAGTAACCAGCTGGGATATGATCTGTTCCTTTAAACTACTGCACATCCACTTCTTAAATTCCTTCTGGCTCATTAGGAAGACCTCAATAATTCTACAAGGAAAAAAAAGGTATTGTTATGCAAGATAACAAACTTTAAGCAAATTTGTACTCTCCCTGCAAGTTCTTCAGGATTCTGATCCATCACTATAGCTTGACAGTGACATTATAGATTGTCACTAGGCAGAATAATCTCAAAGACTTGCTCAAGAGAGGAAAGTTCCAAGGTGACATTAGTTGATTGAAGCATTCGTGGAATTGTGTTCAGTATATTCATGTATTGTAAACTGTAGTTGAAATAAACCTGCAACTAGAATAAAAGAGAACGGCCAAAACTAAAACCCAGCACAGTTCAGTTGACAGGGAGTAGGAAAACACAGAAGCCCCGTACTGGGGAAAGGCTCCTATGGGATCTTTTAGGGTCTGAGAATGCTCACTTATCTCTCTGATCTGTTCCCAAGTGTTTCCACAAAGACCTGAACAAAGACTTCACACCTCCTATTTATCTACCTTGAAAGGATTGAGGCTTGAGTCAGTTGTGATGCCATTTGAGTCTGTGTTTCCAAGGAGTCTAACTGACACAGTCCTGATCCTTAAACAAAGTCTGCAACTGTTGAACAGCCAGAGGGAAAAACATCTTTAAATTATCCCTGGGCAGGTCTGGTAATGTGCAGCTCAGTTCCTCCAGCACCATCAGATCTGACATAGTAGTTTACATTCTGTTTCTTTACATCCCCTTGGAATAACAGTCCAAAACAAGCTTCTGCCATGAGCTTATGCCAAGGTTATATTTAAAGCATCCTATAAGAAGCAGTACATGAGGTTAAACTATCAGATGCTCTGTTTCACTTCCCTGAAGGCCGTGCCTGCTCTAACAAACCTACTGTGGAATAATAATTCAGAAGTGGATTAGAAAACAAACTGGAGGCTAACACCTTCAGCTTAACAAAGGAAGTACTTACACTGCATCTGTGAACAGATACAGCCTAACACCCTAAACTGTTTAGCTTCCCTCATCTGCCTGCCCTGAGCCAGCCTCCTGTGTTTCACTCCCTTCCCAGTACTGTTCATTGATAAGTAATGTGCCACTGGTGGCATCCACGCAAGGACAATTAATTTCCCATTGAAGGATTTTGGGATGACTCTTCAATCCCTCTGGTTTTGCTACAACTCAGAAATCATTTCTGAATTGACTCAGTTATTCTATTGCAGAAAACCAGAAAAATCCCATTAAAACAGGTGTGATTACTACTTTTTCTTATAATTTACCTGGAAAGGCCATGCAGTAAAGTCCATTACAAAAGCAGAGACTGAAACAAGACCTGGGATACCTCCCAGAGAAAGGGAGGAGACCACTGATAGGGAGTCAGTCCCAGTGCTCACTGTTACTGAGGGAAGCTGTGAAGACTCAAGAGGAACACTGAACACATATTTGTATTCTGGACAGCACACTGTGAAGAAAAATTTCTCTTCCTTGGTGGGGAAAAGGGATCTACACAAAGCTGTGTTGTGACTACTTCAAGGTGTTCTACTAGTGTAAATTCCCCTTCTTGTACAGTATTTGATAGTATTCATGAATCTTCATTGGTCTGGACATGCCCTGTAAGCAGAACTTTGCTGGCAGCTGTTCACAAGATCCTGGTTTGATGTGATGATATGATACTACATCAAAATCATCAAGCTTTCTCCAAGCTGGGAGCCACAATGAACTCACCAACATGGCAGGGATTATAAAACCAGGAAAAGAACAAGATAATAGGCAAGTTACTAAAATACAGGATTTAAATATACTTAAACGAGTGTTTAAGTAGCTTGGGATGCACAGTCATTTGTCAACTAAAAACTCCTTGGCTAAAGCTGCTCCTTTTTCCCCACAAGTGCTGCTATTACTGCTTCTCTCCACTTAAATAGGTCTGACAGCATCTTTCCAGTTAACTGAGTGATTATAAACAAACAAACAAAAGGGAGTGTCTCTGATACCTGGAAGCAATTTAACATTCACACCCCACTGCCTTCCCAAGAAATGCTCAGTCACATTCTCCCCTCTGCCTTTGGAAAGAAGCTGTGATTGAGCCCCGTGCAGCGTTTCCAGGCCCTCCCACAGGCACAGCTCACCTGTTAGATGAATTGCACGACTCTTGGAGGCATGGTGGGACAATGCCCTGGACAACCTGAGCTCTGTACAGGAACAGTGGCATCCACATTCCCAGGGCTCCAGTGACAAAGGCCATGGCAGTCAGACCCAGTGAGGAACAGACAAAACTACAGCTGAAAGTCAAAAGAAAACAACTGAGAGATATTTGAAAGAATGGTGTGTGAGGAAAAAGGGAAAATCTACCTGCAACACCCACGATTTCAAGCAGTAACAAAACAATTCATTCAGACATCTTGTAATCAAAATCCACTCCCTTGAATATCTGAACTCTGATCAGGCTTTACCATGAAATTCAACAATAAAGTACTAATTAGAGCAAAGGGTATGACCTACTGATTTCATGTTAAATCCTGGTCTCTTGCAGATCTCATGCCAACTTCTGCCAAAACAATTGCTGTGAATTTTTTGATAGCAGAAGTATAACAATAGAGAATGAGCAAGAATTTAATGGCTTAGTAGCTAAAGGAAAGGGTTCTATGGTCAAGTGTAAATGCCTCAGGTTTTAAGTTGTTTCTGTAACCAGTATAAATGAGAATAACGTCTGGGTCACGAACTGTGAAGTTGCAGTGGCTGAAGCACTCCTTAACTCTACCTGTGTGAGTAGAAATAGACTCAATCTCCACAGCAAGTTTCAGACAAAAGGAGAAGCATTTTTGAAAACTGTGCAAACCTTGTCTCCTTCCTGCCCTATTCTAGGAGAAAATTAATTTTTTGTCGGACTCTTTGTCATTAATAGTTCAGGAGAAAACCCCCTTTCAGGTCAATAGGGACATCTGAAATCTTAAGACTACTGCAAATGATCAGGTAACCACCAAACTAGAAGATTTGTTAAGGAGTGAACATGATGCGCCATTTTCTAAAGATAAAGTGCTCTTGGACTTGACTAAAAGTGGAACCACATAGTTTTTTGGCAGTATGTCTTTATACTTTGGAAATCAAATGCCCAAGGGAAAAAAAATGGGAATCAATTTCTAAAGGAAAAGGAAAAGAAAATTAAGATACATTTTTACACCGGAGCATCTATTCAGGAAAGCAACTTTGGAAATAGTCTAGTTGTTGAAATGGCAGAAAGGTTCATTATTGATTCGGAAAAATTTATTTTTTGCCTACAAATTGTGAACCTACAAAACCGATCTCTAGTGTACCTGCTGTTCAGGATGTAGAGAAGAGGCAGGTTTAGTGGGCAATTAGAAAACGCTGGATCATGGGAGTGTGGGAGAACACTCCAAAGACAAAAAGGTCCCAGGAAAGCCAGTCTTTAAACGAAAAGCGTTGGGTGGAGAAAGCAGCCTGCGGGCAGCGGAGAGCGGAGCCGGGTCTGGCGCAGCTGCACAGCGGCACCTGCTGTTCCCAAAGCTCCAGCTCCTGCTCCTCGTCCTGCCCCGCATTGTCCCCTTTGCTGTTCCCAAAGCTCCAGCTGCTGCTCCTCATCCTGCCCCGCACTCTCCCCTTTGCTGTTCCCAAACCAGCTCCTGCTCCTCGTCCTGCCCCACATTGTCCCTTTTGCTGTTCCCAAAGCTCCAGCTCCTGCTCCTCGTCCTGCCCCGCATTGTCCCTTTTGCTGTTCCCAAAGCTCCAGCTCCTGCTCCTCGTCCTGCCCTGCATTGTCCCCTTTGCTGTTCCCAAAGCTCCAGCTCCTGCTCCTCGTCCTGCCCCGCATTGTCCCTTTTGCTGTTCCCAAACCGACTCCTGCTCCTCATCCTGCCCTGCATTGTCACCTTTGCTGTATTTTTGTCATAGGTACTGCTCACCCCCCAGATAAACTCAGATTATTTTTAGGACAAGAGTCAAAGGCAGGCTGAGTTTGTAGGACTAGGAGGGGGATTGATATTTGGAAAAGGATAAATGCAGACTCAAAGTATCTATACAACAATAAAATGTATGTGAATTACTCAATTTCTCTAATTCCTGAGAAAATCTTCATCTTTTGTGATTCACATACTGTGGGGTTTTTAAGGACCAGACTCCAGTCTGACTTTCAGTTTTGCATTATAGTCAGCCTGTCACAAGTGGAAGTGAGAAATACCACAAGCAAGGAGGAACTAGAGCTCCAGCTCCTTGTCCTGCCCCACGCTGTCCCCTTTGCTGTTCCCAAACCGGCTCCAGCTCCTCGTCCTGCCCCACATTGTCCCCTTTGCTGTTCCCAAACCGGCTCCTGCTCCTCATCCTGCCCCACATTGTCCTGTTTGCTGTTCCCAAAGCAGCTCCAGCTCCTGGTCCTGCCCCAGCAAGGCTGTGCTGTCACTGCCTGACTGCGGGGCCACAGGAGCGAGGAACCCACTCCAGTCTGCATTTTACTTCGCTGTCCTGCAGGTCCAACTGCATCTTTAATTTTTGTGTGGTTAAAAGGAAGGTGTCATCTGCCAGCCACAGCTCGGCCCATCAAAATGGACAATTACCTTATAAACCATACTGGGGTCTCACAAACTCTGACCTCATGCACAGCAGGCTCTCAAATCCACAGAGAGTGCCTGAGACATGCTAATGCAACCTTCCTCAGGCACTAAGAAGTATAAATAAATTCACAGCAGAAAATTATGCAGTTTTACCAATCTAGCTTCCACAGGGAAGGGAAAATTTAGTAGAAAGCAGAGCTTTGGATTTAAATAGGAGCAAATTGCCATCATAACTTTGCCCCCTTCCCCCTCCTCAAAATGGGAGGATAGAAGAAGAAAAAAAATTTTCATCTCTTTTGTAGCATTCCTGTAAAAAAGTGGAAGAAAGGTTTTTACTAATGATGTTTCCATCCTCTTGCACAGAGCATGTGGCTCAAAGGAGCAAACAGGGATTCAATGGACATATTTCTTTTAGTGGAATGGTGACTCCTCAACAAAGGGAACCTTTGTAGCTCAAACCACTTACTTCCTGACAAGTGATCCCACATCTTGACACCAAGTAGTCTTGGCAGTTCTATGTACATCTGGCTTCTCATCTGCTTCTAGTATTGTGCCAGAGATGCTCAGTGCTCTGTGTACTGCTGTCCTTCTCTGGATCCTGTGAGGGACCAGTAGAATCAGGAGAAGCAGTGCCAGTCCTCCCATGCAAGGAGTTACCTGTAGACACAAGGCTGGTTAGAGCAAAAATACCAGTTTTCTTACAGTGAGAACTCCAGTTGCATTAGAACCACTATCAGAAAATTGCAGGTATGTTCAGAAATAGATGTGTGCTGATTTAGGTTGCATTTGTAAAGAAAAAGAGTGACTCTGGAGACTTTGAAGGAAAGATAATAGATCCCCCCTCCCCATCATACAGATACATGATTGCTCCTCCCTCTGATTTTAAAGAAAAACATGTGAAGAAAGAAAAATATCATTTAGTATTCTAGCCCCCAAACAGAAGAATCACTGACAGAGTCACCAGTGTTACCTGAATAACATCAGTGTTCCTTCAGTAAATCTGCCCCATTACCTGCATGTGCTGATTTTGTATACAAGGCGTGAGGCTCTGACAGAGTGCTTCCAAAGCACTGAGTGTCTCAGTGAGAGACATCACGATGACATGACCAGAACAGAAGAGGTTGTTTTCTAGAAACTCTCAAATAACAGAAGTTGTTCCCAACAGCATTCCAGAAAACTGGTGCTACCAGTATAATGATCATTTTACCTTCAAATTCCTCTGTTTAAGGAGGTCTTGGTGCAGTAACAACCATTCCAAATGTGCCCTCAGGTAAGAGGAACATCAGTACCTGCCCTGGCTGCTGTACAATTTCACCTACACCTCTCAGAGCTAGGCAGAAATCTGCCACTTGTCCTGCAGGAAAACTTCTCCTAAACACCACATTCCTGACCTGTCGGAGGGTAGAAAGTCCTTCCAGTGCTCACCTTTAACACAATGAACATAAAGAATCCAAACCCCAGTGATGATTTTGATATTACAGTGAATGAGAGTGACTCACCCTGAATGCCCAGTGCCAGTCACCTGTGCTTTTTGCCATGCCAGCTGCCAGCATATAACCACAGCCACTGAAAACACCAGAAAGCAATGATCAGTAAGCACCAATGAGCTTTGGATGGCTGAAATGACATGTCTTGCCAGCTAAGGAGAACACACAGAATTGTTCTGTCATAGTTTTCCAAAGGGATAAACAGAAACAACCCTCATGGTCTGTGCTAGTCTGCTTGTCAGCCAGTCTTAGAAAGAGAGTCTAACCTCCTCAGGGCAGACTTGAGATGATGACAGTAATGTCCCAGATTGCCCTGGGAATACATATTCTGTAGAATGATACTGCAAACCTGGATCAAAGAGCCCATAAAACATTTTATTACCTACTCCCTTCTGTGCTAGCCACAGGAATTATGCCCTGCAAGAATTTCTTTAGTTTTAATCTCCCTTCTGGGCCTAGCCTTGGCTGCTTGCTCGGATCCAGAGTATGACACTAAACAATTTGAAAAGCCCTTCACCTTTTCTTCAGACAAAATGTTTTTAACTAAAAGAGGAGAGGTAAGTACAAGGTCTTCCTTGGGAGACATTTAATGGAGGGTTCTTGAAAAATCTGTCAATTAAACTAATATCTAAAAGCTTTTGTCTTCCAAAGCACAGAAATAAATTACATACTCTCATGCACATATTTCCTTAAAAATTGATTCAATATTTTATTCAAAGCCAGAGTTTTCAGATTTTCCCTAAAAAATGTTAGGGGGGGGAAGTGAATTTTATCAAGGTAAGTTGAAAAATACACCTAATCAGCTCTATTCAAACTTGCTAAGGAAGTGACAAATCCCTTTGCAAGAGCCAATGCAGAAATACATCAAAATAAATCTGATTAGAGCTCAGGGTATATTGAATTGCAGGTGTGGTCAGACAGGATTTCAAAAAGCCACTGCAAGAAAACCAACCTTCCCACTGGAATGAAGATGTAGAAGATAGATAACACTGTGGTCCTTTTTCCCTCCTCAAACAGGTCTGCAATGATGGTAGGTGCTATAGTGGAGTAACTGGCAGAGCCAATGCCAACCAGCCCTCGTGAAAGAACAAATATCCGGTAATGCTGCAGGGGAAAGACACATTATAGCCAAAAAAGGTCTATGCAAGAAAGAGAGCTTACTGTTAAAGAGGGCATTTTAGTGGATGAAATCTACCAGAGGAGATCAGAATTGAACTCCTTTTGCCTATGTCTGTATTCCCTCCCCTCACATCTCAGTGCTCGGCTTTCTCTTTCTTCACAGTGGTGACTTCTCAGAGTGACACCCAGAGGGAATTTCAGGACAGGGTGGATAGAGCACATGTAACCAACAAGCTGCCACACTGTAAGGTCATAAACAACAAACATTCAGGACAAAAATAAAATCCCATCAATCGCAATAATTATGTGTGGGCTCTCTACTGCTGGGCTGGACTCCAGTGTTCTATAAGGCATTTCTGCATGGAGTATATTTAGTCCAGACTTAAGGCTTGGGAAATGAGTGGTCACTGATGCTTTTCTAAATGGAATTAGAGGAGGACTGTATCAAACCCTGCAAGATGTATGAGGTTATTTTCACAGCAGCCTCTAAAAAAGCAACATACCGACTCAGTGATGAATGAGCTCCCTAAGGTGACACCAGACCAGAAGAAAAGACCAGCTCCAAGGATGATTTTCCTGTTGTAGCGATCTCCCAGGTATCCAAAGATGGGGGCAGCCAGCATGTAACACAGGGTGAAGACTGAAAATTCAACAATGAACAAAGAGAATATTCGTCCAAGTATTTTTGTCATAGGTACTGCTCACCCCCCAGATAAACTCAGATTATTTTTAGGACAAGGGTCAAAGGCAGGCTGAGTTTGTAGGACTAGGAGGGGGATTGATATTTGGAAAAGGATAAATGCAGACTCAAAGTATCTATACAACAATAAAATGTATGTGAATTACTCAATTTCTCTAATTCCTGAGAAAATCTTCATCTTTTGTGATTCACATACTGTGGGGTTTTTAAGGACCAGACTCCAGTCAGACTTTCAGTTTTGCATTATACTCAGCCTGTCACAAGTGGAAGTGAGCAATACCACAAGCAAGGAGGAACTAGAAGAGGTAAGTAACTGGACTGTGTTTTAGGAGCAGACCACAGAGGGGCAAGGCAAAGCCAACTGTTTGAACTGAGGAGAATTTATTACCTGTTTGCAGTAGACCTGCCTTCCCATCACTAAGCCCAAAGTATTTCTGTATATCCAACAGGATGCCTGCAACAGAGACACACACTGAACAACAGCAAAGTACCCTGCTCAATCCTGGGAACTTCCAGCTCTAAACCAGGGCTTGCAAGAACTGCAGCACATTTAGTTTGTAGTTTAGATGTAAGCCATTACTGTACCACAGGCACAAGATGCACAGAGAATTAAAAATTCTTATCACTATAGATAAAATTAATGATCTTCCACTATAAGGGTATTATGAGAGTCAGTTTATCCACTGTTTCAACCACACCTGTTCTGCTTCTTTTGCACCATTAGCACCTAAGTACACAAACAATTTAGAGTTCAAAGTTTAATGGACGCAATGTGGAACAAAACAGTGCATGTTAAGACAAAAAGGTCATTTTCTTCTCTATACCATGCCAGAGCTGCAGATCTTCCATCTCACCTATCTTGTATTTCCAATTTACACTGCTGAAAACCAATTAAAAATAGAAGATGGTGCTTTGAAAAAGCATACCTGTACTCCAGTGTTGAAAGACATCAATCAAAAAAGGCATTTACTTTTCATGCCACTTCAACTTTGTCAAAACAGATAAAAGTCATAACATTGTTTTGAGGATGAAACCACCACCACTTTAAGAGAACAAGTTCTGTGTAATTTGCCTGCTGTGCTCACATCTGCAGCAGAAGGGAGTGGGTGAAGTCAGCAAGAGGCAGCCCTTCTCCCACACTGTGTTTTTCATGTTGTGCCATGAACTACACTGCTCCAGCCACTTAAAAGCAATGTGGGACCAGCTAATTTAAAGTTAAATCCAGTTCTCCCACAGTCCCCATGGCTGCAGCATCAGTCCTCTCACTATTTACAGATGTGACTTTAAGTCACTGTAGATCAAGGTCCAGCCTAACAGCAGCTCCAGAGATTTACTGCTGCTTCTTAATGACTCTTGAACATATTTTACATGTAGGGGTTTCCTGATGGTTTCAGAAGTTTAAACAAATGATTTAATTCAAACATTTTGCATCATTAAAACGGGACAATCAACTGTAGCCTTCCTTTCTGGCAGCCAGTGATCAATGCACAGAAATACTGTATCACAGGAATTCAGGTTTGGTCTCATGGAGTATTTAGAACAAATCACAGGAATTCAGGTTTAGTCTCATGGAGTATACAGAACAAATCACAGCATTTTGAACAGAACCACAACTTCATCTCAAACTAACATTCACACTGAGCACCCCTCCACATAACTAAAATAACTGACCTGGCCAGCTCCTGGCAAATTACAAAGCTTTGATTTGAACAGCTTGGTGGGCAGAAAAGAGGGGAAAGGTCTCCATGATAACTAGTTTCAACCAACTGAAGTCAGCAGACAAATAAGGGGAAGAGCTTGTTTTCTGTGATGCAAACACTGTCAAGGCCTGTGAGCAAAACTATCCGGAAACCACAACATTGTAACTGCTGCCAGTTTACTTCTAAGGAGACACTCACACCTCCCCTTCCTCCCTTTCCTGTTAGCTGATATTTAACAACATGGTCATGCACTTGGACAGCCAAACTCAAATGCACTGTTGTTGCAAGAATTCTGCAGTGGCACTGAATTCTAGCAGGTGAACAGTATATTGCTGTGGGATAAACTGCAGCTTACAGACTTCCCCCATGGCCCAGGAGTCACAGAACTAGGTAAAAAGTGGTTTAGTCATAGAGTGTAATTAAAGGAGGTGTCTCAAAGCCTGGGCACTATCCCACCTCTGCTCTTGATTTCTTACATGTCCCCAAAGGTACCTCACTCACAAAAGCATGTTGGGAAAATTGAAGCTCTTAGAAGGTTCAGGAGGCCCTGAATAGTTCAAAGCCTGGAATGAAGCAAACAGCTTCTTGATCTTAACCCTCCCAAGGGGACACCCTTCTAGCATCCAAGTTCTTCCTTGAAGATATTTTCATCCTCTTCAGTCCCCTGCTCTTCTCCAAGGAAAGTCACTTGACAACTGAACACATACACAGAAGTTTTTCACTAACAGCCTTGCAGTGTCATTCAGCATGCACTCCAGCTGCACTCCTGCTTGCTTCCTTCTTTCTTGTGTTGTTAAAAAGCACTCAAAAACCTCAAGCTCAAACTCCTAAACCCACTACACTCTCCATTTTTAAAGGTACTGACTGTATGTCCTAAATTTCTGAATGGTCTAAGTAGCAAAATAATTACTTTGTGTACTGTAACTAGGTATTAATTTCAAATTTCAAATTCAATAATCCATCCTTGGGGTTTTTTCAAGGTTTTAAAACATTTCTGTTTTACTCAGAAGTAAAATATAGCAAGCTCACAAGAAGTGTTTCCCCTATTTTTTAAATCAGATCACTGGAAACACAGTAGATGTTTAGGATACTAAATAGAAGAATTTACACGGACCACAATTTATATGGAAGAAAAAACCCATGGGAGTTTCCCTCCAGTTTACTATAAGCAGCTCTTGGTTGTTTTCAGCTTGGGAAAAAATATAATTAAAAATTCATATTTTTGGAGGAAGAATATTATTTATTAGACAACAAGTCATAACCTAGGGGTAGGGGAAGGCTTAAGGAGGTGGGCTGGATTCTTTTTCCACAATCATGTTCCACACTTCATTGCAGGAATCACACAACTGCCAGCACCTCACAAGGAAGTTAATGCTCCCCTAAGCAAACTAACACGGATAACAAAGTTATCTCAAAGATGACACAGGTTTTGAACTAGTAATGGAGGGAATAGCATCAGTATTCTTCAGATAAAGGAACACCATGTAGAATCTACTAGATGCAAAGAAGGCCTTGTAAACTGCTGTGTACAGTAAAGAGAAGCTCCTTAGTCAAATCTGTGCAGAATCCAGCCACAAAAATGGACCAGTTGCTCTGTATGCTGAAGTCTGTTTACAAGAGACCTAGATTTTAAAGTATTATTTTATTTTTATAAGCATTCTACTAATATTAATATCTAGTAAATCACTCCTAGGACTTTCCAGATTTATAATTAGAAGTTTCAGTAAGAGTATGATCAACAGGCTAAAGCAGATAAATGAGAAAAAGTAAAAAGACATAAAGCATATTCTTACTTTAGAAACATTTGTAGAGCTGTTAAGAACTTAAAATTCTTTTTCTTTAGAAGAGGAAAATGGGTCCTCACCTGGCACAATGAACCAATCAATGAAATTTATTAAATTCCCAAAGCACAGCACGGCAACTACCAGGCAATCCCTCTTTGCTGGACTGTTCCTTGACACAGACACTGATGGACATCGTGTCCCCTCTGCTGCAGCAGCTCCATAATTCTGTCCCTCAAGCACTGCCTGGAGCAGCAAGTCTGTGTCTTCATGTTCACAGGAGGGTTGCATGTTTCCAGTGCAGACACTCAGCAGGGATGATGAAGCATTTCCTCACACAAAATCGATGTGTTGGGGCTATGAGGAACTTCAATCACTACGGTCATTTCCGGCACCCAAGCACAGCCACTAAGAACTGAACCGAAATGTTCCTTGCAGTCAGAAGAACTTACAAAGAAAAAAGCTGCAGTGCTGTGTTTTGCAAAAGTGCTTGAAGACCATGGCCTTGAAGACAAGGCAAAGTAAATGTAAACAAAAGCAAAGTCATCCATTGTGCACCCAAGAAATAAAACAACTCTGCAGTGATCTCACAGACACTCCAAATGCAAAAATAACAATATTCTTTGTTGTCAGTGAGTTTCCAGAGCTGAAAGAAAGAAAGAAAGAAAGAAAGAAAGAAAGAAAGAAAGAAAGAAAGAAAGAAAGAAAGAAAGAGCGAGCACAATCAGCCTTTAAAACAGAGCTGTGTCTTCCCCTTTCTCCCTCAAAAAACAGGTCTCAAAGGGAGGAGGAAAAGGCACAGGAAGGCATTCTTGTTCTTTTGGCACATGTAGACACCTTTATACGCCTTCTTTCTTCTGTCCATTCGCATTTTTAGAAGGATTCAGTCACATGTCTTTTGAGTGACTGTGGATTACCAGCTTCAGAAGCTAATTTATTTTTTGCATCCTGTTAAGAAAATTTCAAGTGAAAATTACCAGCAAACTCTAAGAGTTTAAGAGTGAAGGAGCTAATTTGAATAAGGACTGCTTATGGTTTATGACTCATGCATGAAGACACAGGTCTGTGGTTGGGCTTTTTTTAAGAACTGGGTATTTCACACTTTAGACTAACTGAAAAATCAAAATAGCACCTACCATTCTTGGCCCTTTTGCAAAATTCAGACTCCTTTTGCTTCCACGTGCTCAACACGAGTATTCCATCCTATCTTCTCTTTCTTTTCTCTCTCTTTTTCAGACCACAGAATGTTCTTTGAGCATTGTCACCTTATCCGTACCATCCCAGTGCTTAACTAAACTAGCGCAGTCAAAAGTTCCTTGGAGGCAATAAAGAATCAACACAATTCTGTAGAAATTCAGAGTTTTCTCTCGGACCCCAGCCGCGGACAAAGGCAAATCAGAATTTTTCTATTTTTCCATTCCCAGTTAATTCCAAGGCCTCGGCCGAGCGGAGCGGGCTGCAGGCGCGCCGCGGCGCCGCTGGGTGGCGCCCCAAGGCCGGCGCGACGCCGCCGCCCCGCCCGCTCCCGCTGCCGCTGCCGCTGCCGCTCCCGCTGCCGTCCGGCCTCCGGAGCCTCTGCCGGGAATATTTTCCGTTTTGATGCCCGGCCACAGCTCGGACCTTGTAAGGAAGGCTCACAGGGCAGCTCGTCAGGGTTTAACTCTCCCTTTGGAGAGTTTAAATGTCCCTTGATCCCAGCGTGCTCGGAGGCACATCCTATATTGTTCTCAACGGACGTTTACTGCTAGACCCGATGTTCTGACCCGGCCAAAAGCAAGTTTCTAACTCTTAACTGCTGTGGCAAGAACACGATTCTGCTTTTATAGAGCAGAATTTCCAACTTCCAAATTTTCCAAAGACAGAGTCAGATTAAACAAAAAGTTCCACATAAACCCATCAGTTCTAAACACTTCTTTTGATTCCCTTTTTACCCTTCATTAAAGTTTCCAGATACCACTTCATGCTTTTTGTTGCTGTACTGCCTGGCCACTGGTGCCATCACCTCTGTCTACACATTCCCCTCCTCCCCTCAATGTCACAAGCCACCTCTTTCCACCCACTCTGGGTTTCACTGCTGGGTACAAATCTGCAGTGGTTTTT
Source organism: Cyanoderma ruficeps (assembly GCA_008694505.1). Taxonomy (NCBI): domain Eukaryota; kingdom Metazoa; phylum Chordata; class Aves; order Passeriformes; family Timaliidae; genus Cyanoderma; species Cyanoderma ruficeps. Next base: position 337,416 of record VZDJ01000529.1, on the reverse strand, counting down.
AAAAGGGCCCCTGTGAATTTGCCTCCCTCTGTCAGCTCCTATAGCCATCATTCCTTGACAGCCACCCTTCCTCTGCATGCTTGTCCTGTTCTCCAACCACAATTTTCATATTTTTCCAGGCCACACTGCACCAAAAACTTCCACCAAATGTTTGTGACAATCCACTTTGGCATTGTGGGCATGTAGAATGCCACTATATAATACAAGTCAACTTTTGTTAGGCAAGATCACAGCTCACTTCTTTATAGCCAATTAAACTTTTTCCTTATTTGTTCTGTCAGTCAGGCAGTTCCTTTCTTGGAACAAAGTGTAATGTTTGCCTCCACAGCTTACCCTGTCGGTGCCAGGTGCCCATGCAATATAAAAAGCAGCTTTTTATCCCTGTCATACTCCTTCAGAAGCTCTGTTCTCTTGGTGGTTCATCTGAGCACGAGATCTCATAGCTGTGCCATGCAGTTAAACCCTCCCATGAGAGCAGCAAGTCAGAACCTCTTTATTCTCTTGCTTGGCACTAGTCCAGACACAGACCAACATATTTTCTTACACCATTTGGAATCTGGCTGTGGTACCAAAAGTGGATTTGATAGCTGAACCTGACAGAGGCAACTGAGACCCCCCCCCAGATGAACAGAGATATCAGTAAAGCAGTAAAATAAAGTGTCACAAGTTTGGTGATAGTTAAACTGGTTGGCTGATCCTCAGCAGGCCAAGAAATGTGCCATGCTTGAATCCCAGTAGGACTGCTTACACACCACCAATGTGAGAGCTTCTGCCTTTCCCTGAAAGGATTTCCAAGTATTTACTACAAAATGCCTTTGAATGTATTTATTTATCCAAATACCCTCTAATGGTGGATGCTGTCACATCCATGAACAGCTTTGGAGGTTTGCCAGAGCTTTCCCAGAAAGCTACATCAGAAGGGGAATAGTGAACCAAGATGTCAGAAAGAAATAAATTGAAAATATTTTGTTATCCTGATTAACTCAAAACCATTTCCATACACATAGAGAAAGAGAAGCTTATTAAGCCACTGAATAGCAAACAGCAGTAAAATCTGTGAAAAACTAAATATGAAAATAATAATCATTGTTAACTAGATCTAACAATACTGATTTTAGGAAGGAAGAAATAAGCTCCTTTTGGTATCTCTCTCATGCATTACCCAGACAGAGAACATGAAGTAACCAAAAGAAAATATACACTTGAATTTGCAAGTATATGTTTAATTGCTGGAATATAGTTAGAACCAACAAGCATGCATTTAATGCAGAACATATAAGACTGGCCTGCATTTTGAGGTGTATGTATTTTAAGCCTGTTGTGATGGAAGCAAATTCATAAATCATGAGATTCTGCAAATAATTGACTTTTGGATTGGTGCAAAACTTAATAATTTTCATGTCTGACAAGATGAAAAAAGTGAAATTTAACATCATTCTGGCAGACAGACAGCTCAATAAATGCATGTCCAGACCCACCTGAAATATTCCACTCCAAGGAGATTCAAAGACAATTATAGTGACTGCAAAAGAGCTGCAGAATGACAGACATTCAGGTAAGAGGCTGTGGGGGTTTAAGGTTTGTCACTGCTCGTACCAAGGCTGCACAATAAGTCACTTTGGTTGTGAACCCAGTCTGCAGTGCTAAAGCATAAAGACAGACTTGGACTGAGCCATGAACACCTGGGCTGCAGGGGCAGCAGTTGGCCAGTTTAAACCAAGCAGTGACCAGCCTGACAGGAGGGCAGGCAACTCAAGAAATGTAGTCATTTATAAAAATAGCATAATTTTCAGTTACAGATGTATTACAGAATCAACACTTGGTCCTGCTCTCATAAAAAGTCTGTATTACAAAACTCCAGAGATGACTCAGCTACTAACGTGTATATTTTTCTTGCCTTTCAGCCCTCCAGACTGATGCACATTTGCCAAGCTGTTATTGCCTTGGAATACACAGCTGAGAGGGAGGGAGGTTTGAGAAACTCTGCACCTGTACTTTGTTGAATCTGCTTTATCTCTGTGTGGTGCTTGCAGCTCCATTAGCCGTGATTAACACTTACGTAAACAACTGCCAATGACGTCAAAAGCTGTTAGGAAATATGTCGTATTTTAGCATGAAATTTAGGACCTGAATAATCAAAACTAGATTGCCAACAGTTTTTCTTCACCTTTGCAGGCAGAACTACATGTGTGAGCAATTATTTGAGTCCCTCTTCATATCTTGTGGAACAAATATGCTGCAACAGCTTAAACCATCCAAATTAAACATCTTTATAGTAGTCCACTACAACCAAAAACTTTAAGAAAACCAGCTGGACCACCTGATCCACTATACACTTAATTGGAAAATACCTGCTAGGAAGATTCTCATTCTGTGAGTTTCAATAAATGCTACATTTTTAGTCACCACATCCTTTTTACCTCCTCACCCTGAATTTCTATCTAAAATGCTTTCTTTATTTCTTGTTGCCTGAGTAATAGCACAAAACCCAGGGTGGATTCACTGGAACATATTTTAGCATTGTGGTAGCAGCAAATAAAATTTACACACACTAAAATATAAAACCTGCTATTTCATTATTACTGACAAATAAGCTCTATATAACTTCTTACTTCCTGGAATGCAGATCATGTTTTTGATTGGGCAGAGAAGATAATTCAGACTCTTCTCTTCCATCTTTTAAATTAGGAAACAAACTGCAGCTTTACAAAAATTTTCTTGGGGCTCTTACCTAGATAACTTATCTCACAGGTGACATTCTCCTTGGTTGTATGCATATAATTCTGTCCCAAAAGGTAGAGCAGAAGAAATTACAATTCCAGCACATAATAACAGAGCAGCAGAAGATGAACACACTTCAATTCTATTAACTACTCCCTTCTTCTTCTCTGGGAAAACAAAAAGAAAAGCAAAAACCTCCTTTGCAAATGAGAATATTTTGCATTAACACCAGACAAGGGAGAAAGTTGCACATGGCTGGAACAGGGCTGAGATTTAGTCAAGCACAGAGCAGCTCATGGAGGTCAAGAGAAGTGAGGAATTATAGTAACTGTGCACCAAAGATACTATTTCACCAACCAGTTTATCTGCTTCGGCCTGTACCATTTTTTAGCTCAAGCTTATCTTTATTGGTGTAGCTGATAAGTGAATTTCTTGCATTTTAGGATTCTGGATGCTTCTGACACAATTAGAGCAGAAAAGGGCTGTGACATCTGCGAAGAAAACCGTGGAATTAAATGTCTATTTAACCTATGTTTTGATCTTTCTACCACAGCGAAACATTTATCCCCAGAAGGATCATTAGTTGACCACTGCAGTCTTCACTGTGATACACCAGAGTCCTCTTCATTAAGACAACAGCAAAGCAGATAAGAGTCATTTATTATGAGAAATGACAACCAGACAAGCATTGACAGAACAAAAATGGAGGCCTTTTCCTATGAGGCCTCTCTCTTTCCAGCCTCACTACCTCCAGACTGAAAGGGAAGGACTGCAGTGAACACAGTATTTTAATCACTACAGAGAATGTCAAGGTCAGGGTTAACTAAAAATTTGAATAAACATTGATTCAAATTAAAAATAATCTAATTAAGTACTGAGAATGCCTTTCTTTCCCAGAAGTAAGTCCTGCACAAAGAGATTTACTGTCACCCTCAATGCTTCCAGTAAGGCAAAGTGAGGCTGTCTTCACCCTTTTGGGAAGGGCAGGTATGTGAATTCACTACAGCCATGCTTAATTGATAACACTGTGAAACAATTTCTGCCAGCAACAAAAGAAAAGCTTGGTCATTTTTAAGCACTAACCCCAGGATGCTGATTTTTATGACAGTTATTATGCAAATATTTGAAAGTTCTTAAAGTTATAATGCAATTTAGATAGGGAATTTGGATTAAAATATATCTATACTATCATTGATAGGTACCCACCTTAGGCAGAGGGCAGCTCCCAGTCCAACAACAGGAGGACAAATGGAGAAAGTGGCCAGAGTTACTTTTTCCTGGGCATCTTCTGTTTGATTTTAGTCCACTAGAGATAAAATGTCTGTAAAAATCTTTACAAGTCAAACATCTGCTGTTAATGAAGCAAAATTTTAAAAAAGAAAAATCCATGAACATGGAGCAAAAAAACCAGGAGGTGTGGAAAGGACTGTCTATCAGTTCTATTGGTAACCTGGGAGAAAAGAGTTGGGAAGAACTACTTGCCCTGCCACTAACTCCCTTTGCTAAAGCAAAGGGACCTCAAGCCTGCAGTCCTAAAGCAAATGGTACCATAAATAATTTAAAGGGAGAAAGAAAACAATAAATATTAAAACTTTGAAACGCTTGCACAGCTCTACTAAACATCTGATTCTTGTTAACTAATGTACAAGATGTTTTCAGGCTTCAGCACTTGGTTCCTAAAGCTCTGGTTTGCAAAAACAATGTTCTTCACAAAATTTAAAACCACAGTATTAAAATGGCTATATGAATAATTTATTAATTACTTAGCAATATTAAAGTAAAAGGATAGAAATTAAACTTCTTTCTATTGATTTCATTCACAATCTCCTTCCATTCGCTCTTTATACCAGAAATTTTACCTGCTCTGAAGATGTTCTCAGGACATCTTACATATAAAATTACAAGGTATATGAATAAACTCTGGTCTTTCTTTCTTTCCTGGAGTCAAGTTGGCATTTGCACACTTTACACACTTTTACACGCCTTTGATAAAGTATAAGAACACAGAATCTCAGGCTGCTAATAAAAGAATTTCATTCTCATGATTTTAGAAGCTACTTTTGCTAAGACAAGTTCAGTACCAATGGAAGAACTATTATCTCTTTATTCCCATGAGCCAGCCAGCAGCAAAGTCTCTTTTCCATACTTCAAAGTAGCTTTTTGGATACTGTTCATAATAGAGCATTAATATCAACTTCAGCTGGTACATTTGCTTTAAAAAAAAAGTGTTATGAGATTTATAATTGTAAATCCTGAAGTTAAATGAAGCTAAGAAGAGGCTTTGTTTCAAAAAGTCCAGAATGGTTGCAGGAGTTTAACTGGAAGAATTCTGCAATCACTCAATTTTCCAAACAATCAAAAAAAAAAAAATTTACTTTGCAAGGCTTATGTCAATAGAATATCTTATGACTTACTTCATTAAAATGTTGCCTTAAGAAATGATTTAAAGTACAGAATAAGGACAGTGTAAATCAACAAAGTGATTAATCTATTCAAAAAGCCAAATATAACTGAAGCCACCTGTGTTTTCACTGCCTCCATTCCCCCTCCCCCTTTTCTCCTCCTCCAACAAGTTCTTAGTCCTGACAGAAAACCAAAGCAGTCCTACACAGGCACACACTGAGATCAGCAGACTCCACAGGTCTGAGCCATTCATCCCTTTTGTCCACCCACCTGTTCCCACAACAGACCAGCCTGGTGCTCCAAAGCCCAGCTTCTCCTCTGGCCTGCAGATGAAATTAAACGCAGTTCCAGAGTTCCCGTGTAGATTATAAGAATTGTGCTTGTATAATTTTCTAGTAGAGGCAAATATTGTATTATATAATAACCCTACAGCCTATTGATGGCTGGACTTGCACTATCTTAACTTATTTTGCTTCCTTGAGGGGACTAATCCTCAGGGAACATCTCTAAGTGCACGCACATTAAGGGACTGGGCACTTGAAGCGTGCAGTACAGGGGGTGTTGCTGGTGCTCTCATGGAGCCTTGTGCAGGTTACATTTGTATTCACTGCTCCCTTCATCTCTGGGCAATTTCCATCCAATCCCTCCCTGGCTGCAGACATATTTCCTTCCCTTTTGTGCACCGCACTAATTTTGTACTCGCAAAGGCACCAGAATGTGTCAGGTACAAATCTGAGCATATCTCAAAGAACTGCAAGTTTACTGTTCCAGGAAAAAATTAACTTTCTTGCCAAGCCCTTTATATACCTCATAATCAACAATTTCCAGCCACAATTTGAGGTGAGAGGCATCAACTGGGATACATTTTACAAAATGAATTTTTGGGATCTATTTTATCAAATGTGAGCAGAAGTAAAGAATTTAGCAGGTTAAAAGGAAAAACAACTTTTAAAGTGTAATTCTTTATTTTAAACCAAGTATGCCTGTTCTTTTAAAAACAGCCCTATCTAAAATAAAATGTGAAATAAGGGCAGCCCACATGCCATGAAATCCAGCATCACAAAGTACAGAATATACCAGTAGTTCAGCCTTGCTGCAGAAATTTCAGAGAAAGTCAAAACACTGAACTGGTGGGTGTTACTGAGTAAGTGGCTGGAAATAGCATGTGGAGTGCTGAACCAGCTCCTTACAGCAGAGCTGCAGCTGCAGGTGCAGAAAGAAATGTCTTCATCTGAGTTTATTCAACAAGTTCATTTTGATGCCTGGTTCATTAAGAGATGGAAATCAAACATGGACTTGGAAAAGGAAGGCAGTTTGATTTTTCCTTTTCCAAACTTTGTGCAAAATCAAGGTGTGGGATGCTTAGCTCTAACTTGTGGGAGGATGAGATCTGGTAATATGAATATCTTGGAAGCGGGAGGAGCTAAAAGCAGATTTTCATTTCTCATTTTTAATGATTCCTTTGTGCATTTTAACCCAATCCCAGCAAATGTAACTTAACAGAAAGAATCAGTTAAAAGCTCACAGCATCTAATAAACAAAATAGTACTTGATGGATTAAAGAACAAAATCAAAACTTTGAAAAGATACATGTTCACATATCTCAAATCAATGATTCCAGTCCTACTGACTGTCAAAAAGTAACATCATGCCAAGCACATGGAATCTGCTATTTAAAAACGCAATTAAAAATCATAAATATAAAATAGATTATGTAAATTAGTATTTCCAGCTTGCCATTTTAAATCATGAATCAAGTATTTAACGCTCTTGTTTCAGCCAACAATATAAAAAGGAAGTAGTGAAAACAGTATTTTAACTTCTGGCATCAAATTTACATACAAATAACCATTCTCGAGTATATGTCCTTGTTTCTTCAAGAAAGAACTCAGATGTTTATTTTCTTCCAGTAACATGCCAGCATTTCAGAAAAGGCAAATCAATTATGACCTGCCTCATATTTCACATCCTTGTGTTTGTTCCAAGCACTGAACACTGACACAGCAGTGGATCTCATGACTGCTTTCCATCAGGTATATTAAACTGATTGTCAATTAGGTCAGGCTTTCAGTTACAGAGCAAAGATTTCTTACACTCAATTCTTTAGAAATACGAATTAGAAAATTGCAACTTTCATTTTAGTTTAACCCTCCCCATAGCTATGTTGGATTTAAGACAGTCTCCCTGCATTAATTTCTGCTGCTTTTGTTTGCAGATTTATTTTTGATGTTGTGTTTTACTAATAATAAGGAAAGAAATCTAATTCTAAAGCAATTACGTCCACGTTGTGTAAAGTGAACACCTCTCAGGGGTCATTTTACCCTCTCCTACCACTCATGACTAGGCATGTCTCTGTTTCCCAGCTGAGAGCACTATCAGTTTAAGTAATAGTTTAAGCTTATACAAATAAAGTTTGGAACAAGGTCATTCTGGTTTACCCAGATCTTAAACAACACCTTTTTGCCAAAAGCCTGAATCAACACCACCATAAGAATCCATAAGGATTTCCTGCAGTTCCAGAGACTGTTTTACCACAACCATTCCTGTCAAGCCTGATTCATACCAGAAATCTTACCCAAAAGTCAGGTCAAAACACTTTGTTTAAGTGTCACTCCTAAGCGAACAACTTAGTCAGTATCTACATCTGCTCTCCTTGGCTCAAGCAATCACTGTCCATGCCACAGCTAAAGCCTTTATCTGTGGTCAGTGACCTAGAGGGAATACTGCTGGATTTATTAAGGAATGACAGACAGACACATGGGGAGGGTTGAACATTAGGGTCATTGTGGTTTCATTTGTCAGGGAATGTAAGTCAGGACTAGCTCCTATTTCTGGCTCCAGGGCTTGCCCTGGTGTCTTGGGCAAGAAGATTTAGCACCAGGGACTGCCATGCATGTCCATCCTGACTATTTGGACTGGTAGGGAAGAATGGAGATCCTTACCTCTACAGGAGATCATCAAGGATTAGTGTTAACCCAGCAGGACCCTGATCTGAGCTGGAGAAGCTGAGCACTGCCACAATACTAAGTCAATGTAAAAATATTTTCATCATGCCCTGCATGAAGGCAAGTTCTGAAGAGATGCATTATAGCAGCTGCAGCAGTTCCTGTACCAGGCTTCCCTCTGTTTGCCATGCTCCTGACTCACTGGTCCAGATTTTTCCAGGAAATCACACTTCTTCACATACACACCCACTCCCAGTGAAACGTGAGCCCAACAACATTTCAGTGACAGTTAAACTTTTGAACCTGTTCTGTAGGAGTAGTCTTGAACTCAGCGCAAATACTTGAGGCCAGACTGGTGTGTTCAGCCCAAGTTAAGTCCCCACTTTATTTATAGGTCACACTGTATTGGGAATAAAACAGCCTGTAGTCCTTGTTATGCTCTTATTCAAGCCAGCAAGGAGCTATGAATCAAACAAAGGATACAATGAATTGCTATCTCCTTTTTCCCAATTTCTCTCTTCACAAGGAGTTTTCTGAGCATTTTTCCTTATGATGCATATCCATGGTAATGGTAAACTGCTACCTCTACACACAATATATGAAGAAATAACTTAGATTTTACTACTCACAAGCAAACTCAGCCAAGGCTTATTCAGAAAAGAGATTCCTTAGAGCAGACTACTTATGTATCAATAAAAGCACAGCAAACCCAAGTGCTAGGGGGTAGACAGGAACACAGAACTGCTCAGCAAACTGACATTATTTCCTGGTGACAACTTGGACCTGGAACATAAGCCTTTAAAACACTTAGCCTTTACTGTTTGCTAGATATAAACTGCAAGAAACCCAAGCCTGCAAATGTGATAAAGGACATATAAATGGTCCCTTTTTGCCTAACAGGAGCTGTTTTTAAGCCTAAAAACTGATACTTCACAATGCTGCCATTTAAAATGTCTCTTCACTGACTCTAGCTTGTAAAATCAAAGGAGCCTTGCAGAACATGTTCCAGGGAGCCGTGTCTGTCTTACCATCAGCTTTTTGAGTTTGCCAAGAAGCTGAAGTAGGGGAGCAGATGATGTTAACAGTGTGAATCCACCTGGAAGACTCTACGGAACAGAAACTATCTACTAGTGTAATCTGTGATTTGTGTTGTGAAGGAGGAACTGGGAAGAAAGTCAAACAAAAGACATCATATCCAAGAAAAGTAAGATGCTGAATGTGAAGCTTTGATCCTTTTTAAGGTGACAGAAAAAGTGCCAGGATTTCCTATGCTAATCATGAGATGAATTATTATGATAATATACCCTTGCCAAGGGAAAGATTAATGCAGTAAGGACCACAGCAAATGGCTGTCAGAGCTGAACAGTCATTATACCAGAAATGGTTTCAGAAAAGAGAAAGTAATCTAAATTCTTATTACCCTTCCCCTCAATGCAGAGATGGGAGAGATGGCTGCAGAGAGGCTGCATGCCAGGGACAGTAAAACAAATTCCAAAAAACAATCTCATCTATCTTGAGATCTTTTCCTCAAATGTGGTGCATGGTGCCTCAACAAACAGTAGGACAAGGTGATTGTGCTTTGGCAGTACAGAAAGTAGATATTAACAGAATAAAAGATCATCTACCAGGGAAAGGCTTCTCCCTCTTTTCACACAGCCTGGTGTGTTTAAGGACAGGCAACATGAGATGCAAGCCAAGAGAGCTCCCCTCTGCTGTGGCATGACAGCTCCATTTTCATGATGGGATTCCACAGAGTCTTTACTGCTGCAAGGAAACACTAAACTGCTTTATGCCTGGGTCACACACCTGCCCTCACCACTGTGGCCATGCTGGACATTTTGCAGCTGCCCACAAGGTGATTTCACAGAGCAGTGTCAGAGCACTTCAAACTGCCAAAGTTCCCTATAATGAAACATACTACTTTTATATACCAGCGTTTAATCTGTTGTCAGAATAAAGGAATCCAGGTCATTTGTCCCAGCACAAACCACATCTTTTCTTTTCCGACCTACAGTCTCCGATGTTCCTTACAAGGAAAATCATACACAAAGTATAGGAGACCACAGAAAACTTCCTTTTTTTAGCCAGGTAATTGCCACCAAGTGGCCTAATGGTGAACAATACAGAATGATTTTGATTAACAGAATGTAATAGAAATAGAGTTGTTTCATATAATCTTTCAGTGTTCAGTGCTGTAGTTAGGTCCTCTATTAATAGAACTGTCAGAAAGTGTACTCATGCCTGAACTGACATCAGGTACAGAAAGTTGAGTGAGTGAATTTAGTGCTGGCTTAACTGACATTGTGAACAAAGCCTACTTTTTATTCCTGAAAGAGAAATACCATCCACAGTAGTGTCACTTCCCATCAACATGCCTGAATTCCAATCTGGGTAACTGTCTCTTAGCATAATAAGTTTACAAAATGCACTTGCACATGATAGCCTCCTATGGATAGATTGTGTTTTAAGATTGAATGGACCTGACTGAAGCACTACAAAATACAAATACAAAATACATTTAGGAATTAGACTCAACCTACAAAGGAGAAAGGCTCCCACAAAGACTTTCTTTTTGGCTAAGGACACCCTTATAAAATGAATTTCAGTAATGGTATCATACACTATGGAATGTATTCTGTCATCCCAGTTTAATCATTGAAAAGGACACAGATTTAATCAGAACTGCAAGAATATCTGGGAATAGTATTCTGATTAATTGTACTAGCACAGTAATGAAACTCTCAGACTATACTGGGCCTTCCAAACTGGAGCACAGGAAATGACGTTACCATTGCTCATTCTCTTTCCTTTTGTTGCAAGCCAGTTTTGGTGTTCACAGAATAAAGCCCTTGTAAGTCAAAAAAAAAATTTTAAAAATGCCTTTTTTAAAAGGATTTGAATATTTTGGTAAAATGATACAGGATAAATCCCTTTGTAGTAATTTCTTTCTGCAATAGAGCAGGAAGTTTCCTGCTTTCTATCACTGGTAATAATGCTTCATCCAATTAGCCAGAAACTGCATATACTTGAGAACTAAAATGTAAAATTAGGGAATCCAATTAAATACTTAAAGCCAGAAGAGCAGAACAACACCTATGTTTTATTTTAGAATTGCACACACCTATTTATCACACTGTATTTTTCACAGTCAACACGTGAGCCTACAGTCAGTTTGTACTTTTGTGAGGCTTCTCCTGGTGATTTACTTAGTTCCTTGGGATAAGCTATCTTAATTTTTAGCTCTTTCCCTCTGCAGTGCCTGTCCTCAGACTTATTGTCATCCTTCAAAAGCCCTTTTTCTGAAGGTTTTTTCTGGAGATGCAAACCCAAGCCTAGGTTGCCCTTCAAGGATACACTAATGCAGGAAAGCCCCTTTGCCTCATAAGTGTAAGGATTGATTTAGGCCTTTTATATCTGTTTTTCTTTCCTGGGCAATGGCAGTGCTCCAGTGCAGTGGCACAGTGCTCCAAAGCATCCCCATCACACACACAGACAAAAATATACATTTTGCAGCAATCCTGTGTGAGCAACTTTTACCTGGCAGTTGGTGACTCTTTTAACCTGTCCTGTTTAGCTGCTCTTTTTAGCTGCTCCTCAAAACCTCCCGTATTTAGTGGGTTGGGAGATGGCAGCAGCCTGGGGGCCAGCAGGGCTCTGAGAATAGACACTGTTGTTACTTACTCCCTGTATGCGACAGTCCTGTGCAGCCTGGTGATGGAGGGCAGGTGTCTCAGGGGCTGCTGAACCTCAGCAGAATCTTGTTCCACCCCCTGCCACGGTCAGGGACACCTTCCACTGTCCAGGTTTGCTCCAAGCCCTGTCCAGCTTGGTCTCGGACTCTTCCAGGCATCCAGGGGGAACCACAGCTTCTTTGGGCAACCTGTGGTAGGGCATCACCACCCTCATAGGGAAGAATTCCTTCCTAATAATGCCCTCCATGAGGGCCTTTGCAGATCCCAGAATCGTTAGGGTTGGAAGGGCTCTCCGGAGATCAACCAGCCTAACTCCTTGCCAAGGCAGGGTCACCTGGAGCAGGTGACACAGGAAGGTTTAGATGAGTTTGGCATTTCTCCAGGGAGGGAGACTCCACGCCTTTCCTGGACAAGTCTGTCCCAGTGCTCTACTACACTCACGTAAAGACGTTCTTCCTCAAGTTTAGGTGGAACTTGCTATGCTTTAGTTCATGCCCCTAAATGCCCTTCCTGAGGAGATTCCCCTCATGAAATGCTCTCCCTTTCTCCCCGCAAACTCAGGCTCGACTCAGGAAGGCAAGGACCTTCTCAACATGGCGGCCAAGCACGGCTCCCCGCCCCTCAGCCGCTCTCAAGATGGCGGCGCGGAAGGGCCGGCGACCGGCCCGGGTGCGCCTGCGCGGGCCTGAGTGCGGTGAAATTCCTGGCGGGGGGAGCGGGAGGTGGCGGCGCTGAGGGCTCGGAGCAGGAGGCGGAGGGCGGCTCGGAGCCACGGCCGCGCTGCCCTGCCCGGGACCCTGCGTGCTGTGGCGGCCGGCGCCGAGCCAGACCTCCGGCGGGCGCGGAGCGGACGGGCTGAGGGACGCTCGCCGCCACCTCTCGCAGCGCCAGGAGCCGCGCCGTCCCCGCCGCCGCTGGGACTCCCTCCCCGGGCAGAGCGGGGGAGAATGACGGAGCTCCAGTCCGCCTTGCTACTGCGGAGACAACTAGCAGGTACCTGGGCCGGCGGCGGAGGAAGGAAGGGAGGGCGGCGGATGATCCGCCGCGGGGGAGCAGCGGCCGGGCGGCCTCGGAGGGGCCGCGGCCCGCGGCGGGGGAAGGAAGGGGCGCCGGCTCGGGGAGGGGGTGGGCGGGAGTGCGTGTGTGTGTGAGGGGGAAGGGGAGATTACGGCCCCCCCTCGCCGTGCTGTGCCCAGCCGGGAGCCGAGGGAACTAGGCCGAGCGGGGGAGGGGGAGCCCGACCGGCGATTGCTGCCAGGGGAGCCGGGGGAGGGGAGCGGGGCCGGCACGTTGGGGGAACGTCCCCTCGGCTGCCCCCGTCCCGCCAGGGGAGCGCCAGGTGGCACCGGCCGCGGTCGTCAGCCCCCCCAGACCCCCGGTGCCAAGCCTGGAGGACTCCTTGTCCCCTCCCCTTGCAGTCTGGTCTCCCTCGAGCGGGGGGAAGAACCGAGTCGGAGCTCGTCCCGCAGCGCGGGGGATGCGTGCGGGCTGATGTTTGGGGGTGTTTCTGAGGCGCCGGAAAGAAGGGGAGGAAGGAGGATTGTTCCCCCACCCCCGGAACGAGGCACTCCGGGCCCAGGCTGCCTCCCCGCACTCGCACCCCTTCCCGCGGGGACCTGCGGTGCCCTCGTCCCGCCTCCCCTCGCCGGCTCCCCCTCACCTCCCGTGCCCGGGAGGGGGAGGCCGCTGGCCCCTTTGTTGTCAGGAAGAGCGGCGGGGGCTCCACGGGCACCGGCGGGGGGGGAGATGACCGGGCAGCAGCGGCTGCGGGCGGTGGAGCGGGTGGGACCGCTGCGGGGGGACCCGCGGGGAGGGGCGGGGGGGTCCGCCGGGGGCGAGAGGGCGGGACGGGCGCGGGGGAGGAGGAGTTGGGGACCGGGCTGGGGGCCGGACGCGGCCCGGGTGCTGCGCCCGAGCCGGCGGCGGAGGGGAGCGGGGTGTCAGCGGGGTGTCAGACGGGCTCGGTGTCGCCGCGCCCCCTCCCTTTGTCCCCGGGCGGGCGGCCGAGCTGGCCCGGCCCGGCCCCGCCGAGGGGCCCCGCATGCGCGGGACCGCACAATGCGGCTCCATGTGTGCGCTGCCACACTTAAAGGGAAACGAGCCGGCAGCGCTCCCTTCCTCCCTCCCCCACTTGCACATGTTCGCCGCATCCTCTGCCTTGCTGGGCCGGGATACGGCGATCCGCTCGAGGAATCGCACGGGTCTGCACGGTACCTTGGGAGAATCGGGTCGCCTTTTTCGTCCCTTACGTAAAGAATTGCTTCGTACCCACTTGAGGGAATGTGTGCCAGGTGTACCTAAACTCGGACAATTACAGCGCTGGCTGGAGTTGGCAGAGTAGCCGTACAAAGGGACAGGGTCACTGGGTGGCACAGGAATTCCCGGAGGAAGATTTTGGCGAGAAACTTCAGTTAATGTCGTTGGAAGCCAAAGGGTGGAAAGCAGCATTGTTAGCAGTAAGGAGATGAGGTTGCATAACCGGGTATAGCGAGCTGGATGGTGTGTTTGTGCATCTCCAGCACTGTTTTCTGGGTTTGGTTGATGATCAGTTTGAGAAACTTCAATACCCTTAAGTACTACCACAAAATGTTTTACCCCTTTAAGGTAAAGCTCTTTAAAAAAAAAAGAAAATCTTGCACCGTGGCTAAAAATCGCATACTGTGTGGCCTTAGTCCTGAGCATAAGCATGCACCTGTTAATGCCCTGGTAACTGTTGAGGTTATTAGTGGCACTCACTGAGGTGTCTGCACGTTCAGATAAGCTAATAACGCCTCGGTATGGGCTTACTGCAGGAGCTCCAGACTGGATGTGAGGTGGAGCTTCTCTCTCCTATATATGATCCCTTAAGGGAAACAACAGTGTAGAATAGTTGCTTTCTAACTTGATTAAAAAAAGCATTTGGTAACCTACAATAGTTGTTCAGCTGTCTGGAATTTCTCTTTTAATCTACTAAGTGTGCTCCACAAAAGAAAGTTGGACATTTAGTGGAAGTCTCTTGCTAGTAAATATTCAGCTTCTGTGGTGTATTTTTTTTTTGTGAGGTCTTAAGACCTTTTGTAAGCACAGACTGGTTGGATATGTAAGTACATTTGTAGACTACTAGGTCTAGAGGTTAACTTCTGTTTAACTTTCTGCTCACTCTTATCTGAAGGCTTTATGTGTACTGGTAAAAACCGGTGAGCTTTTCTACTTGCCCCTATTTCTGATCCCACTGCACTGACTGCAGCCATTTTCCAGCATCATGCAGCTATTTGGGGGGTTTTGTGTTTTAAGTAATATCAACACCTTTGTTGTCCCTTTACATGTACTAAAATAAATTGAAACCATATTAAAAGTGACTTTGAGTGTGCATAAAGTATGGTGAGCATTGAAGAAGAGTCTTGAACTCTTCAAAAGTCCTGTGTGGAATAACTGACCTGAGAAAGTTATCTTGTATGGAAGGAACTATTTTCTGTGGGATGTCTGAACTGAGCTGGCACTGGACTGACTCTGGTTTTTCTGGTGCCAGGCTGCTTGAAGTCATAGTGCAGAGGCTGAGTGAGCTTCATGATCTTCCTTTCCTACTGCTGACTGTCTTCCAAGTCTCACCTGCTCCAACACGTCCCTTTGTTAATACCCACACTGTTTCTTCTACCTCAAACCAAAAGTCACTACTCTGGTGGTATTTGCCCTGGTGGGACTGATACTCAGTCTCTCTCCTCCATGCAGTTTTTGCCTATATCAGGTGTGGTGAGTCATGGGGTTGTACCTGGTGGTTGGGTTTTGGAGGACAGTAAACAAACAGTTGATATGAGTTATGTGATCTAAGCTAATTTAAATTGCTTTAGATTATTCACTTGTGCTTCAGTAATGACAAGAGATCTGAAGTTGGAGCAAGACATACAGAAATGAAGGGAGGTTGAAGTGAGAATCTGAAACCTGTACAATGGTGGAGCAGTTGAGGAGTATAAAAATTCTTTAATGGTGAGACCCTGGATATGTCTTTTCAATGCCCAGAAGAAAAAACAATGGCAGGAGGAGGGAGGAATGTTAAACAGTAGTTCTCAGAGTGGCTACCTGTTTGGTCCCCCGTATGCTTCGGTTCTTAATTATGGGGAAAGAAGGTGTCTGGCATGGAGCACATTAATGAGCTGTTTTAATTCCTGAGTACTTTGTCAAAGTATAGGTCAACTGATGAGGCTGCTGGTTGTCAGTGAGATGTGAAACAATGGCTCTTCCCAAACAGAACAGAACTTGGCAACACAACCTGAAGTTGCTCCAGTGAGTGTGTGAAGACAGACTCAATTTTTTTTTTTTTTGAAAGCAAACTGGCTTGTAACTTGAGTAGGGAGCTGGTACCACAGCACCATGTACAACATGCTTGTGCACTTTGGTGGCATGTTGTGGATGCTGATAATGCTCAGAGAGAAGGGACATTCAATGACAGTCACAAAATATAACATCAAGTTACATGTGGGTTATTCTTTTGATCTTTCAAATTCTGTGTGGCTTCACAGTGCCTTTGCTAATGAAATACTGAGCTGGATCCCCAGGGACTAAGTGTAGTAGCTGTTTTTATATTGACATGTGCTCGCCCCCATTTAGGCACCAGAACAATTCAAAGTAGTTAGAATGTTGGGTAGTTTTTATGGTTTTGGGGGATTTTTTAAGTCTTAAGGAAGTGATGAATTGGGATCTCTTAATAGCAAAGCCATTTAAAGGAGGATAGCTGGAAGATCAGATGTCTATGGATATCTGTGAAAATAAATGCTGTTCCCTCTCAAATCAACTTAATTGTAAGCTGTAGCAGCTTCTGGAAATATCTTAAAAATCAAACATATATGGGGGTGGTTTTTTTTTGTTGTTTTGTTTTGGATTTTTGTTTGTTTTTGAAGAGAGGCACTTTGTAGGTCGATAATAATGTAAAATAGGAACCCTGACCAGTCCACTTCTTCCAGGCAGGGTCCAGGAAAAACTAAAAGAAAACCAAAGTGCCCCTGAACTTCAACAAAAAAAGTCCACGGCAAGTATGTAGATTGGCATAGCCCTGGGTTAGCAGAGTTCACCCCTCAGGGGAGCTGGTGGAGGATAAACTGTTTTTTCACAGCCCCAAAACTTCATGTTCTTTAAGAAGAGATGCAGACAACAGGGTGTAAAGCTTTTCTTCAGTCTCCAGAGCTGTCAGGCCCAAAGGTTTTACAGACTGAGGTATGTCTCTGAAGACTTTTATTTCATCCTTCTGCCAAATTCTTGCTGACACAGAGGCTTTAGAGCAGGCAGACTTGTCTAGTTCAACCAGCAAAATCACACCGGGAGGGCGCAGTTAAATCGGTAGCGCACAGTGGAACGAGAAGTGCGAGTTCTCTTTAACATAAACATGGAGCGTTGGAAATGGGAATAACCATGCCTTTGTTGGCTGAAGTTGAGCTGGGTTGTGAATAATCTCCAACTTGGGATACAGAAAAAGCCACACTAATGGTTTTCTTAAACATAAGAAACATGGCATTATTTCAGTTTAAGGTGTATACAGCTTCTGTTTCAAAGCAGAAATGATTAATTAAAAACTAACAAGTTAGAAAATGGTATCAAATACTTTGTGTGACAGTTGAACAATTTTTACTTTCCTCTGTGGAAGAATCTTGTGTAATGTTGAGCTAGTTTGAATTTTTGGCAAGTAGATAGAACTTAGTTTTAAAAAAACTATTTGAGTGGTGAATGGAGAGGGAATTGGAAAGTAAAGATCACTTTATACATGAAAGCTGAGATGCATATTTCTGGGGTGGCTGGTGTATAAGAAACCTTTGTTTACAGTTGAGCACTGTCTTAAAATAAGTTTGTCTATAAGATAGTAATTTGAGTGGCACTGATGTGAAGTATTAATTTGGTACTAGATTGCTTGTTACCTCCTTTGTGAAGGTCTGTTCATATGGACAGTAATATTCTGTATAATCCCAAATAATTAGGACTCTGAGGTCCTGCACTTGTAAAACTCAGCACTTTAAGTGGTCCTGAAATTGTAAATACCCCTACATTTTTTTTTAGAAGACTCTTCCATGTTTTTAGATAACCATCAATTTTTTGGTCTGATGCTTAGGTACAGCATGTGTGTAGCAGTCACCTTAACCCCCTGGCAGAGCAGGGCCCTGTTACAGCAGATGAGATAATCCTGGTTCTTGTGAGGTTGTGCTGACAGAATTTTCAAAGCTCCGTTTCTCAAGCTGACTTCCTAGACAATATCATTGCTAAAACACAGGCCTTGCTCAGACTGCAGTCACTACAACAGCACAAGCAGCCTGAATTTCTGTTGCACTGTAAATAACATGATAAATGTGACCAATGGCAAACTTTGCCTGCTACGTGTTAGTTTTCCAAATGCTTCTCTTGCAGAAATAATCTGAACTTGGCATCTTGGAAGAAAAGAATATTTATAACAGCAGCCACCAGCAAAATTTCAGGGGTGCTGGCAGTTTTGGAAAGTGATGTTTAGCTAAACTACACAATGAAGGGCTTGATGACTCAACCACTTGCTTAAACAGGATGAAGCAATAACCTGCCTCATCAAGGAGTCACTGCCTTGGCTCTGCCTGGGTCAGCTTACTAATCTTTCAGGGAAAGAACCAAACTCACCATGAACTCTGAGTTCTTTCCTTCTCAGCTCCCCCCAAACAAGGCATTGTAAGTTACACCAAGGTAAGGGCATCTATCTGGCAGTAGAGTGATTTATTCCTGTTTTGTTTGAGAATAGTGGAATGGGAGAACATTGCCGGAGATCCTCTGAAGTAAGGAGCAAAATTAATACCATTTGAGGAAATACTTTCATCAGAATTTCTTCCTTGTTGGTAAGAGCTTCATTTGGAGATGTTAAATCATTCAAAACCAACAAAAATGTCTTGACTTGTGTCATTGATACTCATTCCGACTTCAGTATTGTAGTTATTTGCTGCAAACTAAGGATTCATTGATTTGGTATATATATATTTCTTTAGAGAAACTGATAGGGATAAATCAAGTAGAGTGAATGGTCTTCAGATTAAACCACATGTAATTAAAGCTGATTCTGCCTTGGTGTTTCTGTGTATCGAGATTTCTTTTTAATGCAAGACAGACTTGGAACAATACATGCATATTCAACTAATATAGAATTACTTGGTCCCTTCTGCAATTGGTACAGGTTGGTTTTTATTTCCCCCAAAGACCTATGTTGAACAGTCTGAAAATAAGTGACCTTTGTAGATGAAACTTAGTTTGCCTCAAGTAGGCATTCTGCTAAATTTTCTTCCTGTAGTGTGTTTAATCAACCTGTTTTGTTGTAAAATACAACAGTTTGTTCCCAGCATAGTGATGGGATTCTAATGAAGTGGAACTGATCTGAAACGTGGCTGCTGTTCTGAAAGCAAGAACTAACCAAATACTAAAATGAGTGTGCAGACTTGGGTGCCTGGAAAAAGGAGAGCAGGTGGCTTGTGTGAGGAAGAGGGCATGTGACTCCTGAAACTCCTGTCCGCTTTTTGTTCCAGTGTATGGGAACGGAATCAGGGCAACGCTTCACATGCAGGCCTTTGCTCTCACCAAGCTGCACCTGCTCTGTGCTTCAGTTTTGAGTGGTGTATCTGTCACTGGCTGGTTTTCATGAGATCTTTCCCTTACAGCCTCTAGTAGGCTTGAGCTTTAGGCCACCCTGCAAGAGTAAATGTTCATACTTGCTTTTCTTTCCTACTCTCAAGTCCAAGGCATATCAGCTGGAGCAGAGATCAGATGTCCAGGCCTTGTAAGAACACTAAGTATAGCAATCTAATTGAAATGGAGTTTCATAAAAATAACTGCTCTCCTGGACAGAAATGTTAGCAGTTTTTGCACAGGTTTAGGATAAGACTAAAGACTTTTTGATCAAAACCTTCTCTAAAGCTTTTCACATACAGTCTCTCTCTGTGTGGATTGTTAAGGGAAAGGTATTTCTGTGCTGTCATCATACACCTCATAGGTCAAGCTGGCTGTTTTTTTAGCTGGCTGGCATTTGGTGCTGATCCAGAAGATGGTGCTGTCAAGAGTCATTTAAAGGAATGTCTTAAAACAGTTCTAAATAACAATGTGTCTCAAGTCAGGCTATGCAAACCTGTTATTCATATTATAAGCACGAGAGAAAACAAGCTGGAAAGTTGTCCTTGACTTACACAACAACTTGAATGTTAACATCTCTCTCAGATGTGAAGATCTCCCTGTGGCATTGGCATGCCATAGAGACTATTCAGTGGATTTTTACTGGTGTTCTGTTTTTGTCTATGAACCATACACATCCTGGAACCCTTGACTCTGGGCAGCAGTGCTGTTTCAGGATTGTGTATGACTGCTCAGAAGATACTCGAATGGAAGGTTTTTTTCTTAGCTTTAGTCTGTTGGTAATTTAGCTTTTAAGAAGTTCATAAAGTTCTCTTGTCCATGGTTAAACTCAGCTACATTAATGGCACCTAGGATGACACCTGTCTTGCCAAATTCCAGCAGTTGTGTACAGTAGGCACCTGAAACTTGTAGTCCTTTGTAGATGAGAGAAATAAGTGTGTGTAGAGTGTGATTCATCTGACCTGTTTTTGACACCTGCTTTGGGTTGAGATAATTATGGTGTCTCAGAAACTACTTAGCCTGATAAGATCTCTTGAATGCTGCTGAGGGTGACCATCTCAAATACAGACAGATGCAGATACCCATTGAATACTTGTGTAACTCTTAGGAGTGGGAACAAGCATCAAACATGGAAGACAAAGTGGAAGTGGCATTTCTGTTACACTGAGTGTGACACATGAATGTGGCTCTGTGCTGCAGTTGACTCTATGGGCAAAGCATGACTATTCCCTGGTGACATAATTGCTTCCTTTTACATGTGGGTTTCCAAATCAGGATTCTTCCAATTCTTTTTACTATCCTTGTTTTTTCCCCTTCCTCATAACACTTGCCCTCAAAATCCAGAACTTATTGGGAATGGTTTTGTTGTGGTCTTTTCACAGACTTTATTCAACCTCCATTTTAACCTGGGTAGTGTAACTGCTGGATTCTGGTCTGATGGGATACACAGCATGCTTCTAGCAGCCTAGTCAAAGAATGCTGTTCAGGAAACATTTTATCTTGATTTCTACCAATATTACATGGCTGATCATAATTTGAACATATATTTACTGCTGAGAACCCTAATTCTGGAAGCATAACATTCAAAACTTCAAACAATACTATGGCATTCACAGGTTTTCATCAGATGAGTATGTTTTGTATTTCCAGGGATTCAGACAGGAAAGTAATTTGAACACCACATTTGTTTTGAAAGAAAAGATTTGTGGTCTTAGTAGGCACAATGTGGTCCACAGTAACTTAAGTTACTGAGTTTAGATATTTGCTTAATGGCAGGTGCATTGAGGGAGGGGGAAGCAGACCTTCCTTCTGTAGCCTGGGATGTTGGAAAAGTACTGGTTTGAGTGTGTGTACACAGAAGGGTCCATGTATGAAGAGTGCTGCAGAAAGGAAATGCCTCAAAATAGGTTGGGACTGTTCTTGTCCTGAGTCTTTAGGACTCTGAGGTGAAACGGTGCATGAGAACAGACCTGGGCTGGGTGAACTGGGTTGCCAGGTTAGATTAGTTGCTGGGTATCTGTGCTCTAGTTGAGACTGTCTCAGAGCTGCTTTTGAGACCTATGAGAGAGAAATCTAAAGGGGCATTGACAATGTCTACTCATGTCCACCTCCCTGGGTTTAAGGGATTATGGGGAACTCCTTAAGAACCAAGGCAGTACCAGAGACCTGCAAGCTTCTGGCTGCAGTGTGTTAAGACTCAGTTTTCCACTAAATAACTAACTTGAACTTCAAAATTGTCTGTCTCCAGGTAGACCATGACTCCTATGACTGTGGAGCTACAGAATATTCAGAATCAAGAAACTCAACTTTCAGCTTAGTTCTACAATAATGAGATACCTTATTTATAAAATAATTCCAATCTCTATTTACTCAAGTTCCTCTGGTACCTTAATCCTCATACCTGTAGCAGCAGTTTTAGGAACTTTGGGCTAGTGCTGCTCTCCACTTGTTTGCAAAGCTGCACTGTGGCCATGGCTAGGAATTTGACTGGGAATAAAACCAAAAATCAAACAAGAAACCTCCAACCTTGTCCCCTGTCCTTTCAAAAGCTGCTTCACTGTGCAAGTCTAAGGAAGACTTCACAGGTATAGCTGAGGCAATGCAAGTGAAGCAGTACACAGAGGTGCCTAGCACTGCACTGACATGCAGCCTGCCTGTTAATGCTAATTGTGCAATCCTTCTTGCAAGTTTTCTGAGCTCAGAGAAATTTGATTTGTAGAAGTCTGAAATGCTGCCCTTATTAAGGAGTGATGTGTGGAGCACTGGAAATTAGTTAGTTGCCAGGCTAAAAAGTCAAACCTAAAGCTTCTACTGAAATGGTTGGTAGGATCTCTGCTTAAGACAGGTTTGTCTTTACTACTTTAGTCTCCCTTCAAAATAATTTCAAGGTCCTTCAGACACTTAATCTGTTCTAAGTGTTGTGTATTTGTCACTCCCACAGTGGCAATCAGGAGCGTGTGCATGTTTTGTGCTACGTTTTGTCTGAACTTCTTGGATGAGCTTGCGGAGCAAGACAGAACATGATGAAAGCAGATAAAATGGAGAGCTGGGGAATACATCTCCACAGAGAGATCATGTTACTATATCATAATCTCAGCTCGAGTTCTCTAGAATCCAAGATGTACAGCTGGGTCCTGCAGGCAACAAAGTTGTGGAAATCATAACTGACCTCAGTGAAGTAACAGGACTATATGGAAGCCACAGTGTGGGGTACAGAGAAGAAGAGTCTAGAATGAGGATTTTGTGTGAACAGTTGTTAGAAGCTCCTGGACTAGTGCTGAGCCTCACAAGAAGTCACAAAGACAACAAGTCTGAGGTGCAGCAGATATAAAGTGCTGCTGTGGCCTGCTTGCTCTGAGAGCTGTGTAAGCAGCTAGATGATTTATCCTGAAGCCTTAGCCAGGACTTGGGTTCGGTTTTTGTGTTGAATTTCTATCCACCGGCTGCACAAAACTCAAACACTCTGTAACTGCTATTAAAAAAAATATAGGAGCTCTTATTTTTGAAAGCATTGTACTGTAATGTAGCTTAAAATAAATACTCAAAGAGTTCATATGCAGTGGCTGGCTGGGTGAGACGTCAGGCTGAAAAGTTTGGATGCCGTACATAGCTGTTCCATGGAGCTGTGGGGCTTGTTCTGCTTAGTCATTTTTGTTGATGCTGTTTTGCTCTGGGATTGGTGAAGTCTCTTGGCTTATATAAAGGCAGTTTCAGTGAGTGTGGGAACATCAGTAGCTTGATGTAAACTAAACACTGAAACTGGAAGCTCAGCCCATGGCGCTGTGTTTGCTCAAGTTTTAAGGCAATGGTAACTTAGTTCTGCTTTAGTAAGGGCTGAAGGGACAGGCAGTGTGTTGTGTGGCAGATCATGTGGAAAGGGAGCCATGGGCCTTTAAAATCTCTTCTGGATTTAAACAACTCTGTTGGATTATGGGCCTTTAGTCTTCCTCACCTCCCAAATCAGGTATTGGATTTAATCCCAGGTTCAGGACTGGGATTAAAGGAACTGAATGTCTAATTTATAAGCAGACACTGGATTCTGTTCCAAGTATGTTGCTGCTTGGCAGCTGTCCAGCAGTGTGCTGCTTTGGCTGTCAGCTGCTGCTTGGTCTGCAAAGGGCTCTACCTGAAACTGCTTCTAGACTGTGTAAGAATGTTTTGGATTTTTTTTCTTTTGCTGGGTAGAAAAAATAGCTATTATATTAAATAATCAGAAATGCAAAAAGATATTGTCAGAAATGCTAAACCACAGACTGTAATATATAGTAATTGCAAGTAAATGGCATTTAGTTAGGCATGCACATGATGGAAATATGTTAATGGACTCATTTATGTTTAAAAAGTACAGCATATCTTTAGTTGAACAAGAAATCTCAAAGTAAAGCTGTTTGGAAAAATAACGTGGAAGGATCCAATCCTTCATAGGTGTGTGTGGCTTCTCTGCTTTTCCAGGACTTCTCGGGCAGTGTTTCAGGGCTTTGTAGGGTACCTGCCCTAAGAGCTTGTTCCCCTCTCCCTGCCTGGAGAAGGGACCTGAATCCTTTGCTTTATGCACATCTGTGTCTGGGGAAGTTCCTGCTCAGGCTGTAAGGAGTTAAGTGCAGTGGTCGGTGGGGGCTGGCAGGCGCAGGGAGCAGGTGTCTCCTGCCCTGGTGCAGCGTCAGTGACACCGGCCTGGCAGCAGCCCTGTGTCACTGAGCCCTGTGTGTGTGTGTTCCTTCCCTGCATCGCTGTTCCTTGGGGATTTTGGTGTGTGGATTTCACTGTGTGAGGCTCAACTAGTGAAGAGAGGCAAGACACAGGTGGTGCTACTGGTTAACTTTGCTGATACACAGCACTGACTATATCCAGGGAAAAAAAACAAAGCCAAACAAACCTTGGGCCTTGGCAGGTTTTAATGAGTAGCAGCTATTGGCTATCCATGGTAAAGCAGCCAAGGATGATGCTTTTCGTGTCTCAGTGCAGAACTTTCCTGAGAATTCCTTTTTTGTCTACCTGCCAGCCATGTTGTTTAGTTTAGCATAAATAATCTGGATGAAAAAGCTCATTTTCAAATTGCTGTTGGTAATTCTGCATACTTCTCCTGAAGGTGTATGAGCTTATATTCGTTGTTTTTCCTCTGAGTATTTCTGCAATCAGCAGCTGTTTGAGCTGTGCTTCAATACTGCTGTCATGGAAGGAAAATAACCTTTTCACAAGCCACCTCCTGTAAAAGAAGTAATGTGCTCATTTGCTTTACAGGCAACATCCACTAAGCAAACTTCTTTAACTGCTTTAACCGAAGATTTTTGTTAATGATTGTCCCTTTCACACAGTTTACAGATGTTCCACATTAAAGGAGTTGGCACCCAGGACTCTTACTCCTTCTTACAAATCCTCTTGCATTATACATGGTCCTAGGTGTGAGTTGGACTGTAAGAGCTGTCTTTCTTTGGGAATAAATACAGCAAAAATGCTGTGAACTACTTAGGCATGAAGCTGTTTGAAGCTGAGACAGATGTAGAAAGAAATTGAAACAGCATGCCTTAAGAAATAGAGAAGAAAATGTGTATTGGCTTTGGAAATAATGTGGCATATTTAAATAGAGAAGAAACATTCTGATTTTTTTCCAGTCTTAAGTTCTGGCAGTCTTTAAAGTTATCAGTGACCAGTGATAACTTGCAAACAGTAAAGAAGCTAAATGTGAGCAGTTTGTGTTCCAGCAGTTCACACAGAACTTATATCTTGGTTAGAGAGCCTGTGATGTTGCCTTTTCTTTCAGGCATTGTCTGGAAAAAACATGGTTGGGCTCAGTACCCAAATCTTTGTCTTACACCTTGGGGACTGAATGGCTGAGCTCACCTCCTGATTATACCCTTTTGAGTAGCTCCTGGGAAAATCCCTTTCAGTATGTTCTTGGGATTTTAGAATTGAGTCATCTTGGTGGATAAGTTTGACTAAATTAGTAATAGCCAAAGTTGATGTTCCTGCTGTCTTCACGTGAGCTAAACACTTTGTTTTCCCAGTGTGGACTTGGACTCCTCTGTGTAGGGTTTGTATTGATTCTTCTTGCCTTTTTCAGCCACACTTGAAATAGTTCAGAACTTAACTGGTCACCAGTGATTGCAAGCTTATGGGCAAATCAGTTTGGACTTAATGGCTGCTTTTTCTCCAGAAAGGTACAAGGTTCTCACTTGAAGCTCCTCTGCATGTACCTGAGGGTATGATAGGGCCCTCTGAACTTGAGTCTTACAGCTTTTAGGTTTACAAAATGGGAATATGTAGACAAACTGTGCTGTGAAACAGAATAATGAGGATTGTATAGTGTCTGACAGATTATAAAATACGTATGGTGGTGTTTTTTGAGGTTTTTTTCCACAATAACTAACATTCTTAATTTAATCTGGAAATTACTGAACAGTTGAAGGAATAACTTCTTTCCCCCTTCCTGTATCCTAAGTATCCAAGATCTATCAGGACTTTGTATGTCGTGTTGGAAATGTTGGATGAAGAATTTGAATTTGGCATAAATATGGCATTTAATATAGTTTCTGACCTGAAGCTGTCAGTTAATAGATATTCTCACCTTTCTACCCCCACCACTGGATTATAGGTAAAACTCACTTGAAGTGTTTAATTCCAAATCTTACAGGTTTTTTTTCCTGGAGCAGGCTGAAAACAGAAGTTCAGTGGAGTCTAGACCTAGCTGTGACTTGTGTGTAGCTATTTCCAGAGAAGCCTCTACCTGGTGGTAACTGTATGAAGTAGCCTATACATTTAGAATGCTCTGTTGCTTATCACTGATGGGGAAAAAAAAACCTGTAAGCAAAAGGAAGAAATAAAAATACACAACCCCATACCTAAACAGCATAGCAGCTTATCTTCTATGTTCTCTTGTACTAGTTCAAAATATAGTAAATCATTATCTCCAGAATTCACTGGCACAGCTCTCAAATGCTTTCAGATCCTGAAAAAAAATCATTTAATCAAAGCAGACTGTTACTTTTAAATAAAAACATAATGTGACTTTGGTCTTCTGTTAATATTTTTTGGAGTTAAAGACAGACTTCAGTTTAAGCTGGCTCCTTGGGGTTCTTGTAAAGCTTTTTTAATTATTAGAAAGCCTGTTTCCTGACTTAATCACTTGTTGGTATCTAGTTTAGGAGGGCATGTCCCACAGTTGTGTGTTGTTCTGGCCCTTCTGTTGATGTTGCACTTGGAGAGTTTTAGGCTCAGACATGGTCCCGGCTCTGGCTGGAGTGTTTGTGGTGGGGGAGCTGAGGGTTCTCACTCAGGCCCTGAATCCATCAGCAAGCACCAGATGTCACCGGGGTTTTGGTCACGTATGGTCACAGGAGCAAAACCAGAAAATGTGTATTACAGACACCTAAAGTTACTCTTAAATTCTTTTTCCTACACAGAGCTCAACAAAAATCCAGTGGAAGGATTTTCAGCGGGCTTAATAGATGACAATGATCTTTATCGATGGGAAGTCCTTATTATTGGTCCTCCAGATACACTATAGTAAGTACTGATACTTATACAGAAACTTAAGTGAACTCGGATTTACTGGTTCTAGTGTGCTCCTAGTGAGTAGAAGCTAACCAAAACCTTTGTGCTAAATTAACTCTTCTGTTGCTAGCAGAATACATGTAAATAGCTGCATTTGCCGTGTAGAACTTCTAAACTGCTTTGCTCCCATGGGAAAAGGCAACACTGATCTCTTTGTACTTGTATGGAAAAGAATAGGTGCACTTAGAAGCAGCTTCTGTTTTCTTTCATATGTAAGTAAGGCAGATAAAATCCAATATTTGCTGTTGCTGCTGGGAGGCTGTAGTTCAGCTGATAGTGCTATGTTAAAGCGTTACAGCTTCATGCTTGTGATGACAGGAAAATATGCAAATATGAACCGGGATGTAGTTGGAATCAGCTTCAAATCCTGTCAGTTTGAGATGGCAGAACTCCCAGCTGTGACCTGGAGTACTTCGGGGTGATCATCTACTCCAGTTTCTGGGATAAGGTTCTATGCCCAGGAGAGGTCAGTTTAAAGTGTACTCCTGAGGATGAACTCTGTTCTCTTCATTAAGCTGTTGCAGTGGTAAACTACTGATACAAAAAGCCTAATGACATTTACCTGAGGTCACTTTTGGTTGCAGCATGAAGTTCTGTCTGTCTGTCAGCAGATTTTGAATAAGCATTTAAACCCAGTAATCAAATTGCTTGGCCTTTCCTCAAGCTCAGTGCACTGTGGTTCCCATGTCTTGCATGAGATGGTTTCTCCAACTTCTGTTGACCTTTTCTGAACAGTCTTGGGATTCTGTTCTATTCTCATGGCTATTCTATAAATAAAGAAATGCTGCTTCTAATTGATTGTCATCTTAGGTGTCAAAAG
This sequence comes from Cyanoderma ruficeps, assembly GCA_008694505.1. Classification (NCBI taxonomy): domain Eukaryota; kingdom Metazoa; phylum Chordata; class Aves; order Passeriformes; family Timaliidae; genus Cyanoderma; species Cyanoderma ruficeps. The sequence continues at coordinate 309,688 of VZDJ01000529.1, read as the reverse complement.
CTGCAATAGTGGGTTTTTAACTCCACTTTTATAGGGTCCTGAGCTTTTTTTGAAGCTTTTAGGTAAGAAACTCTCTTCTGTTGCAGTCCCTGGTTGCTATTTTTCAGGGTAATATTACTGAATCTTTCTTCCCTGGGCTGTTTGATGAAGACAGTCATATATAATAGTTTAGCTTAAACAATTTTAAAACATCAGTCTCATTCCTGGTCCCACTTCATTTATTCTGAGTTTACTTGAAGAGACTTTAGACTTAGTGCATTACTCTACTGACAGAAACCCTTTTTAAAAATGGCATTGATGTCCCTTAATTGACAGCTGTATTTCATTAACTGATGCCTAATGTATATCCACTTTAAAACTTGTGTTTATATGCATTTGATGTGGGGCAACCAGGAATACCCTACAGCCTAGTAGCTTTAGGATCTGCTGCTTTAAAAAGGGAAAGAAGGCCTTTTTCAGTTTGAAAGAAAGGGTTTGACTGGTTTGGGGCTATCAGCAGATGTAATCTAGCTCTCCTTTGTCTTGACATTATGGATGTTAAAATAGTGCTTCTGGAAATCTTACCTCTCCTGGGATGAAGGATTCTTTGCAAACTGCCTGCTTTTTCTAAAATTTGTGAAAAATAAATGCTGTGGGTTCAGATCCCCTCAGCTGTGCTTCAAAGAGCCAAGTTACTTAAAGGCTTTTTGGGGTTGTTTTTTTGTTTGTTTCTTTGAGGGTTTTTTTGAGAAACTTGCTCGAACTGCACCCCTTTGGTTCGTGGTGGTAAAACATGTTATTTTTTTTCAGTAGCCAGTGCACTTTAGAGACTCCTACGCCTTTACAAATACAGGAAAAAATTGCAATTAACAGTTTTCTGTTCACCAGTACTTTTGTCTGTGTGGGTGCTGAGGAGTAGCTTCTCACACCGTGCTTCCCCATGCCATCTTTGGAGGTTTATTTATGTTCCACTTTTTGTCCTGCCTTTTCAATTCCAAATTTTGTTACAACCTTCAGTTAGAAGAAATGACAGTAGCAGGACAAATGTTATATTATTGACATTAGCAAAGTATTCCATCTGTAAACCTTTCCATTTAATACAAGCCTTCACATTTTTCAAAAGGGACTATTCCTGGCCTGTAACTCCACATAAAACCTGGATGTCTCTTGTTTATTATTGTTTTCCAGTTGAGTGGGTAACTAATGCAGAACACCTCACTGTCATGCCTGAGTCGCTTTAGCTTAGTGTTGAAAAGGTGGCATTGGAAATCTTTTTACATTTAATGCTCTAGACACAGCCAGAGCTTTCTGCAGTTTTTTCCCTGGGGCTCACTGCTGCAGACTGAGACCACAAAATTAGGACTGAGGTCTGTAACAGAGGAAAATGGGTGTCTGCTGGGCTGGACTTGAGAAAGGCAGTTATTGGCAGTACCTTTTTTTTCCCCTGTTAATAAATGTACTGGGAGGGGGAAAAAAAAAGTAAGTTATGATTCCAGATGGTAAATTCCGTGGCAGGTTTTTTTTTTTTTCTTTTTTTCCCCACCCCTGTGGTTTTTCCCCTCTGGAACATCATCCTAGTTCTAAAAAAAATCATGTTGGGGAACTGGCAGTATCTTGTGAAAGAATCTTCTCAATGTAGAAACTCTTTACTTTGCATATGGAAGTGTTGATACTGTTAATTACCAACATGATGTGAAGTTGTGTGAGGTGTAAACTTAGAACATCAGTAAGTTCCGATCTTTAGCTTAAGCTTACAAGAAACTCTACTAAGATATTTTTGATTCCCCAGTGAAGGTGGTGTTTTCAAGGCTCATCTTACTTTTCCAAAAGACTACCCACTGAGGCCGCCAAAAATGAAATTCATCACAGAAATCTGGCATCCGAATGGTAAGAAATGTCAAAGTTTCAATTTCTTTTTGCAGTTCAGGACTAAAACGCAGTGAAGACAAATAGATACATTTCTGTTTGTGTTAGAAATATGAAACTCTGCTTTTACTTTGCCATCCTCACTTAATAGAGAAGTAATAACAATGGCAGAGTTTTTAATATTGCTGCTCTGAGAGCATAAAATACTCTTACAGTATTTTCAGAAGCTATTCAGAGTAGGTTCTTGCATTCTTGGTAATTGTTCAGGGATTCTTTTTCCTTATTTTTTTTCCTAAGTGCAAAATACTAGTCTGAGGAGAAACTTGACTTCTATAGCTGCCTTGTGTTATACCTTCGAATATTTCATCTTGCTGTTACTGACTTGGCGGTTCAGTATAGAAGGCCCAAGGTTGTCCTCATCTAGTGAAGCATGAAAAGAAATCTTTCAGTCCCTTTAAAGGAGACTTCTACTGTCTCATTTACCTATGGATTGATGGAGATTGGATGGGAAGGTAAAATAAAAGGGAAGATGGTTTTACTGGGAAAGAAAAATGCTCTTCAACTTCAAAAACTGTAGATGTTGAAAGGTGGGAGGAGACAGTGCTCCCATCAAAAGGACAGGGAATATTTTAATGCTGTGTCAGTTTCAGCTCTGGAAATATCAGAGTACTTGTCAGGCACTTTCTAATTCCAGCAGTTTAAATCATATTTCGGTATGTTCCAGTAATATCCAGCTGATGCTGTTGCTGTGGAAAAAAGTCACTCTCGAGTTTGCTGAACTTAACAAAAAAAGCTGTAGTGGAAGCCTGTCTAAATAAATAGTCTTGAGAGTTGCAGCAATGACGTTAGACTGAGTCCTTCCTCCCCATGTGCCCTCTCTGTCAGGAATCCAGGCACGTGCAGACTTCCACCAAGCCCTGTTTATTACAGTTTAAGTTCTGCAATAGTTAATTACTTCCCTTCTTTATAAAAAGTGTCTCCACTAACGTGTTTCAGACTAGCTGGAATGAAGATGAAGAGTTCCATGACTGTCCTGAAGAAATGCCAGCATGTTGTTCATGACTGAAATATGCCTTGTTCTATTTTGTAGTTGACAAGAACGGCGATGTCTGCATTTCAATTCTTCATGAGCCTGGAGAAGACAAATATGGCTATGAAAAACCTGAGGAACGCTGGCTTCCCATTCACACAGTGGAAACTATAATGATTAGTGTTATTTCTATGCTGGCAGATCCCAATGGTGATTCTCCTGCTAATGTTGATGCAGCGGTAAGGCTTTCCTTGGTCTGCCAATTGTCTCCAATGTAGAAACCTTGCAATGGAGCTCTGTTTCTAGTTTAGCAAACAGTAACTTTGGGAAGAACCTTTTCTATCACAGGCTAAGGCAATCATTGTGTTGGGAAAAGCAGTGATGTTGTCAGACAAAACTACTAATTAGCCTTGGGAAGTTTCTTTCACTTCTCTAGAACACTCTTCCTGTCCCATGGATTAGAGCAGCAGGTTTGGCTGTGTAGATCTGTGCTCTGAGAAGGTACTCAAAGGCTTTGCTGGGCATCTCACCTTCAGCTCAACAGGGAGGGTTGTCCCAGCCTAGACTGACTGGCTCAGGAGTGAGGAAAAATGGTCAGATTTACAGTCAAAGACCAGGGTGAATCTGCAGGTGTAAGTGAGATGGAAGTGTTGGATGCAGCACGGTGTTCTGGAACGTGGCCTGTGCTCTGTGTGTATAAACAGCTCTCTAGAGCTCTCAGAAGAGCTGTGCTTAGGGCAGAATATAACAATGAGGCTGAGAAATGTAAGTGGTGGGGAGAGAAAAAAGTCTCAGTTCTGGAGGGGCATGGGGGACAGAATTCAGGCCCCACTAATCTGATATAACACTGACATGCTCCTGAATTGCAGCTCAGCAGTGAGTGTTGTCTTCTCACAAAAGAGGAGTTCTAGCTCTTTTAACTGTGCAAGTGAGGCAGAAGGAGATGGGGATTGTGAGATGTAGAGTTTGGAAAAGAATGTTAACCTGCTCTGTCAGCCACACTATACCTTCCCAAAGTGGGTGGGAGTTTAGTAGTTTCCTGGAGCCTTTGATCTGCTGTGTTCTGAGTATTTTCAAAAGTGGTTGAGCTCTGCTGAAAAATCATCAAGGGAACAGACTCATGTGGAACAAATTTAAAGGGAAGAAAACAGAAAAGAAAAAACTGTAGTGAACAATTTCCTTATTCAATCTTTTTAAGTGTTGGACCTCCCCTTTTTGTGTCATGTTACTGGTGGAAACAGACACCCAGGAAATATGGGCATTTCCTGTTCAGAGCACCGGGAGGAGCAAGTTATTGATGAAATGCTAAAAGTGGAATTAGAATTCCTCAGTTAAAAAACTCATGTATGTTGAATGTAGCTGGCCTAACCCTGGAGAAAGCACACGCTCTTAGCTGTGCTTGTCATCTTCCTGACATCACACTTTTTGTGTTGTGCCCCACTCTGACAACTAGTTCAGGAGTGGGTTTTTTATTTTTTTGGGGTTTTGTCTTAGAAAAGTTAGACACAAAATGAATTTGCCTTAGGGTAAAGGACAAAAATGAAAACAGCTTTTTCTAGCCCAACATGAAAGAACAAAAAAACCCCTAAATTTGACTGTGAAGATAGTAATGGGGCATCACTTTGGATGTTAGAAACTATTTTTCTGACTGTGGTATTACTTGTTTCAAGGAACTTCTCAAGTGATGCTTGAGCAGTTGGCTTCTCCTGCTGTATTGTAGATCTCTTCATATTAGCAAGAAACATATTCATCAGGGTAATGAAGAATCAGCAGCTCCTGTGTTTACTACAGCAGTAAGATTTGGCAGTTACTATCAAATATTTGTCTGCTGTCATTAGTTTCTGCTTTTAAGCGAGTCTAGTGAATAAGGCATTACAGGCAGTTCACAGGATTATGGGAGCAGGGGATATACCTGCTTTCAGGAAAAATGAACTATTAATGTTGGAGTACTAGCTCTTGGAGTGGGAGAAAAATGAGGCTCAAGAGCCTGAATAGATATTTTGAAAAGCAAATAGAACAGTTCATGACCTAAAATTACATTTTTGGAGATTCAGCTGTCAAATTGGAAACTTCGCTTGCTATTCAAATCTGAACAATTCATAGAACTACAAATATAAAAAGTAGAAACAAAAACTAAGGCTCTGAAGCTCAGAGGGCACAAATTCAATGCTTTTCTTGGCCTTAAGCCATCTTGTGTAAGCTGTCCTGTGTCCCAATCCAAGGAACCAAATGTTTGCTGCATGAATTGCTGAAAAAGAACAAACTGATTAGTGGCCTTATTTGTGCTTTCATAGGGAAGTTAAGACGTGCTGGGCTCTCTGATGTGCTGATTGTTGAAGTGAGCTTGGAGGTGATGAATGTTAGGGTTTGCCACTTACCACTCAAATCTGCTACAACCCTCACTCCACGTGGGGGTGAAAAGGTGGTGTATGCTGGATTGCATCAGGTGAAACAAGGTGGGGGGTTTTAACCCCTTTCCTGACCCCTGCAGTAAGAATATATTGCTTGTATCAGAAACTAAGAACTGGAGAACTCCATGAAATAAGAGGTTCTTTATATTTTCCCCACCACTTCTGACTGGAAGGCAGTACCCAGCACATGAGTCTTAACCACGCCTGATGTTCCTGTGCTTTCATCTGAGCTCGTTGGGAGCCTGGCACAAAACAAACCTGGCTGCACTTTCTCATGTAGGTTTCTGTGATACCTTGATGTGTGCATCTCTGGGTTCAGACTTCCCTCTTACCTATCTTCCTGCTCATCTTTATCTTGGCTCTTCATCTCTGCAATTTAGAAATCAGATCCCTGTCACAGAGACCAGCTGAGTATTCTGCTAAGGTCTTCCTCACAGAGCCAGGATCTTACAGCCATATCTAACTAGGAGGTGTTTGCTTTCGAAGGACACTGCTGTGCCTCTTCTAGACACTGTGACTTCTGTATTTCTGTCCTGGAGTGTTTGGCTAGATTGAAGGGAGCTAAAACTGTCTTAAAAAAAATAAATCTCAGAGTAACTGCTGGCTCCACAGTACCTTTTTCACCACTGCAGTTAAAGACACTATGTCTATAAATGTAACAACAGCTTATGGTCTACAGGTTGAGTTTGCTGCTCCTTTGCAGACTGAAGCAAATAGATTTTAGCACAGACAGTGTGAAATGCTGGTAAAGCCGCCAGGTTAGTCTTGGAGTGTGCCTAAAATCCAAGGGGAAAATTTCATCCTCACTGTCTTGTGAGCAGCTGGCACAGAAACCCAGAACAAACTTTCAAAAGTCCTGAATATCGCAGGTTGTCAGTGAGTAGCTCAATGATTGTAAGCAAGTTTAGGTGTTGAGTAGATGGCTAATGTCTGAAAACATAAACACCAAGAGTCTTCCTAGAGCTTGTACAACTCCTTGTTGTAGGACTGACATCTGAAAGCTGTCTATTCAATTACAGAAAGAATGGAGAGAAGACAGAAATGGAGAATTTAAAAGAAAAGTTGCCCGCTGTGTAAGAAAAAGCCAAGAAACTGCTTTTGAGTGACACTTATTCAGCAGCTAGTAGCTTCACTTTTTTCAGGGTAAGTATCCTTCTCAAGACAAGTCAGTTACCTGAGTTGAGGATTTCCTGCTTAAGTGTTGCTGAACTATTTTTCTCCCCCTCAAAAGCAAAAAAGAAACCCCCAAACCTTTCTTCTGAGCTGCATGATCTCAGTGGAGCTCTTTGGCTGTATGCAGTACTAAAGACTAAAAGAGTTAAGTGCACTTGACAGCTCATTCTGCCAAAATTGGGGAACTTCTCTTGTACTTTGGTGTTTTATGCTGTTCAGAAGCTGAACTTCTCTTTCTCAGAATTCATCCCGCTTTATTAATTGCACTTGGAGGTTACTGGAGCTGTAACAGAAGGGGGTGATAATTCCTTGATATTCATTATTGTGAAGAACACTTATTAGAATCTTAAAAGCATCTTAAAAGTCTTGTTATCTCAGGAGTTGTGGATTATCTTGCAGATGTTGGTGGCATGTTGGACATAGGAGTTAAATGAGATTTCAGTGAGGTTGTCAGGAGCCACTGAGAAGGGTTTGCTTCAGGTATCTAGGGGAGTTTTAACAGAAAAATCTCCTGGCACAGCAGAAAGCATCAGATTGAGATATTACCCCAAATAATACCAAGAAAGGTGGTATTCTCTTCAGCAGCCCCAAAAACATCTTTAGTGAGGAGGGCTTGGGAATAGCTTCATATAAACAGCTGCTCTGCTTGGAAACCGAACTGTGGCATATCTGAGAGCTTGGACAAGTTTTGACCTGAGAATAGCTGACGTGATATTTGCATTTTTTGCCACCCTGTTAAAGAGCTTCTGACTCGAGATACTTACTCTAATTTACGCAATCCCATCTCAGTTTTAATGGGACTTTTTTTCTTTTTAATAACCTCTCATAGAAAGCTCTGTATTAAAGCGTGGCCCTTAAATCCCTGGCCTTTGGTCACTTTATCTTGGGTAGGCCAAGGAAAAACTTCCTCCATGAGCTAATAATTTCCCACTCTTGCTTTTCAAAGCAAAACAGAACTTCATGTTGAAGCTGCCTTTTCTTAATGGTTGGTTGGGCAAATAAACTGCTCTGACCCATTTGGCTGGCAAACCCCAAATTCATATTTACTGGTTATCTGCAGCATACCTGATTCACAGGGACAGAAATGGCACTGTATGTAGTTCAGAGGGGCTGTACTGACTGAACCAGAGCAGCTTACTGCATTCTTCTGCTGGATAGTTTTTTTAAATCACAATTGTACAGGAGAGAGTTCCTTTCTTACCCTTTTGTAAACACTGGGGGGGGGTTGGGGGAAGGCTCCATCTGTGACAAATTCGTTCTGCAGTCTCTCTTTGCAGAAATGTTCTGATTGAAAGGAACTTTCTCCAGTACAGATTAAGCACAAAAATGCTTAATATTGATCAAAAGGCTAAGCAGAGGAACAGAAAGTCTTGTACAACTGCCTATAACTGGAGTGCAAGAATTGTTAATGCAGCTGACTTTTTTTTTTCCTGTCTTGGAGAAAGGGAGTAACTGTGAGTAACACTCCAGAGTATCCTTAACTAACCTCAGCTCTGTTGCCATGTTGAACTTAGCTATAGTGAAACAATGCTTTTGACAAATATTTTAAGTAATTGGCTGTGTTGCTTTTTTGGAAGGGGAAAGCTTTTCTAAGTCTGGTGACTCCTCCCAAGGGAGTGCTGGGCAGGGAATTGGATGAGAAGGGGCCACAGCTGGTTTCAAAGTAGCCCAGTGTGACTGGGGGCTGTGGTGTCAGTGCTTGCTGAGCACTGCTGTGCCATTTGTACCCACTGTTCACAGTAAGTAATGCACAGACTTCCCAGTGATAAATCTGCAGTGTTCAGCCCTATGTGTGAATAATCAAAGCTTTACACGCTGTGCACTCGACAAGCAACAAGAGTTACAGGAGACAGAAACTCTGATAATTGAGCTTGGATACACAGTGTGCTGAACTAACTCCAGGCTGTCTCAGGTGATGAGTTTGGATTTATCCATCTTCTGTTCAGAGGTATGTGAAGCTCTTGAACAAGTAATAGTTATCTTCTTGAAAAACTAATTAACATCTTGAAAATAATTGAGGGTGAGGAGGGGTTTTATTTTTTAATATCTGTGATTTCTTTGCAGGTCTCCAATTGAGAAACATGGCACTGTTTTTTTTCCTGCACTCTACCCACCTATTGCTGGACTTCTGTTGTTACAAGTTGGCAAACACTGGCTGGAACTGGGCTGCAATAAAACATGCCAGTTATCAATGCTGACAAGAGCCTAACAAGTGCCAACACAAGATGATTACGCATTTTGAAATCTAATGAACTGCTTTAACCTTCAGGAAAAATTGTAAAGATGTGTACATAGCACAACATGATCCGGATAATATATATACTGTTCATGTACATCCACAAATACACATTGTACCAAATAATGCTGTCTGTAGTTAGGGATAGAATTGTGTAAATTCTAAAGATTTTAGCAGGTTTTTTTCTCTCCCTATTCATTGTTTCCTGAGTTTAAAAAAAAGAGAAACAGCAACTTGTGAAGCATGTCAAAACCAATTAGGATACTAAGTTGGTTTTATTGGTTTTGGTTTTTTTTTCCTCCCACTTGAATTTTCCTTTGACCCACCAAGGCTTAATTAAAATTTCTTGCTTAATAAAATTTAGTATCTTTTTTTCCCTTTTTTCCTTTTCTTTTTTTTTTTTTTT
>VZDJ01000529.1:0-300468 GCA_008694505.1 Cyanoderma ruficeps | reverse complement strand
CCCCTTTTTTAAACCCAATTATTCATCCTTCTTGAATTTGGTATAGCAATAAAACTGGCCATGGAGCACCCTTGAGCAGCCTGATGGATTTTGAACTTCCAAGGACTTGAGTGCTTTCACTTGGAAGTTTGGTTGACTAAGTTAGTCCAAGATAGGAATGAGCTGCTTTTTATGGGTGAAATTTTTGGTTTGCCTTTTTCATTGCCTGTTTGTGGGGTGGGGTGTGTGTGGGGGAGGCTTGTTTTTTCTTGAGGTTGAGTTCAAGCATGCACATCTGTAGGCTTTCAAATGACTAACTTCTGGGTTTGGTATCAAAAATAGTTTCCCTCCTTTACTCTCTTCTGTGGCCCTTCATCTGCTTTGCCTTCTACTTCAGAGTTTTCCTCACCTAATGTACAAAGAAAATGGCGATGTATATTTTCATGTAATTTGATTTTTTGGAATTCTGTCACCTTCTGTAGTGAGTTCTTCCAAAATATAATTTTTTCCAATAATCATGTGTCAAACTGGCTGTCTTGAGTATCGCAGTAGGAAGGGTACCTGTAGCTGGAGCACAACCTGAACATCATCAGCAACACAACACTAGTAAACACTTGAGTTGGACGTGCTGTGCTTCATCTTGAATTATGAAAGAGCAAACAAAACACACAACTTTATCCCTATTGTAACCATCTTTGGCCCCCTAGTGAGCAAATACTAATGTCAGAGTACCTCCTCACAAGAGTTTTCAAGCCTTTGACCAAAGAAACTTTATAGAATAACATAAACTACTCACTGACTATCCTTTTCCGCTTAAAGATGGGACTGTGCAGAATTTCAGTGGCATGGTGTTATTCTTTCCATTAAAGAAAAGGCTGGAAAAAAGCTCATCTTTGTAAATCTAGCCATGGACTTACTCACAGGCTGCCCTTCCTTTTCACAGTGTTTCTAGAACTGAGACAATTCAAGGTATTTGCTGCTTTCAGCAAGTTCCAACAGTGGTCTCTGTTTTGTCTTCCAAAGTAACACACGCAGTTCACTATGGACTCACCTGTAACTTCACAGAATCGTTCAAAGCTTTATGTCTGTGCTCTCCAGAATTGCTGCTTGTCTGTTCTTCAGGGGGTAGGCCTGGAAATGTTTGTCTTGCTTCAGTGTTATGGAAGATGTGGGAATTCCACAGCACTGCTCATCCCCCTCTTTCTAAATTCAGATATATATATATTTGGCTTACCCAGATGGTTTGTGATCCCACCTGACCCAGATACTCCCCAGGGAGGAGCATTACTGTGGGATACTGTTGAGATCCACAAGCTGCAGGTATGGCTAATGCCCAGTGACTGAATGAAAGAGGCAGCTCAGGGTCTGCTGCCAAGTGTCCAGGTTGTAGGAAGCCTCTGGCAGGCAAGGAGATGGCCTGTTTCACTTTCCTGTCATCACAGTTGGCTTGTTTGTTTGTTCCTGCCCCACACTGAAAGGGGCACTGGTGGAAATCTGTTTGTGATAAAACCAGATGGGAACACCCCTGAGGAGCTGCAGTATTGACAAGTAGTGTGAGGATTCTTGGTGAACAAGGAAGTAAACCAGCATTCCTCAGTTGTCCTTGTAGCAAGACAGTCTCTGGTTTGGTTTTTGCAGGCTGTTGGCATCCTGGCTGCTCAGTAATACTGTAGGTTCTCCAGGGGTTTGTCATCCTGACTGAGGGTTTGAGCTGATTTTTGCCCCTGTACACTTTGCCCTGATTCCAGATATCACTGCATCACTGGGAGAAAAGGAAAAGCATCAAATACTAATGAATGTCTAACTAGTGTGGTCATCTTAATTCCTTTTTTCTGTTTCTCCATGCTGCAACAGAGAAAATCCCTAAATCCAGAAGGACTGTCAACTGTCACTCTAAAATTTCTTCTGCTGCAATGCCTGAAAACACTTTCTGGAACTGGATGATCAATAAGTAGAGCACATGACTTCTGAAGTGATTAGAAGAGTATTTTGGGCTTTGGTAGGCTGTGGGGTGGACTCCACTGTGTCTGTGCCATCTGCTGCACTGCTCTTGGTGCAGTGCCATCACTGCACACAGAGCAGCAGCACGAGTCCCTTCAGAAGTAGCACGAGGAATTCTAAACCAAATCAGAAGCTGGTTGGGGTTTAGAGACTGTCATACAACAACTTCCTGCTCAGGCAGATCCTCAGAGATTACAATTCCCTTGATGCAAATCATAGCAGTGGTTTGAAATCTGATCCCTATTGTTACTTAGAAATTAAACTAAATCTGATCAGGGAGCAATAACTTGCTTCCTCAAGCTCCTCAGGAGGATCAATAGCACCATGAGCAGTGGGGTAATTTGCTGTACAATGAAGTCACACAGCTGTCATCAAGCTGTGCAAAATGAGACAGGTTGTTTGATGGTATGTCTAGAAAACGACAGTCTGTGGCCTTCCTGGGACCAGCTCTGGATTTGCTGGTTTATCCAACACCAAAATAAATATGATGCAGAGCAACTTTTCAAAGTTCACTTCATGGTGGAGTCCAGAAAAAAGCATGTCTGTAAAACAATGCTGTACATAAAGTCTTCAAACGTTTAATTCAAAGTTGCTCCTCAAAGCAAGCAACAAATCTGCTGTTGGACCAGCACTAATTATTTGGCATTTCTGTTGCATCTAAGCAGGAGCAATGATGAGCAACGACAACAGCCGAGGGGCAGCTGTGTTGTACACGTGGCTGGGAAAATGATCCTCATACTGGTACTTGGTCACTGCCTGTCGACTTGAAACCACTTTTCACCCACCGGGCACCAATCCAGTGTCCAGGGGGCACAGATTCAGTGTCCAGGATTGTTGGCTGTGAAACAAAAGCAGGAATTGCCGTGAGGATCTGCAGTGAGCCCCGAACACCCTCGCTGTGTTTCCCGCAGCCGTGCGGGCACTGCCGGGGCTGAAGGTGCTTTCCGGGCTCAGGGCTGGCGCAGGTGAGCGGAGGTGATGCCCGGCTGCCTTTCCCCCGGTGCTGGGCGGTGTTTATCCGGCGTTCCCCAGCCGTGCCAGTCCCGCCTTGCCGGTCACCACCAGCCCAGCCCGGGATCACCGAGCGCCTCCTTCCACCCGGGGCGGCCACGGCCGGCCGCGCACTGCCCCTACAGGCACGGGGCTGTGCCGTGCCCCCAGCCCGCTGTCCGTGCCGACGGGCGGGGACGAGCTGCGGGACAAAGCGGGAGAAGGCCAGATAAGCGGGAGAAGGCGGGATAACGCAGGAGAAGGCGGGATAACGGGAGAGAAGGCGGGATAAAGCGGGAGAAGGCGGGATAACGGGAGAGAAGGCGGGATAAAGCGGGAGAAGGCGGGATAACGCGAAGCGAGCGGCTCTGTCCCAGCAGTCCGGCCGGTGGCGGCGCTGTGGCGCTGCTCTCGCGAGACGGCTGTGCTCTGGCGCCGGGGCGGGCAGCGGCTCTCGCGAGAGCTGCGGCGCCGGAGCCAACATGGCGGAAGGTGAGGGGGGGAGCCCGGGTGAGGGGCCGGGCGGGGCCGGGGACCGCGGGGGCCGGGGGCCTCTGCCGCTCCCGGGGCGCCGCGGTGTGCGGCTCCCACCGCTCTCCCGGTGCGGGGCGGGCTCGGCCCTGCCCGCGGCGGGTGCGACGGGCCGCCCCCGAGGTGAGCGGGAGACGGCGGGGGCTGCGGGCGGACACCCCCGGGCGGGGCCGGCCTGGCGCGGGCGGCTTTGCCTCTCAGGATGCGGCTTGGGGTGGCCGTGGGCGGTGGGAGCCGGCCAGGACGTGCCGCCGACCCCTCCCCGCCTGCGGTGGGTCAGGTGGGGCCGCAGAGGGCTCCTGCCCTTCTCGTGGGGCTCATCCCGGCGTGCCCGAGGCTTTCCCTGGAGTAGGGCGGGCTGCCTGTGCTGCTGCAGCCTCCCGGTCACTTGTGCCGGAGCCTTTTGTCAGGCTCAGGTGAGATCTGCAAAGCTCCTAGAGTGCTGCTGGTTTGCTTGAAGACTGTTAATTACACCATTCAAATTAATTTAACTTAATGGGATTTGAAAAAAACGCTTGGATTTTTACAGTTCTGCTCGTTTCTGCAAGATAAGCTTCCTCTTTTTCTTGGAGGAAACTGAGTGGGCAAACGGAGCTAAAATGCTCCAAGTTGCAAAGGAAATGAAGTTAGAATCGGGAAAGCAGAGCCTTCAACTGTTGAAGTGCAGTTCTTGGACAGTGGTGAATAGTTGTAGAATATTGACTAAGATGGAGCAGATGCATCAGCTGAGAGGATGCTGCAGCCCAGCTGCTTTGATAAGTCCTTAGAGGAATGCCTGACTTCCTGTGTGCTGGAATACCACTGCTTCCTATTTAGCTGACCAACCTCTTATGTTTGCTTTTAAGCCTTGGTGAGCCTGTTCTGGAGGGTTTTAGATATCCAAATTGGCTTCAGGTAGTGAAACTTTCCCCAGTGAGCCCCTCAAGGATGTGAGGCTCTGGCTCAGGGTCCTCCTTTGCAGAATTAACTTGCAGCTGATACAAGCAAGCCCTGTTTCAGACAATCAGTACTTCTCAGAGATTCTTCCCTGACAAGTAATTCTCTGATCTTTTGGCTGAAGAAAGCACATGACCAATGAATGATCCTGTGTGAGCAGAAATGACAAGCTGGAGTTGTTACCCTTCTCAGTTCTTCAGGATGTGCTGGAAGAGGGGCTCATTTTGTCCCTGCAAACGAGGTACCTGCAGCCACACTTCTGTAGTTAAGAGCTACAGTTGAGTCAGCTGAAAAACGAAGGCCTGTTAAGGAAGGGAGCTTGTCAGATTGTGGTATTAGCTCAGAAGCCAAGTGCTTTTTTCTCGTGAGGAATTGTTGCCTCTGTCTAGAAAAATCCTGCATCAGATTTATTGCATTTGCTCCCTGCAGATTAACTGAACATCTTAGTAAGACAAGAGGCAAGTTGGTGTTTGTAATTTCTGGGTTCTGTACTGCTAATGCCAGAGATTTCTGTGCAGGCATGGGTCAGAATTGTTGGATTAGTGCTTGAGTGTCAAGAAGCAGTAGCTGCAGCTTTGGGGTGGTGGCAGGATAAAGATCAGAAGTGTGCAGAAATGAGGAGGAACAAGAAAGCAGTGGCTTGTACATCCTTGGGGAGATAAGGGTCACAGTGTGGAGTGGTGGAGGGGATAAGGAAATAATTTGGGTTTCTGAACTATTTCACTCAAGTCCACTTTGTAAGTAAACAAATTTGTCTGTATGGCTTCTGGGACTGCTTTTGACAGGTAGAATGGGCTGTGTCATGGGTTCCACTAGACCCTCCCTCTAGTTTCTGATATGTGCTATCTGTCTCCTCATTGCCTTTTGCCTCCCTGCTTGCATTCAGCTATCTATTTGCTCCCAAGTACTTCTGTGCCTTCTCCCACAGGAAAATGACAGCAGCCTTTCCTGAAATCCTCTTCAGTGTTCTGCCAGTTCAGGAGATGCTGATCAATCTGCCTGAAAGCTGTTAACAAAAGCTGCTCTTATTTACCTGGAGTGTGGCTCAGAAGAAAAGAGGCTCAGAGAAAAGATTTTGTGTTTTCTGCTCTGTTGAATCCAGGAATCCTCTTCACTGAGGCATTTGGTTTGCTGTTTAGCCAGAGGCTTGCTGGTATCTTACTGAGCTTGTCCTTTCATGTCTTGAGGCAAGGACCATCATTAAATATGTGTGTGTGTGCCTGTAGTAATTGTGCATTTTATTTGTTCACTCTTTAAGTGAGCAATTTATAGGGAAAACTGAGGCTTTGCTCTTGTGCTGTAAATGTTGATTAACTGGACATTGAGAACTCTCTTAAATGTGCATTTGAAATGTGCTGTAAGATCAAATACTGTCCTCAGGTGTAACTACTACACGTGTGCAGGTAGTCATGCAGAATAAGAGAAACTCTTTATTTTGCAGTTCTTGTAATTGGTACAGTATCGAATACCTGTCAGTCCTTCTCCCTGAGTTTGCAGGAGGCATATGGTGTCAGTCTGAAAACAAGAGTTCTCAGAGCTTTGGCTCCTTGAGGTACTTTCACTGCTAGTGGGGATTGTCTGGGTTTGCCCTGGAAGCAGCAGTAACAGGCTGGATTGTTGATCATGCACCAAGCTTCAGCTACTGCTCTCTGGGGGTTTAAGGTACTTGTGCATTGTATCCTAATGATTTCAGGCTAATTTGGAGCTAATGAGCTGGCTCTGGTGAAATGGCAGGATTTACAGTGTTACCTCTGGGCCGGGTTCTTTATTCCCACCTTGGCACTCCCATGGTTAGGGTGGAAGATGCAGTATGTCTGTAAGGTGCATGCAGTGAGCTTCATTAGGCAGCTTCTTACTCCTGGCATTTGAATTTGTGTGCCATCTAAAAATCTCACTGGATGAACAGTGGTGCTGTTCATACACTAATTTCTGGTGAAGCTCTCAGTGTCCTTTACTCTGGGCTCCTGTCAGACTCCTGCTCTCCCTGCTGTAACAGTAGGACTTGCTTTGTGTCCCCCCAACACCATCCTTATGGGGAAATGAGGAAGGAGTAGTTGCTCAAGGGGCAGGTCCTTCTAGTTCTGGGAACACCAAAACTGCATTCATCTTCACACAGAAAGACAGACCACAGCAGGATTTCAAACCCTCCTTCAGGCTTGGTGTGGTGCTGATGGCACAATTCTGAAATCAGAGTATATTTTAGTACAAAAAAGAAGGGTATCCCAAAGGAGATGGTATCTGTGAAATTTTGAAGGATGAAAAGGCTGATGAAGGAAGTACCTGCCAAACCTGCTTATGCAGTATTAACTGAAAAATAAAATGGGACATGTTGCCTTTTGTTTATTCATTACAATAGTTAAGTTAAAAGGCTCACGAGGAAGCATTTGCTGCAGGGTCTGTAGGGGACAGGCTAAACAAGGTGTTCTGTCTGCAGCACAGCCGGAGACTGATGCTCTGCCCTGGGGACCTGTGTCAGAGCAAGGCCAAGGTCAGCTGTGCTGTTGAACTTTTCTACAGAAGCAAGAAGAAAACACTGATCAACAGAGCTCAGTTTCTCATTGTTTGTACTAGTGATGTTTAGTAAATATTTTAGCAAAGTCATTGAAATAAGAATTCCTGGCTAGTAGGGAGTAATTTGTAGGAACTTTCCCACCTAGAATCACCGGTTAGCTTCCACATTTTCCTCCCTGCCTCCTCTCATTTTAGGACTGTTTTGCCATTTGGCCTTACTTGAAAAATAGTGATGGGGGAAAACAATGAAGCACTGTGATTAATAGCAAACATACAGTTTTTACAGCTAATCCATAAATACGCACTCATAAGTTGGTTTGGTTTTAAATACCTGTACAGATGTTTCCTTCCAGCAGTGAAGTGTAGAGGTTTTTCATAGAGGTGGCCTGGGTTGAGTTCAGTGAACAATTTACCCCAGCATGTCCTGGAGTGACCAGTTAAGTGTGGTGGAGAAGGGAAGGGGCTGCAATGGGATGGAAATACCTGTTCAAGGCCCAGATTCCCAGATGCTGTCCCTGTGCTGCTCCTGAACTGAAGTAGCCATCGTGGACCTGACTCCATTTGTGGTGCCTTGCCAGTGGAGTGCCTGCAGTGGAGGAGTGTGTGTGCCAGCAGGAAGGAGTTTTGTATATCTCTGACTGGCCTTTGGCATGCAGATTGTGGGGACAACCTGTTTTCCACTCTGGCCATTTTTGGGGGAGCTTCTTAGCTGACAGTTTGAGTTCTCAACAGGTCAGTTAAATACTCTGAGGCAGATATGGTACATCAGCAGCTGTTCTAATGCTCACTTGTGGTTTAAGTATCAGCTGTAAAGTCAAAAAGCATCTTAACTAGGCTGAAAAAGTGGATAAGAACCAAAGACTTAGTCCTCTACCCCACCATAATTCCCACAGAAATGGACTCCCATGGCTTTAGGAACTCTATGGCATTCCTGACCAAACAGAATTCAGGGCTTTCTTTGTAAGTGACTTTTATCACTGTGTTACGATTTTTCAGTGTGTTTATGAAAATCATGCACAATAGAAGGTTTAACACTGGGGGTGAGATGCTCAGGTACTTGGAAGAGGAAAGACTCTCCTTGGGCTGTTGTAATTAAACAAGTGTAATCTGAGGGCTCAGTTACCCTCAGGTGCCAGACAAAGGTGTGCCCGTCTCGGCCTTGCAGTAACCCTGTGTGCCTTGCAGAGGAGGTGGCCAAGCTGGAAAAGCACCTGATGCTGCTCCGCCAGGAGTACGTGAAGCTGCAGAAGAAACTTGTTGATACAGAGAGGAGATGCAACCTCCTGGCTGTGGAGACCAACCAGGACAATGCCAGTGACACCTTCATCAGTCGGCTCCTGGCCATTGTGGCTGAGCTCTACCAGCAGGAGCAGTACAGGTAAGGGGTCCCACTCTGGGGAAAGGGGGATTTACAATAAAACCTTTGGTTTTATGGACTGCACTAGGTCCTGGTCTTAGACAAGGAAAATTCTTTGCTGCCAGGTGTGAATAGGGTCCTGAGTTGCAGTTGTACGTGGAGGAGCATGCTGAGGTTGTGGCATAATGAATCCAGCTCTTGAATTGAGAGCTCTAAGCAGAAGTTTATCTCTCAGATAAATTCAGAGAAAACTAACCATGATCACTGTCAGCAGCAAAGCTCCCTTTGAGCAGAAGGAGTTTTGAACTGAACCATACTTAGCTGATGGATTAATTACACAATGTGTCTGCAAAAACTGTTCCTTTCTTGAAAGGCTTTGTCGTAAAACATTTTCAGTTCTGTATTCCTGTTGTGTGTGAAGATCCTTGAAATAATTTGGCTTGTCTGGTTGTATTAGTGATGTATGTCACTTAGTGATACACTGTATTTTTGAATCTCAACACAAAATTATGGTTAATAGTTTCTTTTCCATAGGCACACTAAGGATCCCTTTCATATTCTAAATCCCTGAGCTGATTAAGTTCTGAAACTACTATGATATTTATCAATTTCTTTGCTGCCACTGAAGGCAATGCCAATATAATAAAGGAGTTCAGTCATGTAAGGGAAAATCTATTTTAGTTAAAATTTCCTTGCACCAGCATCTCTTCACGAGCCTCCCTGAAAAAAGTTCTGTAAGAATTTACTGTTGCCTGATGGGTAAAAGATTTGATAGGTAGTGTATGTCAGAAGAGTTGGAGCACTTTATTTCTGTTCAGCTTCTTAGCTTTAAAGGCATTGAACAGTTGCCAAAAAGGGCCAAAATATCACAGAATGAGAAAGGTAGCAGGTCCCAGTGCAGGTTTCATTAAGCAGCATCTCTGTGCTGTTCTGTAGTTTATAGCAGTGCTTTGATTTGGAAAATGCTCTGGAGAGCACACCTACACAGTCAGAACATTTGCAAGCCATGGCATTTCAAAATGAGCAGGGCAAGTATTTTCTAACTGCAGTGGATAACCTGGTGCAAAGGGTCAGGATGAAAGGGATGCTCTTGACAGCTGGTCTCCTGGGCACTGGGGATTCTGCCTTGCACTCAGACTGCTGTCAAACACCATTGTTCTCTTGCTGGTCTTGCCTGAGAGCATTGGTGCTTAGCTGGCAGTATTAGTGTGGACACTGTGACAGAAATACTTAACTTCAAGATCGTTGGCTTTTCCTAACTTCTACAATAATTCTCTTGCTGTTTGTTCTGAAGTGGTTTAAGAAACCAAACCCAACCAAGCACTTGAAATATTAATGACTCATTGCATTTCTCCCTAGAAAAATACAAATTGTCATTTGACAACGTGTTCTACTTAACCAATTGTGTTTTAATGTCTCAAACAACGTGAACCTAAATGTGGTTACCCAGACATAGATATCATGGAGATGCTGAGTCTGTACATACCTAAGAGCAGGAGAAGCCTGCATAATACATGTTTGTGCTTTTTTCTTGTGTCAGTGATCTGAAGATAAAGGTTGGGGACAAGCACATCAGTGCTCACAAATTTGTCTTGGCGGCACGCAGCGACACGTGGAGTCTGGCCAACCTCGCCTCAACAGAGGAGCTGGATCTGTCAGGTCAGTCACTGCTGAGTGATGTGATGCCTCCGTTGTCTTTAGGGTGACTCGTGAAAGGGCCTGTTGGGAGAAGGTTACTTCAGTGCCTTTCAGTCTAGTGCTGCCCACTAAAGTGGTGCTTAATCTGTTGATGACCGAGCTCTCTCTCTGAAAAGTGGTAGTGAGCTTGTGAACTGGGTGCTGCTAGTGGTAGTTAAATCAATAACCTGCCTTCTTTCTCTTTAACAAACAGGGCTTGAGATTGGTGGCCTGTTTGTCTTTTCTAGAGTCAACTAAACATAATGAAAAACAAATCTATATGGAGGAGCTTGACTTCTTCCTTTTTGAGGAAAGACAGGGCTTTTTGAGGTAGTGTGCATCATTTCTCTGAAGCGTGTCATGGAAATACCTTGCTGCTTGTTAACATAGTGTGTGTGGGAAGTGAATGCAAGTACTGATGTGTTCTTGAAATTGTTTGCTTTGGCACTTTGATACCTTTGTAAAACAGGTGAGGAAGAGAAGCTTTCTAAAAGACCATCTTCTACATGAGTGTTTTGTTCTGTTGTAGCTGTTTCTTGCATGTACTTACACTGGGCACTCCTGCAGATTGAACCTCTCAACTGGCTTTTCTGTACTTAACAGTGTAGGAGAGGCTTATACAATTAATTAGTGAGCAATAAAACCAGATATGACATTAAGCAGGCTTGCTGACTGGCATCTTGAATATTAAGCGTTGGCTTCATGTTTTGCACTTCATCTTATCCTGAATTCTAAGTGCAGACAAACTGGAAAGTAGCAAGTCACAGCAGGCTGGTTTTATGGGACAGCATGGGCTTCCTTGCAGCATGATTTGTGGATCTTTCTGCAGCCACAAGAAAACAGATGCCAAGGAGTTCTGAAACTGAGTGCTATGCTAACAAAAATTATTACTGCAAAGCTCTTCTGTTAACTGTAGTGTTATTACAAGTGGCAGTCCAAAGCAATTCTAGCTCTACATCTAAG
Organism: Cyanoderma ruficeps; assembly: GCA_008694505.1. Classification (NCBI taxonomy): domain Eukaryota; kingdom Metazoa; phylum Chordata; class Aves; order Passeriformes; family Timaliidae; genus Cyanoderma; species Cyanoderma ruficeps. The sequence continues at coordinate 289,523 of VZDJ01000529.1, read as the reverse complement.
CTAGTCTGAGAATCTCAAATGTAACTGCAGTCTTACATGTTTAACAATGCAGAGCTTAAATACATGCTAGTAAATGATACTTTCCACTGTAAAATTGCATTATTGATTTTTTAAAAAAATTTGGTAAATAGCACAAGGATTAGCTTATGAAGTAGCTGGAGCAAGAAACAAGCTGTTCCCTGGAAATGGTTCTTAAGGGGTTCTCTTAAGAATTTGCAAGCTAACATGGCCTGAATCTTATCTTCAGAATGCAGGCAGCACTTGAGATTGAGTGCTTTCAGAGTTCATGTAACCTGTAGAATTTTCTAATCTTTAGAAGAGTAGAAAGAGATGAACACATGTTCTCTTATTGAGAGGGAGAAAATGCACTCTTACCTCTGCCAAGGCAGAGCTGATAGTACATCTCCAGTAGGTTTTCTGATTGCTTTGAGTTTTGGCAAAAAATACTTGTCTTACTAAAACCTTGTGATTCCTGGGAGGCATGTGTGCATGCCAAGTACTGCCACTACTCTGCAGATAATCTGGGCCAACCCTCCATCTAAAGGAGATGTTTTAGGATGGGTATTTTGGTGCCTTTAAGGTTTTTAATTCAATTTTTTTTTTAAAGAACAAAACAGCTCAAAGGACTTAGGCTAATTATTTAAATGAATGGCATTTCTGTTGTAGTTGATCTCATCTTCTGAAGTTATTCTTATCTCCATCCTTGTAAGATAGATTGTCACCCAACCACAATTAAAATGACAAAGGTCCTTGGCCACTGGGCTTGTGTAGTGTCCCGTGGTGTGATTTTCTGTTTTTCGAACTGTGTAAAAACACCATTTGGTGATCAGTCTTGTAAAGACCTGAAATCTAACCAGCTGCTTAAACTGGCTCTTTTGCCCTTTTCCTAGAAATGCTCCCAAGCAGTTTGAAGTGCTTTGTAGTCATTACCCAAGTGTAACAAGGTGTACGTACCTTTGCTGGAATGCAGCAGTTCATAACGTAGGGCTGCTAAATTAAAAAGGGTCAGGTGTGAATGTGCATTAGGCCATATGTGAGGGACCGAGGCCTTTATAAGGGCCCCTAAATATGCAACATTAGTGTATAGATGTTACAGGGCTCCCTGCATTCTGCGCAGTGTCACACTATGAGAAGGTTTTCCTGCTTGGTGCCAGCACTGTTACTCATTTCAACTTCTGACCAATTTTGCCAGTTTTGACATTATGAACTGGGTACAGTTTCGAAACAAGTCTGTCTTTTTTTTGGTAGCTGTGACTTTCAGAAGTCAAAGGAATAGCAACTACTAGGATAGGTGATTGTTTTTAGGCATTTTATTAATCCTGTTGCTCCCTGTGCCAGATGCTGACCCAGAGGTAACCATGGCAATGCTGCGGTGGATCTACACAGATGAACTTGAGCTAAGAGAAGATGATATCTTCTTGACAGAGCTCATGAAATTAGCTAATAAATTTCAGCTCCAGCTGCTTAGGGAAAGGTGAGTCTTAGTAAATATACTTGAACTCCTAAACCTTGTTTGAACAGAAATAAGATGATAGCTGCTGGCAATAGGATAAAACTATGCTTTTTCAAAGTCTTGAGCTTTTAATAATACAGAATGTCATTCAGTTTGTCAGAGGAAATGAAGCATTGTGCTGCAGTTAAACTGTAGCAGACTTCTCACAGCTTTTGTGTTTACTTTTCAGTTCTCCCAGTCAAACTAATAACCCCAGTTCTGGTGTTTAGAGGAGATCAGTGGAATAGCATCAGGTTCAGGAGAGCTGCAAGAAAGGAATTGTTAGAGAATGCTAGGAAGAACCAATGACAATTAGTTTGCAGTATTGAAGTGGCACAGGTGAAATTTTTGTAACTTCTGTGCGTCTTGTGCAACTTTTCTTCAGAAATAAGGTCAGTGTAACAGTATGATGCTTTCCCCTTCTGAGAGTATGATTACACTGTGGCAATAGGGGCTAGGTTGTAATCTTGAATTACAGAGTGTTTTAAACTGTTTAGAGTTGGTGAGAAGCCTGAATGTACAAATGGAAACCTCTTCAAGTTTTGTACAACTTTAAAGCCTTCAATTTAGTCAAAGTGTACCCTTTGATAGAATAATCCTTTGCCCAAGTGATGTCTGTAGCAGTACATGACATTCATAATCTATGATTTGTATGCCTTCAACCTGACTCAACTAAATTGCTGTCATGTGTTCTGACCAGAGAAGATGAAATCTGTAAGGCCACTGCTAAAACTGCTTCAAGCCTTGTACCAGCCTAAAAGCTGCCCTAATGTTGTAGTGTGAACTTAGCAGGTGTCTGATCATAGTAGTCCATGTGTAGGATGCCATTGATAATTATGAGATGTTTTTGTAGGTATAGAATCATTGAATAATGGAATTGTTTAGGCTGCAGCAGACCACTAAGGCAGTGGTCAACAGCCCAACAGTGGCAAGTCCATCATTAAGTATATCCCCAGGTGGGCTCTACACACCTCTTAAATCCCTGCAGGGATGGTGACTCCACCCTGCTTGGGCAGCTGTGCCAGTGCCTGACCCTTTCAGTGAAGACATTGTTTCCCAACATCCACCCTCAACAGCCCCTGCCTGAGATCACTGTAGTGCATCTTCCCTACTTCATAGCAGTGAATGAACTGCAGGTTGTGCCCTTGGGAGAGCTGGGGTGGATCTCTCCTTGCGGACTCCTGCAGTGTGGTGTTATCATGGGACCTTGGCTAGGTGGATTCTGATAGAGGTCTGCCCTTAGGGCAGGTGTCTTCTAGGGCTGCTGATGAAAGTGTTTATGCAGTTCAGCTTTCTAGTGAAGCAAGTCCATGCCATATTCTACTGGCATCTATGAAAAAGAGTATTAGGACTCTGTTACAGCATGGGAGAGGGATTCATTAAAGCTTTCTGATTACTGACCACTGGCTTTCCTGTTCTGACAGATGTGAAAAAGGAGTTATGTCACTGGTTAATGTCAGGAACTGCATCCGTTTCTATCAGACTGCTGAGGAGCTCAGTGCCAGCACTCTCCTCAACTACTGTGCTGAGATCATTGCCAGCCACTGGGTGAGTCCTGCCACAAGGAAGCAAGATGAAAAATGTTTGCACATCATAGAAACCTAACAGTAGAATTTTGCTTACCTTACCACACTGTCTAACCTCAGTTAGTTGGTCAATTGTCTTGAGAATGTCTTGGTGTGGGGGAGGAATTCTACCCGGAGAATTGTTCTGTTCCTTGGAAATTCTTCACTGTACAGAGTGTCTTAGTTTCCTAAACATGAGCAAGATAGAAGGGACTGTCTCCTAATAAGCAAGAGGGTTGTTTATCACATCTGGGTTCCAAAGTGTTTAGAAGTTCATCCATAGTTGGTCTCTGTCTATACAAATCACAAATCTCAGGCCTGTTTCTACTTCTAAAAATAATCCATGGAAGCCAGGGACATTTATCTCCTGTAATGGAGGGAGAGGCAGCCAGTCTTGCAACCAACTTGGAAGCTTGAACTTGCTCTGATCTCTTTATTTTGAAGAAAGTTTGATTAATTGAGTAATGAATTAGCCTTTAAAATAAGACTTGTCAACAGTATACTTCTTGGGGGGGCTTCAGGTTATTCTAAATCTAAAATGCATACTCTAGGTATAATATCCTAGATGTGGAGGTTCCTTTCCTTGGCTAATTCTAGTTCAGAAGGAAGTGTTTTGATAAGTTAATACATTAAAAAAAAATCATTATATGTGAACCTGTGGGTCAGCAGTTTTAACTCTTGACTTTCTTCTTGACTCCTAACTTTTGATGCTTATCTCTACCTGGAAATGTAGTTGCTTCTGTTTAGTCAAATGAGCACTAATTCACACGTAATATCTTTTTATTCCTAAGCTTCTGTTTACTTCTATTCATAATTTTATGAATCAGTCTTCAATAGTTGTAGGACTTTTTGTCAGAATTAAGAATAAGTTAGTAGAGGATTATTTTGAAGAAGGGGTGTAAATCCACCATAATGTCAGTAAAATGCTAGTTTTCCATGTCTGTAGACAAAAAGGAATAAAAATTTCACTAACTGATCTTGAAACTAAAATGTAAGATTTAAAGCTTCCTGATTGTTTCTTCCTGATCCTGAAAGACTACCTGGGATTGTTCTTGCCAAAACCTTATCAGAATGGAAGTTTTGACTGGACTTGTTTTGTGAACGTCAGAATTACATTGTGCAATGGCTTGTCTATAAATAAAGCAGGAGTATTGCTTACTCTTCTCTTGTTTTATTGCTCCTAGGATGACTTGCGTAAAGAAGACTTCAGCAGCATGAGTGCTCAGCTGCTGTATAAAATGTTCAAGTCAAAGACAGAATACCCTTTACATAAGGCCATTAAAGTTGAGAGAGAAGATGTAGTCTTTTTGTATCTCATTGAAATGGATTCACAGGTATAGTGAGACTGACTTGATCTATCTTCTGGAATTTGGTGTTTCTCATAACTACTTCCTAAGTACCAGTCTGAGCCTGTTTAGTGATTTTTGTCACTGATTCTTATTTGCATGTTTAGCATTGCCACAGCTACTTCTGTGTCTGTAATAGAGGTCTATGTACAAGTTGCTCCATGAGGATGTAATTTAGAAGTGTTTCATAGCACTTAAAACATCTTGCATGCAGCAGAATATATCTAATAAAATCCATTACCTGATACTGCTCTGCACATTTAAAGCTGAATGGTTATAATAGACAACTTTGCTGCTTCATGGCAGTTCAGTAAGAATCATTTCCTCGAACAACTTCTCTGTTGAAAGCTGAAGTAACAGGTATTTGTTCTGCTTGGGTGAAAACTCCAAACAATTGGCAAATAAATTGTCCCCCAACAAAGGGCAAGAATTATTCTGGTACTTCCAATGTCAATTGGCTGTATTTGTGTTGTAGCTTCCTGGGAAGCTCAATGAATTGGATCACAATGGAGATCTTGCTCTGGATCTAGCCCTGGCCCAAAGGTTGGAGAGTATTGCAACTACACTGGTCAACCACAAGGCTGATGTAGATAGGGCAGACAAGAGAGGCTGGAGTCTGCTCCATAAAGCCATCCAGAGAGGTAAGCAGATGGGATATGAAGCTTTGTTAACTTCCAGTTGTTTCCATTGTGGAATACATATTTCAAAGTCTGTTCCTGGGTCATGTTGTAGTTGACACTGCAGTTAGAAAATTGTAGTGAAGGATGAACTTTGTCCTGTTTCTTTTTTGTTTAGACATAAAAGCAAACAGACTATTATTTGATATCTGAGAGACAGTCTGCTGGATGGGCAAACTTACACTGTGCGACATCCAGGTGCAATCTAGTAGAACATTGCCTGCTAAAAGAAGAAATACTGGGAGACTACTGGGAGTATTCTAATTTGGCAGTATTCTTTCTGACAAATAGTTAAATTGAGCATGACAACATAAGGGTCACAAAGATGAAGCCTTTTTCTAGACCTGGGTTGAATGCAGCATATGCTTCTTTGACATATGGTTAACAGTAAGGGTCCTCACTACTGCACAGCACTTTCAGAAGAGGAAAATCTGACTGAAAGAAGATGAGGAGCAAGTGGAGGTACCTCTGTCCAGCCTGAATATTTTCAAAGCTCCAGTGCAGCTACTGGAGTGGAATCTGAGTACAACTATATGATCATATTGAGCTGTTCTCCACCTTAGAGTGGAAAATGCATCTGAGGAGAACTGGAGCACGGCAGGTTCTGGTTGCCATGGCCACAGTGCTCTGAAGGCTTTGGATCAGCAGCATCTTGGCCTGTGGTCAAAGTGTGGTGAAAATCTGAAGCAAACACCTTGTGCTGCTTGTTATTTGTGCAGTGTCTTTGGCAGCTCCGTTCCAGAAAGTTTATTTCTAGCACCAAACTGTCTTGAACCCCTAGAAGTAAAGTAAGAAGTTGGGAGCTGTATTTTAAGCTCACAAAATTTAAATTAATCTCCTACGTGTCTAAACAGGGTAATACTGGCATCTGATCCTGTGAGTGAGACTTCAGCCACAGGAGTAGGAGACATGGTAGGCATAGATTAGTTTTGTGATGGCTGCAACCCTATCAAACACTGGAAAAATTGCAGCAGGCTGCTCTTCATTCTTAATAGTGGCATTTGTCCCTAGTTCTAGTGTCTGCTTTCAGTCTGAGCTGGAGCTTTGAGAATGAACACTTGCTTCTCAGTAACCACAGCTTCAGTGAATTAATCACAGTTAACAATCACATGTTCTGGAAATGGAGCTAAAGCAAATTGTCTGCACTTGCCACATGATTCTTACTACTTATGATCACTGAAAAGTGGGGGAATGTCTGGTATGGAAATCAGAAAATGGGATTTTTGGTTTTGTTGGCAGAGATAGTCCAGCAATATAGATTGAAACACTGTTCTTTGTTCTCCAGTCTGCATTCAGACCAAGCAAAGTGTGAATGTGTCTGTGCAAAGTAGCCTTTGAAGCAAGGGAAGCTAGTATTTTCCTGAAGCATTCTTTGCTTTGGTGTTTCAAGTTGAAGGTTTCATTTGTTGAAGTGGATCTAAGTTTGGACTCTCAAGAAGGAGTTTTTGGGAATGCTGTGCATGGTGGGTCTGTACTGCTAAAGCCATTACCCTGTATATAGATGAGGGTCTGAATTTTCAAGAGCAAAGGCAGTGTTATTACTGTTTATGTAGTAAAACTCAACAGACTCACTTGAACTGGAAACTTTTGACTAGTGCCTTGGAATAGTACCTTTTGTTAAAAAAATACTTGGATATTCAGTACTACCGTTTGTCCAATGTTTTATTAAAGCAACAATGGATTTATCTTGATAGAGGAATGAGCAAAGTCAGTATCTCTATAACAATAAGCTGTTGTGAGAACTTGAGTCACAGGTAACCTGTGGGCAAAACACTTTTTCCAAGGGCTTGTTGTGAAATATTTTAATCCTGATTTTGCAGCGAAGCTTTGTTGAAATTGCCTGTTGCTGAGGCATTCTAGGAGCAGATACTTGTGTTGGAATGAATGCATGGTATGGAGTGAAGTCATGTGTATCCACTTCCTGGAGTATAAAACATACAGGCTACGTATATCCATTAATAACTTTGTTTTGTTTCACAAAAGGAGATAAATTTGCTGCAAACTTCCTCATTAAAAATGGGGCCCGTGTGAATGCTGCTACACTGGGAGACCAGGAGACTCCTCTGCACCTGGTGGCATCCTACAGCCCCAAGAAACACTCCCCAGATGTCATGGCAGAGATGGCACAGATTGCACAGTCCCTCCTGCAGGCAGGAGCCAACCCAAACATGCAGGACAACAAAGGCAGGTAAATACTGGGGGAAGGAAAGTTTGCTACCAGTGTAACAGTGCTGTGGTGATCAGAGGCAACCTCCTAAGAACCTGTTCAGGTCTGTCAGCAAAGTACAGCTGATACTGGAAGCAGGAATTCATTTACCCAGTTTGAGACTTGTTGGTGGTACTCAAAGTAGAAAGTTGTGCAGGCTGGCTGGTGCCCTGTCATGGTCATTAAATGTAACCCAGCTACAGAAAACTGGGGTGAGCTGATAGTGTTAGAATACATGGCACACAGTTAAATTGCCTTTATTGAATCACCGAATGGCAAAAGCTAACTAAGATGACAAATAGTATACCTGAAGCTGTCAGGGAAACTAAAATGTTCTTAAAAAACACCAGTTTCTGCAGTGTGTTTATCTGAGGTGTAGGGCCTGTAAGCTTTTTCACAGGTTAGGTTGGGCTGGCAAGCAAGTTCATAAAATAATACAGAACACCTGGAATGTATCAGCTGCACAGTTCTGATAGGTGAAGCTATTGTGCTTCTTCCTTTAAGTTACTTCTTATATTAATGAGTTCCTTACTACCAAATTAATTGGAGTCATGTTCACTAAAAGTTCAGATTTCTCTTTCTTTTAGGAAGTGCTTGTGCCTTTCTCCTTTAAGCAGAGATGAAAGTTAAGCCCATAGTTCTGTGGGGGCATGTTGGTGCCTGAGGCCAAAGTCTGAAGTGTCTCACTCATTCCTGCTGTAACTGTTCTTTGCTCCAATTACAGGACCCCGTTACACGTGTCCATTGTGGTCAGGAATGAGCCTGTGTTCAGTCAGCTCCTGCAGTGCAAGCAGTAAGTCTCACTTGAATGTAAAATACACTGAGGTTACCTTCTACGGTGAAGATAGGAAAACTGGTTTAACAACTCTTCTGTGCCTTCTTGCCATATAATAGAGACTAATCATAACTTAGGATGCAAAAGTGTAAAGGCTTTGCATAGGTGAAGTTGCTAAAACAGTATCAGAAGCTGTGTAAGTTTTTGCCCTACTGTAAAGAAGCAGCAAAGTGCATCTCTGTGTTTTTCAAAGAGGCTGAAATGATTGTAGAGGTGAAGCAATGTAGGAAGCTTGATTTGTAGTGGAGCTAAAAGGAGTAATAACACTCTTGAAATATCTCACTGCAGTCTTGAGTTCAACTTGGATTCTCCTTAGAGGTGACTTCTTAGGGTGGTGAAGCAGAACACTTCATTTGACTCAGTTTCACTGCAGCTGAATTTGTAGTTCTTGTAAATGGCTTACTCAAGGGGATTTGTCTCTTTGTTACACTTAGTGGGAGCCCAAATCTACCAGGGATTCTACACTTCCCTAGGAGCAATGAGCTTGAATCTAGTAGTCACTATAAGGTGCTGTGCTTGTTTCAGACTATTCACAAATTCTCTGAAGTAACTGGAGCTACAGTAGGCTTCTTGGCAAGCAAAAGTTGTCAGAGAGGTATTGATGAACTAGTGCAGCTGTTTGGACACTTGGAACTTCAGCTGTGTTGGCAAACCACTTTTGAAAGTATAAATTGGGGGACACTAACTCTTATTTTTAGACTAGACTTGGAGCTGAAGGATCATGAAGGAAGCACAGCTCTGTGGCTTGCAGTCCAGTATATCACTGTATCATCTGATCAGTCTGTGAACCCTTTTGAGGATGCCCCTGTTGTGAATGGAACCTCGTTTGATGAGAACAGTTTTGCAGCAAGGTTGATCCAGCGAGGCAGCAATACAGATGCTCCAGACACAGTAACAGGTAAACCAGAGGTTTGTATTTCATTGTAGGCAGAAGACTTGTGTGTTAATTGCTTCATGCTGACTGCACTTGGAGGAGCTGCATGAGGTTTCAGCAGCATTTGCTCCATAATAAATGCTAGGTGGTAGTTGCATTACCCAGAGCTGGTGCACTGACAAACTGAGGTGGACTTGCAGGAAGTGACAGAAAATCTGGACTCATTGCCAGGTTCTGATATCCTCTTTACAATTTCAAGATGTGTAATCACTAAGTGGAAGTGCATGTGAGAGTCCAGTGTTGGAAGGGGGCTACTAGTAACCCTGGTACCGAGGGTTTTCCTTGTTCACTTCAAAGTGTAATGTTTTAAGGTAGTGGGGAAGGTGTTGGCACACTTGTTAATATCAAAGTGTGGTTGGAATAACAGTGTTCATGGTTTTTCTTTAGGAAACTGCTTGCTTCAGAGAGCAGCTGGTGCGGGAAATGAGGCAGCTTCTCTCTTCCTAGCAACTCACGGAGCAAAAGTCAACCACCAAAACAAATGGGTAAAAGCAGAAACTTAGTCTGAAAGTCTCCTTTGTTCTCTTCAGAAGTAAGAGAGCAGAGATCTCTTATAGCTAAACCATAGCTTAAAGCAAGTTGGAGCACTCTGTGAACCTTTGCATATTTTCAGGTAATTACTAGTGACCACTTGCATTCGTGTGGCACTGTTCTTGCAGAACCACCAGTTGTCAACATGCTTTTAGCACTTACCACAGTGCCTGGTGTAATAAAATCCTTAGTAAAAGCTAACTCATGTAGTTTGGAACTCCTAATGAGCTTCAGCTACTAGGAATGAAACTCTTCACACCAGCTGTTGTAGTTTTAATAGCTTAAAAGCTGCTTCTCTTCATGTCTCAAGCTGCTAACCCAGCACCTCTTTATTAAAGGGAGAAACCCCACTGCACACAGCCTGCAGGCATGGCCTAGCAAACCTGACAGCAGAACTCCTGCAGCAAGGAGCCAATCCCAACATCCAGACAGCAGAAGCAGTGCCTGGGCAGAAGGATGCATCTGCTCCTCCATCAGCAGAGAATGTCCATCTGCAGACTCCTCTTCACATGGCTATTGCTTACAACCACCCAGATGTGGTGTCAGTCATCCTAGAACAAAAAGGTGGGTGTCCAGACTGTTGACGCTGCAGGGAATTGGTGTGTCCGGATGACATCCAAGCTGTTTTGACAAACTGCTAAGAAAGCATGTCTTCCTGTAAACAGTGTTTAAGTATAGCAATTAATAAGACTGGCTAACTAGTCTTAAATCATCTGCTTGTGACACCAAGAAAATTATTATGTCTGTGTCTGTAAATTCTCCACTGTAGATAATGGACTTGAACAGTTAGTCTTGGGTTCTATTCCACCTGTACAATTGAGATCACTTCAAAGCATTTGCTTCAGGTGAATGCTGGAATCAGTTTTGGATAAAGGCATCTTTCTGTGGTGAGACTTCTGCCTCCCTCAACTCTTTAGTAAGAGGACTTTATACAGAGAAATGCTGGTATTATAATAGAGTTGAGACTTGAGTGCTCAAATAGCAGCAAATGAGTTCATTAAATGCTACTAGTCAGCTTCTTTCTAGCAGCAAGAAGGGAATTTGACAGCTGAAGCTGGGCCAATTTTGTCTCCTACCATAAGTGGGATTTAGAAGGAAGTAGGTGAACTGGGGTAAATATTGTCCATCCCAGGGAATGGAGAAGGAGGGATGCTGCCACCATATTGTGAAGCCTCCACTCTTCATTCTCAGAACTTTGTATATGCCACTCTATTTGGAATTGCAGCTAGAAAGGGACAGGTTTAGAAAGGGACAGTTTCCTACCTCTTAGCTAGAAAATTGATTTTTTTCTTAGTATATGTATTAAGATGGGGCAGCAGTGGCAATATGGGCTGAATGCAGTGACTGAATGCAGTGTCACATCAGGGAGGGTGAAGGTGCTTGGCTCAGATCTTACAAACTGACTGCTAAAGAAACAGCCAAATGTGACATTGCTGCCACAGCCTTCAGTGTGTGTCTGCAGGTCAGGTACAAGAATGCCTAATTCCTTATGCTTTCTTGTAGCTAATGCTCTTCATGCTACCAACAACTTGCAAATTATTCCTGACTTTAGTCTAAAGGACTCGAGAGACCAGACTGTGCTGGGATTGGCTCTTTGGACAGGTATGTGCCTTCAGGATGAGAATTTACAATGATGTGAACCAGATTTTCTTAAAGATAAAACAGCTGGTGTGTGTTCATCTTCTGGCTTGTGCTGCTGAGGAGGAGTTGTCAAGGAGAGCTTTAGATGGTTCTTCATATTTTAAAATCAGTGTTCACATATGACTTAGTGAAAGATTTCTAGTCCTAGAGCTTCTGCTCAGAACTGTACTTGCAGTTCAGTGGAATTCTTCCTCTGTGAACTCCCTGGTAGTTTTCATATCAGATCACTGTATTGTCTGTGCACATTTACTCTGTTCTATCAGTGTGTCTGTTTTATAGAGCTGAAGGTAAAATACTAATGAGCTTGAACTGTTCAGGCATGCACACAATAGCAGCTCAGCTGCTTGGATCTGGGGCCTCCATCAATGACACCATGTCAGATGGGCAGACTCTCCTGCACATGGCAATCCAGAGACAGGACAGTAAGAGTGCCCTCTTCCTGCTGGAACATCAGGCAGATATAAATGTCAGGTAAGGTCCTAACTGATACAGCTCTCACCTGTGTGTGTATCTAGGAGCAGGTGGTGACTGCCTTTGTATAATGGTTTGAGATCTGTTTCAGGTCATGATTTATAGATAGTTATTTGTTTGGCACTGTTTTGTGGTGCTAGTTATGGCTGAAGGGTTACATATATTAACTTGGACCTCTGTATTGCTCCACTGGTCAGTACCTCGAGGCTGCAGAAGAAGGTGCCACTTAATTCTAGGTAATCCTCTCTAGCAGACTGAAGTCCTAGAGACAGGCCTGGAGGCACTGAACTTCTATTGTCTCATCCATTTGCCAGCTTGTTAGAACTGCATGTTTGCTAGCATATAAAATAATTAGATATGGATCAGCAACAGGAGTCTGATAAACTTGCCTCCTCAGTGTCTCCTAGACAACTTACATTAGACTTAACAGAACATTTGTCTGCTTACATGACTGACAGGCTGTCTGTTAAATTTGGCAAGCTGTACTGTAATGAATGTCACGGGTACAAACTGCCTAATGCTGCTGTTCTAACTTCAACTTTTTAACAGTTGGTATTTGACTGTTGCTTGAAGTGTTGCCACGTTGGAGACAAAGCTGTTGCTTCTGTGGCAGCAGGCTGGCTCAAAAGGAACTCTGTTCAAGTAATGGCTGCACTGAAGGAATTGAATGTCTCTGAACTGAGAACACTACCTTGTTTTTCCAACTTGAGAAATCAATCACTTGGTAAAAGTGAAGGGGGGAAGAAAGGTAGACTACAGAGCTGTGATGAAATACATGGTGTGTTTGTGGTGGTCTTACCACAGCAAAAATACATACAAGAGTTAATTCTTGGCTTTGCTAGTGAAGTGCTGTCACTGAGCTTTGTAATGCATCTGTAACTCTTGGAAGTGTCCCTGCTGCAGGACCCAGGATGGAGAGACAGCCCTACAGCTGGCCATCCAAAACCAGCTCCCACTGGTGGTGGATGCCATTTGTACCAGGGGAGCAGACATGTCTGTGCCAGATGAGAAAGGAAATCCTCCCTTATGGCTTGCCTTGGAAAACAACCTGGAGGATATTGCATCAACCCTGGTAAGACTGTCAGCTGGCTTTAGTCTCACTTTTGTTCATCGTGCTAGCAACAAAAGGCTTCATCAGCAAAAACAAACTCAATGCATGAAGAGAAGAGACTAGTCCAATATTACTAATTTCTGGAGGTGTTTTCTTCACCAGAAATTCCTCTTTACTGCGGGAATCTTATAAATACTGTAGTCTGCACAACCAAATATCTTGCAGGCACTTTAATAAAAATATATATTCTATATATATTCTGCTGTCTGGATTCTTAATCTGGAAGGAGTAGGGATCTGCTTAGATCAGTCTGTGACTTGTGTAATGAGCAGCTTTCTGAATAAAACTCATGTTACGCTTTCGTGTTTGTGCTGCTTTTTATTGCATTGTAAAATTGAACCAAGAAGGCCTTTAAAGGCTTATATTTACTTTAAAGACTGTTTACTTTCAGGCGTGGCTGGTATGGCAGGAGATTTCCTAGGAGACACAGGTAGACCTCCTTGTGTCTTTTTCATAAGGAAGTTACATGAAAGCCTTTTCCAGTCATCTCCTAAAGACAACTATTTAAAAACTCTGCTAGTGACCTGAGAAATAGTCTTGTAACTGTTCTTGACTGTGCTGGTATTGGATAAGAACATTTATGAGTCAACACTCTTAACTACTCGTGTTTAAACCTTGTCAACAGTTTGTAAAGTGGAGTAGAACAAGTCTTAAGTGCCACGTTGCTCAAGTATGTAGTTCTGTGGTTGAAGAATATAAATATTAGCAATACAATTCCTGGAAAAAAGCTCTTTCTGTTTAGCTGAATATGTAAGAAAGCAGGTAAATGGGCCAGACCTTCAAAGGCAATGTCTGCTGGTGCTGCTTGAGTTACTGTAGGTGCTTGTCATTGCTGAAAGTGAGATAACTAGTCCAACCTGCTTTAGATCTGTCTATCAAAGTATATGGACAAATATTTGAATTGTTAATAAATACCACCTAATTAAGGATTACACTGAAAACCAATAAAGTATTGGTCTGGAAGACTTTAAAGTAGCTTCCTGAAATTCAGGACTGTCACAAGAATAGACAAGGCATTACCTCTAGGGGAGAATGTTCCAGAAGCATTAGACTGTAGTAGCAGGCTGTTGGAAAAAACCTTCTTTCTGTCCTTGGGCTTCTCCTTCCAGGTCAGGCATGGCTGTGATGCAACGTGTTGGGGGCCAGGACCAAGTGGCTGCTCACAAACCCTTCTCCACAGAGCTATTGATGAGAACAGTGAACAGATTGCTTGCTTCCTTATCCGCAGGTCAGACCCCTTCCAAAATACAAACCTTCTAACGCGCATGTAGGGATCTCCCTGGCACAAATTAAATGGATGCTGTCCTAAATCAGGGACAGCTATGTGCTTCCTTAGGCTTTTGGTGGGTGGGTGACAGTTAGGGAATTCTGACCAATCCTAAGGACACATTCTGTTATTTATAATAGTATCATGTTCTTGATGGCAAGAGTCAAACCAAAACCTGGAACTTGTGCTTTTGTAGAATGTGTCAGCAGTTGCTGGATCAGCTCTTATAATCTTTTCTATGACCTTTTTTGAAGTTTAAATCTGGATTAAACATAATCAATTGACTGCACTGTGTTTGTTTTAGTGGGTGTGATGTGAATAGTCCCAGAAAGCCAGGCCCAAATGGAGAAGGAGAAGAGGAAGCCCATGATGGACAGACCCCCCTACACTTGGCAGCCTGCTGGGGACTAGAGGAGGTGATCCAGTGCCTTCTGGAGTTTGGTGCCAATGTCAATGCTCAGGTATGTCAACAAATCAGACACAATTTTTAAAAGTAGATTCTTTGCCTCCAACATACTGAAAACAAACTTCCCTCTCAGCTGTGTATTTTGTCTGATAGAGAGAAAATCATGCTCTTTGAGCTGAGCCAGTGCAATGATTGGATGCAGCTCTGCTTTCTCTCCTATCCCTTTTTACCTTTTTACCTTGTGCTTATCTGCCCATAATTCCGGAAGCTATGCTGAAGGAAAATGATACAGAAAACTTACTGCACTGTTAGTTACTTTCTCATGTAACAGTGGGATTCAGTGTCTTCTGTCCCTAGTGTGAATTAAAGGCAGGAGCAGGGCTGCAATTAATCATTAAATCAGCTACAGTGTAAAATTCCAGAATACACTACTTTGTTAGTGTGTTTGGGAAATGTCTTCTGTTACTGAGTAAACTGAGGCGATGTAAGTATGAGTTACACTTCATTTTTGATTATGCAGTAATCCTTAAAGGGAAGCTTTATAAGTAACAACAAAAGAAATGAATGGGTAACATTTTTAGGTCCTGATGCTGTTGAAAGTGACATTAAAACAAATCACTAAACACAGTCACAAAGCAGCCTTGGCTGTGAACTGCTGCTTGATAGAAACAAATATTTAAACACCTCAGCTGCCTTTGCTATTAGATTTGAATGCTAATCTCTGCCCCCAAAATGACTGGCTAAATGGGAGATGTTATGGTGAGCTATTTAAAAGGCTGTATAGCACAAGATTGAGGTCAGCATGTTGGGAGAAACAAATCTCAATTTGCTTTTCTTGCTCTGGGGGTTTGAGCTTGCCCTGCAGCTGTTTGATGTCCATGCTGAAGGAAGCTGGGTCGGTCACAGGACTAAACTACTGTGTTCCCTGACCATTCAGAATTAGGGAAGCATTTATATGCTACTGAATCTGTATATAACAAACTTCCTGGTTTCCTTCTAGGATGCAGAAGGAAGAACTCCAATCCATGTTGCCATTAGCAACCAACATAATGTTATCATTCAGCTGATGATTTCCCATCCTGATATTAAGCTGAATGTACGTGACAGGCAAGGAATGACTCCCTTTGCTTGTGCTATGACATATAAAAATAATAAAGCAGCTGAAGCAATTTTGAAGAGGGAACCAGGAGCTGCAGAACAGGTAAGCTGGGAGTGTTGAAACCGTGCTGGTTTTGCTACTTTACTGCACTAGTTTGTGGTAACAGCTGTTGCACAAGCCAGTTCTGTTTTATCCCTTTGTGGCTTTACATGCAATCCGTTTGCCAGATGCTAACTCTCTTATACAGGATTTATTAGGAAACTGTAGGTGTGTGTGTGATATGTGTGAGTAAGAACATTAAGGGTTAGTGTCTTGTCAATACTAAACTGAGAAACAGGCATATGTGTGTATAAGGACAAAATTCTCACTCTACTCTTGACTTGTGCTGGGCTAGTACAGAAATAATCTATTACCCAACTCTCCTAAAGCTATCCAAACCAGAAAACCTGACCTAAAATAACTGAATAACAAATGCTATGCTGCTATGCTGAACTATAAAATCTCCAACTGTATCTTTAGGCTTCTGGTGTGACACTTCAGGAAGCTGTTTAGGAGATTCTTCCTAGCCCGTGTAAATTTAATTGCAAGTAAAATATTTGAGTCCTTAGCAAGCTCTTGTAAAACATCTAAAACATGGTTACAAATACAGCCAAATATGCTTTAACATCTGTTGCAAGGCAAAGTTGATCAACATATACTTGGTATTAAGCCAAAACCATGAATTCTCAGGTAGCCCAGAGCAGTTGTGGCTGCCCCATCCCTGGAAGTGTCCAAGGCCAGGTTGGATGGGGCTCAGAGCACGCTGGTCTAGCAGAAGGTATCCCTGCACATGGAGTGCACGGGATCACCTTGGAAGGTCCCTTCCAACCCAAACCATTCTATGGTTCTGTGAATACACTTCACATCAGTGTGGCAGGATTCCATGTTGCTTCCCTCTCCTGAATTAATTGCCAGATAGACTCAACCTTGTTTCATTTAACTGAGTTTTTCATTAACTGCGGCTCAGTACTTAACCACAACACCTGTTTACCTTTTGTCTGTCTAACAATACTCTCCAGTGTGTGGTCAAGAAATGACAAGGTTATAAATTAGAAATAAAGCAGTGTGAGGCAGACTGGATTGAGCAGTTGCAGCAGGTAATTTCTCAGTTGAGTTATTTGACAGTCACTTCTGTCAGGTAAGTCTCTAATGTCAGCCAGGGAAAGGAACAAGATTCTACAGTTCAAGCAGAGGGAGCAAGTGTCTCTGTCATTGTAGGACACGAAAGAAAGATGAGAGATTCCAAATATTTCAGTAGGCAAAGAGCATAGTAAAAAGGCTTTTATTGTTTTAATTCTTACTACCTTTTATAAGGTGTTCTGATACAGCCTTAGCATGATTGGTGAATAGGAACGACAGCTCTCTAATCCCATTGGTTAAACTAGAGAAACAGCAAAACATCAGCTGAAGAAAGATTGTTTTGAGAAAGGAGAGTTGTTTGCCGAGATTGTTTTGAGAAGCTTTCTTGAGAAATTTTCCCTTGGGAAAAAGTTAGCAACTGCTAGTAGGCTAAATCTCTCAGACCCAGAAATATCAGGCCCACATTCTCTTAGTGAAAACATGTCCTACTACATAAACCACCTTGTTCTAGAGGAATAATAAATTAATTTCCCGTGCCTTTTCTCCCCAAGGTTGACAACAAAGGCCGGAATTTCCTGCACGTGGCAGTTCAGAACTCTGACATCGAGAGCGTGCTGTTCCTGATCAGCGTGCAGGCCAACGTCAACTCGCGCGTCCAGGACGCCTCCAAGCTGACCCCGCTGCACCTGGCAGTGCAGGCTGGCTCCGAGATCATCGTGCGCAACCTGGTGTGTGCTCAGGGTCCCCGTCCTCTGCTCAGAATGTGCACTCTGCCTGCAGGCTGAGAAATCACATCACTGACACTGTTTCTGAAAGTTCCCTCAGCTTGCCCTGTTAGCTGAGCTGCCACTGTAGCCTTCACATGAACATGTTGGGCTTGCAGCAATCACTGGGTAGTGTGCTTCAACTTAAAGAATCTTTCCTTGCCTGTTGGAGTCCAGGGCATGGGGAAAACCCCTCAAACTGCCCTGGGGGGTCCAGGACCCCTGCAGGACCCCAGGAAAGCATTGCCTTTGACCTTAGCCCATGGGAAAAACTGCCAACACTTCTGGATGAAAAGAGAACAACAAAAATTTAAATTAGATAGTAGTTTAGTTTGTCATGGGGTGAAAATTTGTAGTTTTGGGTTTTTAGAATGGAAGTAGATGAAGGCAAGATGGGGAATTTTGGGTGGTGTCGTAAGTTGTTCTTCTTCTACTCCATCTTCTGCTGTGACGGTGGCACAAAGACATTGGCAGAATGTAGGTGATGTAAAGAATTGCATGTCTAGAATTAGTAGTAATTGTTGGTACAAAATTGTAAATATAGTATGTTTCAAGAGTTAATTTGGTTAGAAGTCCTTAAGAGACCTTGGATGCCAGGTCTCGTGCTCTTGGCAGCAGTGTATTTCAGTGTGCCAAGCCTGGTGTAGGACGGTGTGCTGACATTCAGATAAAAAATTCAATAAACACCTCTGAAGACCAAGCTGCAAGATCTACTCTTCTTTCTAACTCTGCCACGGGACTTTGGAAAGGAAAAAAAAACCCTAATTGGGGGAATCTTGGACTCAAAATCCAAGATTTGCCCTTTCTGCATATCTGAACGCAAACACGAGTCATAGCAGCTCAGTAATGGTACCATTTTATACACTCTGGAGGCCTGGAAGTATCTCTGTACAGTAGAGTCTTGTGTGCTTCGTTCACAGAAATAAACTGTTGGTTAAACAGCCCTGAAACCATCTCTGAAAATATTCCTTCTTGCATCCTGACAGCTGCTTGCAGGTGCCCAGGTGAATGAACTGACCAAGCACCGTCAGACTGCGCTTCACTTAGCAGCCCAGCAAGACCTGCCCACCATTTGTTCAGTCCTTCTGGAGAATGGAGTGGACTTTGCAGCTGTAGATGAAAATGGAAATAATGGTAAACTCCAAGTTACACAAGTAAATGCACAACACTGCAGTAGGTCTGTTAATGGTGTCTCCTAGTGGTAGAGAGCTCACTATGAGTGGGCTTGCACTGTGAAGATGAAAGAATGAAAGTGCAGGAAATCAAAGCAGATAGAAGGAGTTGTTTGAGAAGGAGGGTTGGGAAAGTGGAAGGAGAGTGTTTCATTTAGTTTTTAGGCTGTAATTATTGCTGATACTCAGAGTCTTGAACTTTTTTTTCTTTGCTGTTCAGCTCTGCATCTGGCAGTGATGCACGGCCGTCTGAACAATATCCGAGTCCTCCTCACAGAGTGCAATGTAGATGCAGAAGCCTTTAATATCAGGTAATTATTTATAGTCTTAACAGACTAAAAGAACCACTTTGTATTTTAAAATAAGTGCTGATACGTTGCTTAAAAATATACATTTGTATTATATTATTTATTCACTAATTTGGAAGTGTGCAGACAATGCTGTGTCTAAATTCTGTGCAAGTTATATGTATACACCAAGGAAGGAAAGTTAAGTAGGGAGTTGTGTATGATGTACTGAGTTACTGAGATGCAGCATTGTTCAAGTCTGAACCAAACTTGAAAGCAAGGAGAGTTGGATGAGTAACTGCAGTAGCAAGCAGACTTTGATCAGGATAACAAACTCTTTTCCCCAGAGGCCAGTCACCAATGCATATTTTGGGACAATATGGGAAAGATAATGCAGCAGCCATCTGTGAACTCTTCTTGGAGTGTATGCCAGAATACCCTCTAGACAAACCTGATGCTGAAGGAAACACAGGTAGGTGAGACTCAACAACTCTTGCACTTGAAAGTCACTCGAGTTGTATTCGTGGTATGTCACTGTTAAAGCTGGAATAATTGGCAATAGTATGTTAAATACAATAGGAGGCACCCAATACATGGAAACTTAAAAACTAAAGATCCTGTCTGGACTGAGTGTAACACAATCTACCACTCTGCTAGCAAAGAACTGTCGGGCTTTTATTTTTCAGTGCTGCTCTTGGCTTACATGAAGGGAAATGCTAACCTGTGCCGTGCAATAGTGAGAGCTGGGGCTCGCCTGGGAGTTAACAATAACCAAGGAGTCAATATCTTCAACTATCAAGTTGCTACAAAACAGCTTCTCTTTAGATTGCTGGGTAAGTACCACTTGCTATGGTGGGAAAGTATTTCTGGCTTTTCCATCCAGGATACTTCAGAGGAAAGAACTCTGGACATTTGACTTAGATGACAGTAATTCCAGAGAGGCAGAACTTGAGAATTTTATACCACTATATCAGAGCAGGGTAGAAATACTAGTTTTTCTTGTAGTTAACTGAAAAGTTGTACAGTGCAGACTGTCAGATACTAATTTTTCTGGAAGGATGGACAAGGAAACTCTTGGCTGGTTGTGTAGTCCAATGTAGCTGAAAACACAGACACTGCTTTTTAACTGGTGCTGTACAGTTGCTGTGGACAATGTGATGGAAAGCAGCTATAGATTATCTACAAATGAGACTCCAGCTCCTGCAAGAGTAATTAAGTCCATTTTGCTGAATGCAACCTAGAACTGGAAAAAGCCTTCAGGTTTAGTGTACTCAGGAGGTGTCTGAGCACATTTTGCCTTCACATTTTTACCTCTTAACAGATATGCTGACAAAAGAACCTCCCTGGTGTGATGGCTCCAACTGCTATGAATGTGCTGCCAAATTCGGAGTCACAACAAGAAAGCATCACTGGTAATATGAGCCACCTTGCTGTGCTTACAGGGAAATGGATTCCTCCCCACATGTAGCTAGGCTTGTCCCTTCTAATACTTTAGGAAACCTCCATGTTAACATAGGTGTGTAACCACTAAACCAGCTGAAACATTCCATCCTGTCTTGGATCAGAAACTTGTAGTCTGACTGAAATCATATTTTAAGCAGTTTGTGCATTTAATATTCTGATTGGTTGTAAATGATAAATCATGTCCAAGTTCCAGTAGTGAAACAGGATTTAAATACCCATTTTTCAGAGGAGTGTGATGCACTTCACTCCATAGAGGAGCAACAATATATTTTATTAAGACAGTAAGTTAACAGAAGTTCAATGGCAAATGTGGCAGTGGTTATCAGGATTTGATGGCAAAGGTGCACTTGATTATTTCCTGCATAGAGGCTGGGGTCAGGGAGAGCCTCCTGTGGAGGCATGAGGTTCAGAGAGGACAGCCACTGGGGCTGTGGCTTCTACAGGAAGGACAGGAGGCAGCACACTACCACAGTGGTAGGATGACCTGCTCCAAAAGAGGTGGCAGATTTGGGCAGGTGTTGACAGCTGAGGTTTGGGATCCTGTTTGTTGTGTGGAAATGGGTGAGGATGAACATGAGCTGCTCTTGTGTAGTTAGGAGTTGCCTTTTTTAAATAGTTTGAACTTGAACAAAACATGCTGGATTGGAAGGGTGTTAAGCTAAGATTTTTGTTAGCTCAGTGTGCTGGAGAAACTCCACGTGCATCAGTTGAAGCAGTAGCAGGTGACTCACCAGTACAGAACCAGCATGTGCTGTTGCCATTAGTCAGTTATTCCATGACAAATATCAGGAGATACAAGACCATCATAGCCTTTCAATTGCTAGTGTGTATTTCATGATGCCATCACTGATAAAGAATGTCAGACTGTAACATCCTGCTGTTCACTAGGAGGGAATTCACTTTTCTCCCCCCCCTCTTCTGTCAACAGCCGACACTGTGGACGCCTGCTCTGCCATAAGTGCTCAACAAAGGAGATTCCTATCATAAAATTTGATCTGAACAAGCCAGTTCGAGTTTGCAACATCTGCTTTGATGTCCTGACTCTGGGAGGAGTCTCCTAGTATGCTGTGGAAGTAAAGGGATTCCCAGTCAGTGCTCCTGACAGCAGCTCTGCTTACAAGCCCTCTGGATAGGGAAGAGGAGGCCTATACATGTCTTCTGCAATAGACTGAACTAATTAAGGACCCTGTTATGATATACTCTGGTATAAATGATTTTGTATGACTGTAAATGTACTGGGCTGATAGACTTCACTAGGAATCAGAGTGGATTGTGGAAACCAAGTGACAAAAGAATTTAGACCCTCTTCTAGTTGCAGTGGGGTATGGAAGCTGAAATTTATACTGATTGAATCGGCATAAAACAGGTCTGTCCTCAACATGGTGCTTTGCACTGAGCAACTCTATTAGGTCCTGTGGCTTTCAGGCTCCTTAGTAGAGATGGTATTAAGTTTCAGGGTAACCAGGTATCTTCCTTTGCTTTGTCTTAAATGTTCCCCTTCTCTAGAGAAGATTTTTTGTGAAGCTAAACTGAGCTGTTGCAACCACTGTTCAAGAAACTCTTCGGATCCGGGGGTAGTTTTAAGTATAGTTCAAGAATTGTGGCCTTACAACAGAAAGCTTTACATCTGATGCAAAGCAGTCAGAATTGCAGATCCACATCTTGATACCTCCTCAGCAAATGATTCATTAGCTTTAGCATGTTCAAGAGAAGTGCAAGGTTGTTTCAGGAAATGCTTTTGCCTGCTGGAACTGTCAGTCTTTGTTGCACTTTCATATTTACATTGCTGGTCCTTCCAGTTCATGGCACTTGTATAAATGACCATGAGTTTGCAGAAAGGCCTGAGCATGTGCTAAAGGAGAAACACTAAAACTGGTGAAGTCCAACTCACAGTACAGCAATAAATGCTGAAGTGCATTAGGAATCCCAGGAGGGAGAGTAACACTTCCCTGGGGCTTCAGGGGCCTGGTAACTGCTGGGGGAGAGTCAGTAACCCTACCAAGTGTAGAATGTGCTGCACCTCTTGACACTAAACTTGGGTCCATTTTCAGCAGGATTGCTGGTGAGTGGCACTGTACATGGAGCCTTCCTATTAGGAGTAAGCTGCAGTATTTTAATGTAGGCTGGTTGTGCTCTCTTAAACATGCTGAATCTCTGGAAACCTACCACCACATTGTCTAGGTAATCAGGAAAGTACTTGACTGGCAGACCAGCTTGTGATTTGGTGGGCAAAGGCTTCAGTTAGAAAAAATGGGTACTTAAGCAAAACTACATGCCATGTTAAGGCTGTTTTTATTTCAAGGGATAAAGGTAGTATAGACTCAATTCAGCATTCCTCATCGTTACTCCATGAATTGGTGTGCATTTTTTAATGACTGTTATCTCCAGTGAACAGTATGGACAGGTGATGATGTGTTGCCCTGTTTGGAGCAGTGACTTTTTGGTCTTAAAGAGTAAGATGAGATGATGAACCAGACTGCTGCTGTTCCAGGAGAGGATAGGAGAGGGTGTAATTGCTGATATTTGTATGATGAATTTCACATCAAGTCTCACTTGATCTGCACTTTGATTTTCCAATATGCATCTATTGTAACTGGAATCACCCCTGTACCACTAGGGAAGAATAATGGATGACAATACAAACTTGCCTCACTGATGTCTGCTGCTGTCATGTTCCAACAGAATGCTCTGGGTAACACAGCTGGTCTCTAACACAGTTACTAATGCAAATGGTGCATCTCTGGCATAATATTGCAGGTGAATGAGGGAAAATAGTGGTGTCAGTTAATGTTAGCTGCAGTAATTGATGGTGTCACTTAACTACAGGCTACAGTTTGGGGGGTTTTTGAGTGAAAGAGATGTTGGAAAATATTGTACTTCTGAAATTTGAAGGTGTCACTGGTTGCAGATCTCCAGCAGTGAAAGATAATGATGGAGAGAGTGCATTTGGTGAAAGTCTTAACTGTAGTCCCATGATAACATGTCGTTTTCCTTCTTGGTTTGGAGCTGAAGTGATGTGGAGGGGTAGGAGTGTGCTCAGAATGCTGGAAGACAGTGCAGAGGAGAGGTTTTCCAAGGCCACAGCCTGTGGGCTTCAGACTCATTGGAAAACTGCACAGCATGTAATTGCCAAAGCATTTAAACATCACTTTTTCAGTGGCTTCTCTGATGTAAGGGCAAGGGAACAGGGGGCTCAGCTCTAACAGATTAATTAAGCAAGCTTTTTAATGATGGAAAATGTGGATCTGGTGAAAATTCAGCTTAACTGAATGGCAAGTTAAGGCTGGGTAGTTGTTTTTCTGAAAAACAGGATATTGATTACAACTGTAAAACTGGGAAAGATCTGGGAAACCATCTGTAGTGCTCCTGGTCTGCTGTTTACAGCCAGTACTGTCCCAGCTTACTTACTGAAGTCTGAAAGGAAAGTTAAGGTTATTGTTAAATGGACAGCCTGAGGTGTTCATTAAATTTTAAGCAACTAAATTCAGTAAATTTGATCCTTTTTAAAGTGCCTTTGAGATAGTTTCCTTCCAGCCAACTCTAAATAGCTTTCTGCCAGAGCTGAAGGGGAAAAGCTCACAACTTGAACCAAAACCCAAGTTAGTTCTTTTCTAGTTCAGCTGAGGAGTTGACTCCAGCAGACAACTGGTGGGACTCAATCCCTCACACACTCTGCCTAGTGTTGGTCTGAACTCTCAGGCCACTGAGATTTTTTGGGAGTTTTGCTGGCAATGCTCCACTACAGGGTACAAATGTGAATGAGGCACTTGGTAATGTACTGGTGGTCAACACATTTCTAACTAAACAACTGCTCTTCCCTTTTTGTAGCATTAATACAGTTGTTACCAAACCCCCCACACCCCTTACCCCTACTTTTAGTGGTGTCTATTAACTCGAGACTCAAGTCTGCCAAGCATTGAACAAAAGGTTAGATGGAAAATCAGTTTGTGTCCCTGCAGGTGCTGCTGTCACAGGAGGCTTCAGGCACTTCAGCAGGGCTGCATGGGAAGTCGGGAGGTTCATGCTGTAGCTTTTTGTTCTGAGACTGGATTCCTTTTGATTGCAGTCATTCAGCACTCTTACACAAGCAGATACCGTGGTCCAGCACTCTTACACAAGCACAAACTGTGGTCTGGCTGAATTTTTTTGTCTGTAGAAGATGCAGTGAGTGTTTCACACCACTGAGTGGAGTGAGAATGCTGCTGTTGAAGGTACTAACGGAGCAGAGTAAGTTGCTGGCTAAAAGCTGACAGATGCCTTAATGACTTCCCATGCTGGAGATAACAGCTTGTCCAACTGCTCATGTAGTGCTAATAAACTAACATGTAACAGTATGGGAGGCCAAGGCTGGATTGTTTTGCAGATCAAATGTTAACAGACAAGTCCTCTTTTTTCTGTAACCAGCAGAGGTGGTCACTGCAGCAAACTCGTCTCTAGGAAAATCAAAGCTTGTATGAGTGACAGAAATAACTGAACCTTCTAATACCCTCTGTGAAATAGAAAAGGAAGTCTTAGAACAATGGCATTTTATCTGCAGTGTTTGTCTGGAGTCGTTGTAAAAATGTATTTTTCCAATATGCATTACTTTGTTGTGTAATGATTCTACTTGTAATAAAATGCAGAACTAGATGATGCATCATGAGGTGAAACCTTGCTAAGGAAGTATCAGCTGCCCCTCTGCAAGCTCATCCTTACAAACCATGAAGAAACACAGGGATACAACATCCAATCAGGCGTAACAACTTTATTCTTTGTTCTGAAATTAGTCCAGGTATTCATTTTCATGTTGTGGAACTGCTACAACTGTTCTTTTGGCTGTCAAGGTCTGGTGTTCTAGTTTGTACCATGTAGTCATCTTGAATGCCTTATATTAGACTTACCTATAATCAGTCTTGTGAAACAAATCCGAGCTCCCCACGGGCCAGAGCTGGTTCATGGAGTTCAGTTCAAGTTACAAGCACTTGGTGCACTCAGTTGTGTACTGGAGGCAGCTCAGCCCCCTGGGAGAGCAGAGAACTGCTGCAGCTTCACTTCAGGAAAACTTCAGTGCAATAGCAAACCCAGCCATGTCTTCTGGGTGAGATTGTGATGCATTAGTCTTTTATTAATAAAACTTACTGATGTACAGATGAATGGTGAGCTTTATTAGAGCACTGGCTGTGGTGACTTGAGCCCTCTGTAGCTTTCTCACTGCTTTCTGTCACTGTTTTTCACCCTTTTCCACCATGGGAGAATCCAGCTGAGCTGCTGAATTGGAGTTACAAGCATGACAGTCTTGGAGCTCAGTGACACTTCAGGTCACTGAGGGTGTCTCCTTGTTTGCTTTAATAGATGACTTATGCCTAGAGCAAGACAAACTTTCCCCCCAGTGTTTCCAAACCCTAAACTGAGGAGTACGCTGTGAACTGCTTTTCAACCAACTTTAACTTAAACCAACACCTTCCTGCCCTGCCTTTTTCCAGTAGTTTATTTGATTTTTGTGTAGCTCTTGCAATCAAAACCATTCCCTCAGCACTATTTGCACAGGGATTGAGTGTTAGAGCAAGATGCAACTTGCTTAGGTCAAGCTGGTCCACCTTCACTGGGACTGGTCTGCCCTCACAAACTACTTCTTACAGCATTTAATAGTCTAGAATTTGCTGCAACTTTTAAATCGCTTTAAAAAGCTCTTTGAAAGGCACTTGCCAATCATTTAGGGGCATGGTTTCACTACTTTAAAAAGAAATTGCATTTAAAGTGGTGGTGTCTTTTTTAATGTAGCAAAGGCCAAAGTTGTGGGGGCAGTGAAGTGCCGCTTTGCAGCTCTTTCCTGCACCTTCTACAGAGCTTCATCTACAACGCTGTGTGAAGTGAGCTGCTCACTCCACCCCCAAAGAAGGCTCAAGCCCAGGGCTGAGGTTCTGCCTCACATCCTGCTCCTCCTGTGAGTGACAGGAGCTGGCCCAGCAGGGCTGTGCCTGAACAGCTTCTCTTCAGGATGATGACAGGTAAAACCTCCAAAATAAAACCACAACCTCCGTGTCCCCCCACTGTTACAACAAGCAGGGACATGTTTCAGTTGCTGTGGCCTTCATCCCTGGCAGCTGGAAAAGCTCATCCTCTGAGCTTTTATCAGTGAGAAGCACTGTAAGGGAGTAAACTTGCTAATTAACTAACTAATCACTTAGATTTTGGGACTCTCTTTACAGGTAGTGGGAGCTAAAAATCAGTTTATAAACACTTCCCAGCTGCTTCTGCATAGGTGGCAGCTGCCTTAAGGAGAACTGACCACGACTCAGCAGGGCCTGTGCCACCACTGCACCCTGATCTGTGTGTCTCTCTCAAAGCTCAGCTACATAAAAATGGATCTTAACAGCAGATTCCATTAAAACCAGCAACTGCTTCCCTGCAGCTTGAGGTTTGCAGTGCCTGAACCCTGGGCAGGTATTCCTTCCTCCCTTTTAGCCCCACCCAGAAACGGTAATAACCTGCTCTGCATTTCTGGGAGTCACTCATTGCTGAATCCTGCCAGCTGTGAGACAGAAATGTGGAGTTTAAATGTGCTGGGTGTTGTAAGGGCACATCCAGCTCAGGCTGCAATCTGACAGGCACAGATGGGATAAAGTCTTATACCAGAATGGAAACAGGAGGCAGATTCCAGTAGGATGGTTCTGCTGCCACCCAGGCAACAAAAAGATATTTAAAACTACTCATTCCTGATCAGATCAGTCTGAAAGTGGTGAATCACAGACCAGGAGGGTGAGGTTAATATCAAACAATCCTCATAGGTGGCTTCAATATCTTGGCACAGTATCTAATGCAAACACTGAATGAGGAAATACAGCTCTGGCCTTTGCCTTCTCTACTCCAAGACATTTGATAAAGCTTGTGTGTAACTAAACTGGGCAAGTTCCTAGATACTGTGGATCTTAATTGCAGAAGAAAGTCAGGGTTCTCCCTGCCACCTTTAAACTCTGGAGTGAGTCAGGTGCCTGGGAAGGAGCATCAGCACTGCACTGCAGCAGGGCCTGAGGACTGAGCACCAAGTGTGGGCAGTGATGCTGCAGCAGTTCCTGTGCTCGCTGACCTCACTGCCTTAAACCACCACTGTGCACACAAACATCCATTTCCTGACTGACAAGAAAGCACCTCTAAAATACAATTCAGGCTGTGCATCTTACACTTGGTTCCCAGGCAAAAATATTTCCCATAGAAATAAAGGGAAACGTTACTTGATTTTTTAGCCACTAACCTGGCTGAAGTTTCCTCCTCCTCTCAACTCCACATGTTAAACAGCATCACAAATCCCATGAGATCGTTATTGCTCCCTTTGCAGGGACAGGTAGAAGGGATGGAGCTGGAGCTGCCCACGCACAGCACATTTCACTGCAGGACTCCCCCTGCCCTGGGGTCAGCCCGTGACGAGGACACACTGCTCGGCCAGGGGGTGGCAGCCCTCGTACTGCTCCAGGTGAGGGTGATCCAGGTCCCCCGTGTCGCCGTGCTGGGAGGAGTCTGCCTGTCCCCAGGGCGGCCCTGAGCTCCTCACGCACACACAGCGACTGCCCTGCCCACCGGGGCTGAACAGCTTCCGAGGGACGCCGGCCCAGTCTCTGTGCACGCCCCCACTAGGAATGGAAAATGGAAATCATTAACAATTCAAACCCGTGAAAATGCTTCCAGTCAATAGAAAAAAAAACAAAACCCAAGACAATCTGGGAAAACTAGAACTAATGTTGAGGTAGACTTTGCTCTCAGCAGCCACCACCCCACAGCTGATACCTTGTTATTGGCTGTGCTTCAGAAACCTGTGGCCTGAACCTGGTTTCATCACTGCTGTTACAGGCTCTGCCCCTCTGAGAGTGAGCAGCTCCTGCAGTCCATGTTTCCATTGCTGGAAGAGGAGTCACAGCCTTCTGTAGCACAGCAAAATGCGTTTTCTGGAGGCACCTCACAGGTGACCACACATCTTCACAGAATCACAGTGGCTTGGGTTGGAAGGGACCTTGAAGATCATCCAGTCCACCCCCTGCCAAAGGTAGGGACACCTCCCAATAGACCAGGCTCTTCTAGGCCTGCTGTGCCTGACTAAACACAGTGATTTTGAGAACTGGGGCAGAAGAAAAAATACTTCCCCAACTAATTCATCATGTCTCTGTGTGTCTAAGTGTCTCTATGGGCCAAATCCTGCCTGCTCTCCAACCACTGCAGCTTTTCAGCCTCTTAAACAAGTCACTGCCACATGACACCAGGTGCTGTCCCCAGCTCAGTCACACACAAATGCAGATCCCAGGGGTGCACAGTGATGCTGCTGGGCTGACATGAAGCCCAAACATTTTGCAGTGTGGTCTCTGAAATGATTTCATCTTCAAACAGAATAAACAGTCCCTAAGCTGAGAGAGCTACAATCAGGAAAGTAAATAGGAAATGGTTATTCAAAGCTCAACCTCATTCTTATGTGGTTTAAGTGAAAATGTTGTGGTATCAGCCTGTGAGCCAGGCTGTAAAACTGAAAAACACAGGTTAATGCTTGTATTCCTGATAGGTGACAGAACCGGTTTGAATCCCACTCCTGCTTGGATTTCTGTCCTGTTTTGCTGGAAACAGGAGGATCGTGTGCACTTGTGGTAAATTCTTTGATTCCAGTGTGACAGAAGAGGTTCAGCCTGGAGAAAAGGAGATTCAGGGGGGACCTTCTCACTCTCTACAACTCCATGACACGAGTTTGAAGCCAGGTGAAGGTTGAGCTCTGCTCCCAGGGAACAAGGGACAGGGTGAGAGGAAACAGCCTCAAGTTGTGCCAAGGGAGATTTAGGTTGGATATTGAGGAAAATTTCTTTATGGAAAGGGTGGTCAGGGCAGTGGTGGAGTCCCCATCCCTTCAGGGATTTGAAAACTGTGTGGATGTGGCACTTGGGGGCACAGGTTAGTGCTGGCCTTGGCAGTGCTGGGGGAATGGTTGGACCTGGTGGTCCCAGAGGGCTTTTCCCACCTGAACAACCCTGTGAATTCAGGCAGGGACAGAGTCCATGGCTGGCATATTCCAGCCCTGCAGCACCACTGCACACACAACCTGTGCCAGGTCACAGACCTCACCTCCTCAGGGAGTGTGGTGGCTGCAGGAGCCAGGACACCTTCCCACACCCCTCCTGCCAGGATAGGCAAGAACAAAGCACAGGGCACCCCAAAAAAGGCTCTGCTCTAAACAACTTTACCTTTGTCTGGAGCACCAGAACCGGGTGCCTTTAGCAGAGCTCCATTCAGAGTTGCAGGGTGGGAACTGCTGCTTCTTCTGATCACTTTCTGCTTGGAATTTGAGAGCTTCCTCAATGGCAGCCTCAGCCTCCCTCAGGGCTTCTGTCGGTGCCCCATTTTCATCGTAGAATCTGCCCACCAGCTTCCCTGGGAGAGGAGATCAGTTAAGACCACAGCCTTTCCAGGCCAGGAAAATGCATAGTTCTGGTGGGGTTTTATTTTTAATTTGTTATTTAAAGACAAAAATTAAAGGAGATGTCACCATGGCCCAATTTTAGAACCAAACTGAGCTTACATCCCTTCAACCCTTGGATCACACAGCAATTTACCCATATTAATAAATCCATGCAGGATGAGCTTAGGCACAGACTCATCACAGATCCAAAAAACAAAGCCAGTTTCAGCTGCACAACCCAGAAGCTATTCCCACCCCAGCACCTCATCCCCCACAATAGTTTCCCTGCACTGCTGCTCCTACAGTCTCCTGAGTCTGGTGATTTCAGGCTGGCTCCGTGCTTTTTGCTCGGCAGAGACAATCAAAGCAGGACAACAGCCAGGTGGGAAAACCATTAAACGTTCCCTTGGAGGGAAGCAGACCTCGAAGATCTGGTTTGGCTGCAGCTCCAGCTGGTCCCTGGCAGGGTTCAAGACCTTGGGCTGCGCGTCCCTTGTGTGAGCCCACCCAGCCCGACACCTACCCACGGGCTCGTAGTTGTCTCTGTAGAAGCTCAACCAGCTGTGGATGGAGAGGAGCTGCGGCGGTGACAGCCCCGACACGTCGTCCACCAGCCCCGCCGGGGTGAAGTCGCCGCTGGCAAACGCTCTGGTGGCATCTCTGCCTGCGGGACAGGGGGTGGTGAGAGAGACTCCGGCCACAGAGCGAATTCCTCAGCCACGCAGTGAATTCCACAGCCAGGCAATGAGCCCCCAGGCATGGAGTGAATCCCCCAGCCTTGGAATGACAGCCCAGCCATGGAGCGGGCTCCCAAACGGGCTGAGCTCTCCCTCCTCACAGCCAGGGCTGAATGCCCCAGGCACGGAGTGAATGTCCCAGGCACGAAAGGCGTTCCCCAGCCAGCGGTGAGACCCGGCGGCACACACTCCCCTCAGCCAGGGGGTGAATTCCCCAGCCGGGGGATGATCCCCTCCCCAGCCAGGCCATGCCAGACCCACACCCAGCCGTCCGCTCCACCGGAGGTACCTGCCAGCCCGCTGTACGCGCCGCCGGGCCCATAGTGCTTGCGGCCCCGTTCCACATCGAAGACCCGTCCCAGCAGGGCGAGGTAGAGCCCGGGCTCGCCCGGCGCCCCGCGGTAGCGCTGCAGCTCCGCGGCGCTGAGCAGGCGGCCGCGGGGCTCGAACCCGCGGCGCAGGAGCCAGGCCGCAGCCAGGAACAGCAGCGCCGCAGCCGCGCCCCGCCACATCGCGGCGCGACACCACGGCGTTTGCGCGACAGTTTCCTCGCCGCACGGCAGTGTGGCGGCCAACCACGTCCAGCTCCGCGTGCGCGGGACGGCCGGGCCGAGGGCACGCTTTACGGCAGTGTGGCAGCTGGGCACGGAAATAGTCATGGAATGGCTTGGTTGGAATGCACCATACGGATCATATCGTTCCACCCCGTGCCCTGGGCAGCGACACCGTCCACTAGCCCAGGTTGCTCCAAGACCCGTCCAACCGCTCCTCGAACACTTCCAGGAATGGTGCAGCCACAGCTTCTTTGGGCACCCTGTGCCGAGGCCTCAGCACCCTCACTAGGGGAAAAATTCTTCTTAATCACGTTGTTCTTAAGGACATTCACAGAATCTTTAGGGTTATTAGTGCCCTCTGGAGATCACGCAGTCGAAACCCCTGCCAAGGCAGAGTCACCTGGAGCAGGTGGCACAGGAAGTTCCAGGTGGGTTTGAAATTTCTCCTGAGAGACTACCATGCCCTCCCTGGGCACGTCTGTCCCAGTGCTCTGCCACACTCGTGTCAAGGAGTTTTTCTCATACTGAGGCGAAATTTGTCGTGGTTTTGTTCATGGCCATTACTCTATCCTGTCAACTGGGCACCACTGAAGAGAGTCTGGCACCGCCCTACTGGTACCCCTTGGTGATACTTCTATGAATTAATGACATCCCTTCTTAGTCTTCTCCACACGAACCAGGCCCAGGTCCCGCAGTCTCCTCACGAGAGAGCTGGTCCAAATCGCTCCGCCCTCGTTGCTGCCCGCGCTGGATCCTCTCCAGCGGCTCCTTCTCCTTCCACCGGCTGGCACGGGGGCCGGCCCTTTGCGGCAGCCCTGGGCCGCTTTGCGGCGGTGTGGCGCTTTTCGGCGGTGTGGCGCGGGTGCCGCTTTACGGCGGTGTGGCGGCCCCGCGCTGACAGGTGCGGCGGGCGGGAAGTTGCTGACTAAGGCGGGCCGGGCCGGGCGGGGACCAGCGGGAGCGGCGGCACCGGCGGCGGCTGCGAGGGGCTCCCGAGCGGCTCATGGGGACGGCGGCGAGCCACAGCAGCGAGGAGGAGGAGGAGGGCGCCGAAGAGGGCATGGAGGGGGCGGCCGGCGCGCCCCAACCCGGCGCGGTCGCGCCGGCGCTGCCGCCGGCCGAGGTGCTGCTGGAGCAGGCCCGGCTGCGGGAGGCCACGGCGCGGCTGCGGGAGGCGGCCCTGCCCGAGCCGCTCGTGTCGCGACACCACAGCGCGCTGGTGCGATGGCTGGAGGAGCGGCTGAGCCGCGGCGACGAGGCCGTGAGCCTGGAGCAGTTCTGCGAGGTGCTGGAGAGTGTGTCCCGGCTGGCGGCCGGGTCCCGTGGGGAGAGCGAGGAGGTGAGAGCCCGCGGGAAGCGCCGGCCGCAGGGATCGGGGAATGGCTCGGGCAGGGAGGGACCTTGAAAACCATCGCGTTACACCCCCTGCCACGGGCAGGGACACCTTCCAGTAGACAGGGTAGCTCAGAGCGCCGTCCAGCCTGGCCTTGGACACTTCAGGGATGGGGGTCTCCTCCAGGGAGCCGCCTGTCCGGGCCGGGGGGTGGCCGGCATCGGGGGAACCTCCGGGGTGCTGCTGGCGGTCGGGCTCGCCGAGCCCTCGCTGTGGGCGCTGGCACCCGAACCGTGGCCATCCACACGACCGCGGAGACCCCGCACACGCGTCCTGGTACATGGGGAGAGGCCGGGCCAGAGGGTTCTGCACAAGGTTGGAAAAGCAGCTGCTGCTGCTGATATACAGCCTGTCAGCTTCCAGATATCCCTTTTTAAAAAAAACCACCTTACGTTAGTTATCAGTGATCGTGCTCAGCAACCTCTTAAGAATAAAATGGGTATTTACAGCAATATTTCTCTTGTTGCTACTGCGGGTGCAGCTGAGAGCAGAGGTGTGGTAAGAAAATCCTCAGGTAGGAAATCCTGCCTGAGTAATTCCACTTGATACTTAATAGCGTTATCAGCAAGTCAAAGTTTACTATGCTTAATTTTGTTGTGGAGTTTTAAAACCGGCAGTGAAGATGTCAAGCATCTCTTTTATTGTAAAGTAGGACTTTTGGAAAAGTTGTAAGTAGTGTAACAGAGATCCCCTTCCGCAGCCAGATGGTGTTATGGTCAGCTTTTAATGGTAGAAGAGTAGTTTCCTTCCTGCTGGGATTTCCAGTTTTGCCCTTTTGTGGGAAAGGATTTGGAGAATTTAATGTCTAGAACACTTAAGCTTTTGCTTTACTCAGTAGCTATCCAAAATGCAGCAGAATACCCTGTTGGGAATTCCACACTCACTTGAGAAAGTGGCTGTGTCCGAATTCCTTAGTGCAAGCAGTTCCTGAGGCTCAGCAGTCACTTCCTGCTGTCTTTGTTTTGCTCCCGAGTAGCAGAATAACTGTGTAAACTGTTAAATCACACACACACACGCCTCAAATCAGTGCTGACAGGTGAACAAGGCTCCTGGACACTGGAGGGAATTCATTTTCATGTACAGATAGGTGTGGTTTTACCAGATTGGTTTAAGTAGCTTGGTAAAATGCTGCCTCCACTTCCAGTTTCTTTACCAGAAGAGCCAGTAGCAAACACATCTTCATGTGTAACAACAGCAAGGGTGAAATTAGTCCATTTGGGTTCTTCCTGTTGGCACAAACAGCTGAGCCTTGTGGGCTGCAGAAATATTTTGAGGATTGTCTGTATTTCACGTCCTCCTCTGCATGAAGAATCTGTTTGTTTTGGTTTCATTTCCTGCTCTAGGGAGTGGGGGAAAAAGCTTGTCACAGGATTTAGCATGGCACAGATGTGTGGTCACATCTGGTCTGTCCTGCAGAGTCGAGACGTTGAGAGTTCTGTGGAAAACCTTGATGTCATCATTTCTGTGGCTGGCACTGACGCATGAGCTGGGCTGTTTGAGCTTCCCTTTTACACTGCTGAGAAGTCAGTTAAGGGGTGGCAGGCCATGAGGTTTCACTTTTTAATATCTATGGAGTCCTGTCTGGCACAGCCCAGGTTTGATCTGCCCTTTCAGTTTCCCTGTTCTCAGTGTACAGCTTGGAGTACAGACTTCAGATGTTTTATGACCAATGTTTAAATGCAGAATCTGTTTTCTAGATAAACTGAACCTCTGAAATCTATCTTAGTACTGCTTCAGACCTTGTCATGTCATGTATCCAGCTTTGGCTGGCAGCATTAATGCTGCAGTTCCACTGAGAACAGAGGCTGAAATATGAAGTTCTCCCAAGTCACCTTTCAGATCCCTTGTTGTGCCATCCAGCTCCTGAGCTGTGAGATGAGGGGCTGATTTTTCCACGTGCCATATTTCCAAGCAACCCTCTCACCCATCATTTCCTATGAATGATGCTTCTCACATGCTTCTTCATGTGCAGGGTTGAGCTGTGTGGAGTTACTGCTTTTATTTAGGAGTACGATGAGCTGGGTTGTTTGAGGCTGCTGCTGAATTGTATCATGTCCCAGTCCTGCACACAGCTCAAAAATTCTTTGAGTGCAGGTTAACACTCTCATTTTTTCTCCCCACATTTTTTCCCCCGCATTACACAGGACAGCAGTGGAAATTGTGTATGTTTTTTGTCAAATACAGAGCTAAGTTATACTGAACAGTCAAAAATGATTTTAGAGTTCTAGGTTTGGTGCAGTCTCCTGAGGTCATAGAAAGAGTTTAAAAATAAAATAACAAAATACTGCCTTAAGATGTGAAGAAAAGCATATATGTAGTAGTTTCTCCTTACATGACAGTATAAAATATTGGTTTAAAGTAGGTGTCAGCAGATTCAGCCTTGTTGCCTCATGTTTTATTGTCACCAGTAACACCCCAAAACTTGTTCAATTTGTAGTTTAGTAATTGTGCAGTTTGACTTCAAATATGAGGAAAAATGGTGAGAATGGTGTGGTGTGAAACTGTACATTTAATTGTTTTGGCAACTGAGTCATGTCTATTGGAATTAATTCCCTCTGGCCTGTTGTCCTCAAGCAAAGGTGTTGGTTTTTAGTTTGGGGATCTGCCCAGTGCCTGGGCTGGACTGGCTCTGGTGCCTGCTGGATGCTCAGCACCAGCTTTGCTGCTCCAAATAATTTTTAAAAGGTGATCATTATTAGCTTGGGTTCAGCTGTGTGTATAATAAGACTTTTTAAAGCTTCTGAGCCGAACCCCAGCTCTGTGCCACAGAAGTGCCACGAGAGCTTTAGTCAGCTAAAACACCGTGTTTCAATTCTGTTGTCTTCTGAGGACTTTGCTCTCAATTTATTGGTGTAATTATGTCATGGTTAATTGGCAGGTTATTTTCAGCTAATCCTTTTGGGTTACTACTCTCTAGGATAGCACTGTTAATGGTACATCAAGTCTGATATTCAGATAACAAACCAGGAGATTGAAGCAGGAGCTTCCTCCTGAGCAGCAGTCATCCCTTGACTCAGACACCTGTGAGATCATCTGTTCTTAGAGACCAAATTTACTTGGCTTGTGTGGCTGAACTTGGAATACAAAGTTCAGGGCACTGAGATTAAAGTCTTGCTTGTAAAGAAATATCTTTTGTAGGTGCATTCCCACTTTATATGAAAAAGGTGGATGCTCCTGAAATACTGCATTTCTCTTTTGGAACAAGTTTTAGCAATTAAACAGAAGTTTGTTTCAAAATTAAACCTGACGGTGAAAATGTAGCCAGATTTTTAATAGTAGTGTGTCAGTACTATTAAATCATGAGTTCTCTGAAAAGGCTGGCTAAAGTAAGTTACATTTATGAGCTTAGTTCTGTTTTATAGGCTCAGCTGAATAAAAATACCTTGTACATTTGTTAGTTCAAAGTTGTGAAATGCTGTGAGTTACTTTTTGTACATGCTCAACACAACTTTTTATATTAAAAAATTTATTACAGTCAAAGTTAATAAAGCTGCCAGTTGTTCTCTCCAATAAAAAATATCCCAACCCTTTTCTAAGTCTCTCCACTGTTTTCACAAATACTTAGACAAACTGTATTAAACTGATATTTTGTGTAGGAGGACAGTTTATGGAAGGAAAAAAATCAAATGAAAAAATATTACTGTTCTTAGGACAATTTCTTAAAAAAAGGAAATATGTAAACCCTGAAGGAACTTGAGTGGATGCAGTGAGAGAGGGATGCAGCAGTGATGAGTAATCCAGGGTGTGGCTCTTGGAACCAAACCACCCTTAAACTGGGGAGCTTTGTGGTCAGCACCTTCCTTCCAGTCCCAGCTATCCATGGATGGATCCTGCTGATTCACTGGTGTGTGTGATGGGCTGTCTCCACCTAAGCATGACTTTTATAGGAAGGCAGTGCAAATACCTTCAAACTTGCTAAACACTGCAGATTTCCAGCCAGGCTGCTTCCTGTTACCATGAATTCAATACTTGGGGAAACGGATTCTTTTGATTTTGTTTTAATAGTGTTGCAACATTTGTTGCTATGGTTTCTATGAAATACCTTGTTTTAAGGAAATATGCTGAAACAAATTTTCTTTTTTGTTACTCTTCAGGCCTTTGCACAGTTTGATGCTGAAGGAGATGGCACTGTAGATGTGGAGAATATGCTGGAGGCTCTCAAGAATTCTAGTGGAGCAAACCTTCAGGGAGAGCTGAGCCATGTAATCAGGCAACTGCAAGCTTGTTCACTGGTGCCAGGTATGAGAGCAGAGTATTTGAAGAAAGGATTTCACAAGCCCTGCCCCATAGAAGGAGTGCTGCTTCAATAAATTGCTTTAATAGCATTGCTTGTCCTAATCTTATCAAAACCATCCTCCAGAAGGTTCTTGGTTCTTTAGTGTCAAGCAAGTGGAGTTGCTGTAAATTAAACTGAATTTCCCAGAATTACATGCAGAACTTCCTTTCACAAATAACCAGTTTCCTTCTCTGTGTGACTGAGGAGTGTCTTACTCCTGTTTAGTTTATCTCACAGACAGAAAAGTGTACCTTGCAGAATTCTGGTGAGTGCCCAGCTAATGCAGTCTTGTATTTGATAACTGGAGGAATAAATCCTCCATGGAGTCTGTTCCAGGGGATGAGTCATGTAGTTTATTATTATTATTATATTGTTATTCAGCATTTGAAATCCTGATAAAACATAATTCAGGTTTTATGGTTTATAGTTCAGAAAGTGTCAGTTTCCAGAATTTGATTTCTGGGATAAGTGTCAGTTACTGGCTTTCCTTCCAAAGCGTTTGATGATAAGTGGCTAAAGGGGATTTGCCTTAAAGGATCAGACAAGAAACACTAGAATTGGCTGCAGAGATGTCAGAGGAGAGGACTTAGAGAGTACTGTTGTGTACATGTAAATGCACTGGGATTCAGAGTACCAGTGCTCAGGACCTGACATTTCTGACCAAGTTGTGGAAAGCATTAGGCACCTCTTTGGGAATAATCCACAATGCCAAAGGTAAAAGCTCAGTGTACTTCAGGGTGAGTGATGCAAGCACCTGAACTTGTTAATCAAGTAGCAACTTCTTCACTTAGATTCTGAAGGTAAGGGTTTGGGGTGAAAAAAAAACCAAACATGAGGTTTTAGTAATTGCTTTGAACTCCCTCAGGCATTTCAAGTCACTGGCAAAAATATTTTCCTGCACTTTTCCCTGCTCTAGAGGTTGCAGACTTGAGCTACATTCTCTTATAGTTTTATATCCTTCTTACATCGTGGTGCCTGAGGAAATAATGTCTCTTTCTAGGGTTTATAGATATCTTTTCTGAATCAAAAGAGCGCCTGGGCCTTCATGCCTCCATGATCCTGAGATTCCTGCACAGGAACCGCATTTCCAGCACTGCCATCCCTTACCCAGTGCTGGAGTACTTCAACAACATCTGCACCATGCGCTCCTCCGTGCTGAAGGATTCTTTGGATCGACTTCTCCTCAAAGAGAGAGGTAGGCAAGGGCTTCCATTCTTTTTCAGGATGGTAGTATGACCATGGCTTTGAAAAAGAGACTACAGATAAAATGAGAAGCTGTCTTTGCTGTGTCACCTCTAACAGGCCTCATGTTTTATGAAGTTGACCTGTATGCTTCTGTGGATTTTTGTTGGTTTTTTGAAACACATAAATTAATTTCCCAAACCACCCAGCAATCTGAGTAACACTCTGGAATGTTCTTCTATTTCTCCTGGCCAGTTTCAGAATCGATGGTTACTCAAAGGTGATATTCTGTATTCAGTCAAATATCTCTACTAGTTGCTAGAAACTTAGTTTCCATGTGAAGTGGATGTTTTCTGAAGTTGATTGTTCAGTATTAAAAGATACTTTATAATTGTGGACTGGAGGTGATGAATCTTTTACTGTATCTCTGATGGGACTGGCCTGGTCGCTACAGTGAGGGCTCCTTTTCTTTGCAGCTTGACTAGGTATTTTCAGATTTCTGCACTTTCTATTGAAATAGATCAAGTTACGTGGGAAAGAGAGTGCTTTGTCCCTTCCCTAAAATACATGAATTGAAGTTTTCTCCATCATAATTTACTTTTCCCTTTCATCTGTTCATATTTGGGCACAAAAATAATAAAGCACTGGTGAGGCCAGTAATGAAAGGAGTAAATAAAGGTTATTGAACTCCAGGGAATGGAGGTGTTTTCATACTGAGAGTGGTAGATGGAGATTATTGCAATTTCATCTGAAATGAAACTTTGCTGTCTCCTAGTTTCTGTCAGGAACAATCCTTCAGGGGCTGTGTTTCATGCCAACAAGTTAATTAGCTCTTACAAAGGTATAACAACACTCAAAACAGGCCGAAGAAAAACATTCTGAGTGATTTCTTTGCAGAATACCCCAGTGATCTGAATGGCAATCAGGAGTCAGACAAGCTGAAGTCTGTCACAAAGTGCTACACACACATCGAAACCTCCTCCAATTCCGCCGATATCGACAAGATGACCAACGGAGAAACTTCCTCCTTCTGGCAGTCGGACGGGAGCGCTCGCTCCCACTGGATACGGTGAGCGGAGCCTCGGGCTGGGAGGCCCGAGGGTGTTGTGGATTGATCCTGCCTGGATGCCACGTGCCCCCAAGGCTGCTCCATGACTGCCCTCCTCAGCTGGGCAGGGGAGAGAAAGTGTGACCAAAGGCTCTTGGGTCAAGGGCAGGGAGAGCTCTCCCACCAGCTGCTGGCGCAGACAAAACAGGCTCCGTTCAGGGAATTCAGTTCAAGTTATTAGATCAGGGTGGGGTTAGGAGAAACAAAACCAAATCTTCCCCCGCTCTTCTTCCCGGGCTTAGAGAAAAACGGAAGAGACGTTCTCTCCTCCCCTCCAGAGGCGCAGGGGGCTGGGGAATGTGGGCTGCACTCAGTTCCTCACATGCTGGCCCTGCCACTCCTTCCTCCTCAGTGGCAGGACTCCTCACAGCTTCCCCTGCACCAGCCTGGGGTCCCTCCCATGGGAGACAGACCCCCTCAAAGGGCTCCAGTGTGGGTCCTTCCCATGGGGTGCAGTTACAGAAGCACAGAATATTGAGCTGGAAGGGACCCCCAAGGATTGTCAAGTCCAGATCTTAAGTGAATGACCTCTTGGGGAATCAGTCCTTCAGGAAAAGGCTGCTCCAGCATGGGTCCCCCATGGGATCACAAATCCTGCCAGCAAACCTCCTTCCGTGCACATTGCTCTCCCCATGGGGACACAGGTCCAGCCTCCAGCAACTTCTCACACCCTGTAGCCCCCCACTGCTAAAACCTTGTCACACAAACCCAAAACAGGTGTAATTGAAAACAGCTGGAATTAATGAGGGGCAGATGAATACAGTAAAACCAGAAGTCATTAATCTCTGCATAAAATTTAAAAGCCTGACTACCAAATGAAAGGTCACCTGTAAAATGCCTGTATCAGCCTTGTTGTATAGTGAAGCTTTCCAAGCTGTAATACCAATGCAGTGGTTGGTACTTGAATAGAAACATTTTGCCACTGTCCAGGAAGTTCCATGAAACAGAAATGTTTAGTGGTTTTTTTTTTCAGTGGTAGATCTAAGAATGTATGCTTCAAAGAAAAAAAAATCTTATTTTGGTCATTATTGACATTGCATTTTTATTCCTGAGGAATGAATTCTCAGTTTAAAATAGAAATAGAAAATTCTACAATCTCTCAAACAGAAGGAGCTGTTTTCTAAATCAAAATTTTTTTAACTTGTTCACCATGGTATGGTGTCAAGAACACCTGTGAAGCATTAGGTAAATTTCAGAAGATTTATCTGTGTTTGTAGAGGAGGAAAATGAGTGAAAAATAACATAATATCTATACTATATACATATGTATAACATTGTGATATACAATAACAAAACCACAATGCTTGACTTACCTTCTCTTTGCAAGAACTGTTAAATCTTCTTTCCTTTGCAGTTTAAAGATGAAACCAGATGTGGTTTTGAGACACCTGTCCATTGCAGTGGCAGCTAATGACCAGAGTTACATGCCACAGCAAGTCACGGTGGCAGTGGGAAGGAATGCCAGCAGTCTCCAGGAGGTCCGAGATGTTCACATTCCAAGCAATATCACTGGCTACGTAACACTGTTGGAAAACGCTAACATTAGTCAGATGTGTGAGTCAATAAAGATACCATTGGGATACTGGTTTGGTGCTTTTTGGAAGGTGAAAGGTTGGGGTCAGATCATGGAGAGATGTGTTGAAGTGTCACTCACCAGGGGTGACACTTT
The DNA here is from genome assembly GCA_008694505.1 of Cyanoderma ruficeps. Taxonomy (NCBI): domain Eukaryota; kingdom Metazoa; phylum Chordata; class Aves; order Passeriformes; family Timaliidae; genus Cyanoderma; species Cyanoderma ruficeps. Next base: position 248,808 of record VZDJ01000529.1, on the reverse strand, counting down.
GGGCCTTTTCCTTGGGTCAGAGAAATTGTTTTAATTTTAGTTTAATTTCTGGCCTGTGAGAGAGTCTTCTGAGCCTTTCTCGTGGTCTCTGTAATGTGGGATAAGGGTTGAAGAAAAAATTACTAAAGATGCAGTTTTAGCCTTTCAGTGTGAAGACATGGGGCAGTTTTAAAATATTCTTGCTTGCAGAGTGAAAGCATATGTTGGCTGATAGTATCTAGCAAAAAATCTGCTTTTTTTTTTTGGACTGAAACGCTGAAGTTGGTCCAATGTAAGGCAGGTTTTATGCTTTTAAACAGTGTTATTTTTGATTCTGGTAGCTCTGTGGGTGCTATATTGGAATCAATCAATCAAGAAAAGCTGCTCCTTCCTAAGATGGTTTCTGCAGCTTCAGGAATTTTGTCTCTTCAGTTCCAAAAGATGCTTGTCCCTGAGAGAAGCTTTCACTGCCACAGAAGTGGGCAGCAAGGATGTTCCTCCTCAAAAGTAATCAGGACAATGCCATCTGTGCAAAATGGTCAACAACTTGTATGAAAATTTCTACGTGACTTTAAACTTTGCCTCAAGGCTTTGCTCCTTTTCCCTATTGTCTCCACAACCACTTGCTACCAAGACACTTCCTATGTATGTAGGTAGGAAGGTACTGGTGAAGTAATCTACAATTCATTTTCCTCTTCGAGGATATTTTACTAGATTTTTTTCAAAGTTTCTAGCCATAGAATCTGTAATGGATCCACAGGCTATTTATGCAAGGGCTGAATTTTCCAGCTCAGAGGTGCACAGTGTGTGTGGTTGTCCATATCAAGCAGTGCTGTTCCCTATCTTCCCTTAATTTTCTAAGAGGTCCCGCACTAATTTAACGTTTGGAATATCTGGATTCTTCTAGCTCTAATCTAGCAGAAGAAATGGGGGAAAAAAAAAATCTATTTTGTGTTTTGACAGATGTACAGATAAACATCAAGCGTTGCCTTAGTGATGGATGTGACACCAGAATCCACGGGCTGAGGGCTGTGGGCTACCAGAGAGTGAAGAAGGTGGGAGTGTCCGTGTGCGACGCCTCGGCCATCTGGTACTGGTCCCTGCTGACCTCTCTGGTGACAGCTTCCATGGAAACAAACCCAGCATTTGTTCACACCATTTTACAGAATACTCAGTAAGTAACAAACTTACACGGGGTGTGATTTTATCTACTTCTTAATTTTTTTTAAAAAAGTACTTCTGGCTGTAGTAAGCAATCTGCCGTATGTAACTGGTTTCTACTCCTTCCATTAAGGTGATTAAACACCTTTTTCTGTCTCATTGTTCAAATTTTTGATGTTTTTCTTTTCCCCATTTGCACCTACTAGAACAAGTGTAATTCTCCTGGCTGTTTCATCTAATTTAGTTGTTAGACCATGACTGAATGGACACTAGAAAATAGATTTTTTCACCGATCCATTTACTTGTAATGACTTTGAGCAGCCTAAAATTAATTCATTTTTCTTGGCCAGTATTAATAATCAATAAAATTAACATCTTCCCCTTAGGACTGAAGCTTCATTTAGCTTAATTTTCAGCAGATTTCTACTTATGTAATGCCTTGTCATGCTTTTTGTGGGGATTTAGTTGACTACTTGCGCCATCCCCATGCAAATGTTTGCTTTGACCATTTTCTGTGTAACGTTTCCTTGTTTGATTGCCAAACACTTCTGGTCCATGACTTGAAGGATTGGAATCCTAATAAAACCTCTCCACACCCACATCAGCTTTTGTAGAGCTCAGTTAGCACGATGTCACCACACTGAAAAGCAGGGCTGTCATTAGGTTAATGAATCCTGTAGGCTAAAGTCCACTAAGCCTATCTTTTCATTTATGTCATCTGTGACATCTCTTTAAAGTTCAGATAATTTCATACGTGCCTTAGACAGGCCCATAGTTGCAGGCTTTGCTGAAACTGAGGGCCTTCAGTTTTGGTGAAGTTTAGATATTGTTTAGAAATCTAACATGAACACTGCATTAAAAATATATAATCGAGAAATCCTGACTAAAATCATGCTTTCAGGAATTAGATTCAGTGTTTAGAATTATAAAACAAACCCCCTAAACTTTAGAACTGGGTGGAATAACTGTAGTACTGAATGGGAAAAATTTTGCATTGGATAGAATAACTTTGGTGAAACTGCTTAAGAATTCCTGTTTTCAGGGGTTTCCCATTATCTTTGGAAATTCAAAAAAATTCTGATTTGAGCCAATAAGTGTCTCTTTTAGTTTCTCTAACTCTCCTGAGGGAGTTTCAAGTCAATTTCCCCTTTACTCACAGGCTCTTGCTCAATTCTAGACCAATTTAAAATGAAGCAGTGCTTGGACACTATTCATAGGCTCTTGCTCAATTCTAGACCAGTTTAAAATGAAGCAGTGCTTGGACACTAAGCTATTTCTAATGCTGTCACAGATTTAATTCAAAACGGCTTGATATGTTTGTCTCATTAAATCTGAGACTGAGACTAGATTCAAGATTACCCAGCAGTCATTGAACTTTCCCTGCCCATTATGCAATACTGTTGTTCCCTTTTGAAGGCATTCTCTGTGTAAATAGATTTTGTGCATTCAGAAGCAATTTGCAGAGACCTGCCCACACAAAGCATGAAGATTCAAGCATTTAATTCACATCAGGAGGTTCTTTTCTCCAGTTCTGCCTGGTTTCTGACATTGTTTCACTTTTTCCTAGGAAAGCACTGCAGCACATGCCACCTCTATCCCTAACACCAGGCTCCACAGATTTTTCAAGCTTCTTATCACCAAATGTTTTGGAAGAAGTAGATAGCTTCCTTATCAGAATAACAAGGTGAGCTTGTGTGGTTGATGCAGTGGGAAATGGTTTAGAAGAGTCTGTAAATGAAATTTTTGCATCTTTACTCAAATGCTCTTTTTAAAATATCTTAAAAAATACAAACACATGAAGAAACAGACGCCTGAGAGATTCTGTGACATCTGGTCTTTACTGAAAAACAAAATGTCCCAAATTTTCTTTTCACCCTGTTGTTGTTTTCCCTCACAGTTGTTGTACTACTCCAGAGGTGGAGCTGACACTCCTGGCCTTTGCCTTAGCCCGGGGGAGTGTTGCCAAAGTGCTGAGTTCCCTCTGTGCCATCACTGATCACCTGGACACTCCATACAAGGCTTCCTCACTGATCTCTTCCATGGCAGCAGTCAGACAGAACCTGCTCTATAAATATGGTAATGGAGCAATCCTGGGTCCTGAGCTGCACAGCCCTAAGAAAATACACACCTTCGGGCTGTTCCACTTGTTGGGTTTTTAAATTATCCAAATCTTCTTAATTAAAAACTGTCACTGAAGTCATAACCTAGCAGCTGAACTGCCTGAAAAGTTGGTTATTGATCAGCTTCCTGTGTTCAAAAGAAAATCAAGTAGGATTTTCTCAAGAGAGAAAACATGAACTTTGTAGATCATAGCCCCTCTATCAGGATGGTGATGATGTTTGTGTTGCTTAAAAGGCAACTGACAGGAAGTGTTTTTCTTCTTCCAGTGAGACATTTGTGAGTTAGCCTCAGTGAGTGCTCTCTCCTGCAGGCATGAACAAATTTAAGAGGCATTTTAAATGTAATGTCATTAGCATCTCTTTAGGGTTCTTTTTTATTCACTTTTATAAAATGGGTTAAAATTAAGTCTTTGTCATCTGAGTATGTCATGAGTGTAGAGCTGTTCATGGTCTGGCATCAGGTGATGATTTTGCTCTACTTGCTACTTGTTTGATAAATCTGTATTTTCTCAGGTATCAACTTCTGAGATTCTCATTAGTCTCTCATGAAGAATTCTACCCTTTATTTGCCTTTTAGTATTGTTTTTTCAGTACGTCTTGTCTTGTGCCAAAGAACACGTGGATTATTTTATAATTATCGATGTTTACTTCTGAAATTTTTGAAAATTGGTTCAGTTTCCCCAGAGCAGCCAATGCCTTTTGTAAGACAAGTGGTCTTTCATGAGTTGTGAAATCCAAAGTGTGGCAACAATTGAAGGAACATTAATTGTCATGAATTTCATTGTCCTGTTTGTATCTAAAGCTCTACTTTAGATTAATGTATCTCTCATATTCCAGTTTCCCTCCCCTTTCTTGGGTTCTGACAGTGGTCAAAATCTCATAGTATTGTAATTTTTTCCATTTTCTTTTCTGAATGAAGAATTTTAGAACGTATATTTTACCGTTTGAAACGAATTTGATAAACCTGTTAATTTTTTGACTTAGGAAAGCCTTTACGACTCACTCTGCAAGCATGTGATGTAAAGGGAAAAGAAGACAAATCAGGGCCTGAAAACCTCCTTGTAGAGCCATGGACTGGAGATGGTAAGAGCCTGGCATTAAAATCCATAATATTACAATCATAAAATCATTTATGATTGGTTAGATGGTTCCACCAAACGTAATGATTGCTAACAATGCTGTGCTGGTGTTCCATATTTACTCATATATATTTGATTCTTTATAGTTTTATGCTATGGATGATTTGTTATTTAAAAAAGAGGTGAACAAACAAAAACCCAAACCAATACAATATATAAATTTGATTTTGCAGCACTGTGCAAAATATTTCTCATAAACTAGTTCATTGTCAAAACAAGCCAACCAAACAAAAAGATTGGATTTTGGAGAGAGTTATTAATATTCTACATGGATGTCAACAGTGAGCTGCCACAGGGAATATTCTACTAAAGCACAGTTTGTGGGTTGAAGTCACTCTTAGTTTCCTAAATATTGGTGGAGAGGGAGTTTGTAGAAATCATTTAAATTCTCACTGCATGTGCCTATTCTCCCTTAAAGCCTCTCTTTGTTAATGCAATGCTTTTATGTACTGGATACAACCTAAACGAAGAGATTTGTGTTTCTTAACCTCCTTTTTAAGTGAAATGCCACCTAATCTTTTTTTTTAAACAGTTTATTGTCTTGTGCAGTGCTACTGGTAAATGAAAGCCATTGTGACAGACAATCAGGCACATTCTAAATGCTTATTTCACACCTCTGTTTGTTCATGTGTATTATTTGAGTTTATTCTTTAGTTATTTTGTGGCTTGTCTATTGTATTTTGGTGGGTCACAGTTTGGGGACTATTCACTGAGTTCAGTGAGTAGAACTACAAACCCAAGTAATATTTGGGAATTGCTAATAAACTTTAGTAAGAAAATATTCTTGAAACTGCTGCAGATAATGCAGTGCTCACAGAGATACTGCCTGGGGAGTTCTGTGTAAAATACAATCTTTTAAGTAGTCCCTTTTATTTGGAAACATTTGCTAATGAGCATTTCACTGGAAAAGCATTGTGGCTTTGTTCCTTTCCCCCTTTCAGCCCAGAATCCCAATATTCTCTTTCAAACCCTTTGCACCAGCACTCACTCTAACACATTCTGTTCCCACTGCTGCTTTAGGTTTTCTTACTGAAACTGGGAAAACCAGAGCAAGTATCATTCTTTCAACTGGAACTGAATCTTCATTTCAAGTGACACAAATTAGAATAAAGGTATGTAGTTGCTGTGAGCTTTTGAAGTAGAAGACTTATTTTTTCCCCTGGTGGTGGAATTGAATTTGGATATTCTTTGTATGAACTGAAATTTAAATTCATTATGAAATACTGTTATTTTAGAGTTTTTCTTCAGTGTAAGTCAGGGAACTTCAGGAAAAGGAGGTCTTAAATTGTTAAAGGAGCCACAAATATGTAGTAAAGACATCTATTTTATATTGATTTTATCTATATCTTGCAAGGTATAGCTCAAGCCAGAGACTCTTTGGTTTGTGGTTTCCCTCTGAAGTGTGTGGATTTATATGCAAGGTCTTTTATCTTATGTTTAAAATAACTTTTTGACTCTCTGAATAACAGGTATCAAGATACAAAGCATGTGAGTTCAGATTAAATGAAAGTATTTCAAATTCTGTTTAGGGACACCAGTGTAATTTGAACATTTGGTGTGACTGTTATCTAGTTTCAAAGGAAGGTCTTGTGATTAAACCACATGGCCAAGACAAAATTTCAGTGAGGTTTCTGCAGCTGAATTGACTAATTTACTTAAGACAGAGCAATAGTATTATTTAATTCCCAGAGCAACAATGCATCTTTCTATGACAAAGAGATTTAAACATGAATGGACTTCTGGCAAGTAAATTCTAACTGGAGCTGGAGAGACAGCTGACTTGGTTTGCAGAGTAGTGATATTAATAGGGAAACACACTTTTAGTTTTGTTTGTTTTTTTAAATGGCAAAAGAAATCCAAAGTACAATGGAAATTAATACGTGGAACTCCAATTAATGTTAGGGTGCTGGCAGGGTGATAAATACAGTAAATAATAATAATGGAAATCGTGTATATGATTTCAATTGAGTGGATTATGGAAGTTTTCGTAATATTTCCTCTGAAATGTGGAAACACTTGAAATGTGTTCCATTTTCCTGTGCAATTCCAGAGGGCAGGATTTGTGAGGATTTGGTTTATTTCTTTCCTTACTGCCCGGGTGTGTCTGTGCCCCCAGGTGAGGCGCGGCGCCATCGGGGCGCAGTGCGGGCTGATCTTCGCCTACAACGGCGCCTCGGAAAAGTTCCACGCCGAGGAACACTTCAAAAGGTTTGAGAGCTACGACAAGTGGAAGCTGAGGGAATTCAAACAGTTCCTAAAAACCAGGTATAAATGGATTTTTTGCAATGCACACATGGAAATAAATGTTATGTTTGGTTGTTGTGCAATGGCGCTTGAGCTACTGAGAATTGTTCCAAGTGACTTAAAAATGGTGCATCATTTAATTGTTATTTGTTTGATTTTAATGCTTTGATATGTTGAACAAAATATGTACATAGCTGTTGTTTTCAGCCACTTGATTTAAGGCCCTGGTATAAAAGGGATATGGCAAAACAAATCTTCTGCTTGAGGTGTAGATCAATGATAACAAATTTTTAAATTAAGTTTTGTTAAATCAGTTTTTAGAACTGTTACTTAGGAGTAAGGGGAGGTTAAAAGGTTGTGACAAAAAAGATTTTCTTGATTTTTTTTTTTTATCTTACATGGGATAAAGTTTCGGGTTTATGAATCTTTCAGTTGTCTTTCTTCATCTTTATAGTCATAACGTGCTCCAGGTATTTTGGACAGCTTTGCAATGTCTCTAAACTTTTTCTTTACAAAGTGTGTTACTTTCTTTTATATACAGAAGCAGTTTTTCATGTGATGATTTGGGAGATGATGATCCTATTGGGTGGTTTGAAGTAGAAGAAGAATGGGATGAAGTTGATGTCAAAATGCAGCAATGCAGAGTTTCCCAAGTAAGAACCCACAAAACCCCCTTGGCCCAGTCACAGTGAACAGGAGGTCTTTTCTGTGCCAGCTGAGATGGACCTAATTCTGTTTTGTGAGAGAGAACTTTGCTGTGAGTTCTCCCTCAAAAAAAATTATTAGAGAATAAAATTAATAGGCTTCTAGTTAAATGAACAATTCAACTTTTGTCCTCTGAATTTGTTCTTTTTATCTGTGTGCACATGTATTTATAGCTGTAGTTAAGTGGTGCTTCATGATTGAATTTAATCCAAACTTATGTGATAATGTGCAGATTACTGTTTTAATATGATTGTTGCTTTATTCTAGTATCTAGACCATTTAACTACTGTGTAGTCATAGCATTTATTCTTTCAGAGTCAGGTTTTTCAATCCATGTTTAGTGAGCAAACAATTACGAAGCCTTGCCATCAGTTAGTTTGCTGTCCCTGAGGAATGGAGACCCTGATTTCCAGAGTGGCAGAAGATGCTTTTGATTTGTAGTGCTTGTTGCATTTGTGGGGAACGTTGCATTTCAGATCATGGTTCTGGAAACAGCTGTTTTAGTTCCCCAGTCCATCTGCACTGTGGGAATTAAGAGAATTGGTGACATTGTTGTGTCAGATGGGGTTTTTCCTACCTCTGTTGCTGCTTACTAAGTCACTGCTGCTGCAGAGTTAACTGAGTACATGTGGCTGGCAGGACTTGCTGTTCCTTCTGTTTTGTGCTCTGCACCTCACTGAGAACAGACCGATCAAAATATGTTTTAAATAGTACATATTGATCCTCTGCTTGCTTTGAAATGCAGCTAATAATTCTTTAACCTGCAAGAATACTGTAGCTGTGGCAGGGAGGAGCAGTGTGTGCAGAATGAATGAACTGATAATGAATTAACTAACTTTGCAGGCACCTGTAGAGGTCACAGAACTGTCCCTGTGAGTTTTTGGAAGTAGGGAGAGATCAAACAGCCTGAATCTCAGGCTCAGTGTTTTAAACCTCTGGAGGTGATGGACAGGGGACTAAGGCTCCCCTCTCAATCCTCACCTATGTGCACTCATGTCTTTTAAAATCCCAATTTGTACCAGCATTTAAACCCAAATCTTGTGCTGTTTTTCTGTCCATCCAGTACTTGATGATAAAGTTCTTGTGCACGAGACAAGACTCGGCGGAGCGGCTCGGGGTGCAAGGGCTCAGTGTCCTGGGCTACCTGCGGCCCCTGCGAGACCAGCCCTGCAGGACCATGAGCTGCCTGCAGTGCAGGAAAACTGAGGATGACACAGTCTGTGGGACAACTTTACTCCTGAAGACACTTCATTTCATCCAGCAGCTGGCACAGGACCTGGTATCTTCACTTCTTAGTGTTTTTTTAAGCCTCTGTTTGCCAGGCTAAAAGGAATAAGGTTGTGCAAGCAGCAGTTGTGAATGGGCAAAGGAAGTTGGGGGACTTTTAACAAAGGTTAAAAAGCATGTTGTGGAAAAAAAATTATTGCTGAAAAGTAGATTTCTGTGTATGTTTGCTGAAGGTTTATTATTTCCAATTAAATTAGATGGAGAGGTAGAGGTTATAAAGTGTTCTGGTGGTGGAGAGAAGAGATGGGATCCTAGAAACCCAGAAAGAGGGGAGGATTCTGTGAATAAGGTTTCAGCATGAACTGTCACATTCAGACACCAGAATATCCATGAAAGAACTTAAACTGGAATTCATGTTAGCTGTTTACAGGAAAGCTGGCTGTGCTTTCCTTTAAGCCCAGTGCTCAGGGATTTATGTTTTAGAAGTGTGTTCTGTACAGAGTTAACTTTCCAATCCTGGATTTTCTTTGCATTTTTAAGGTTCAGCAGAAGGAGAGTGGATTAAAATACAAGTCATTTTTAGATTTCACAGGCCTTGATTTGCAGCTGTTCTGGAATTTTTACAATAAACTGCACCAAAAGTAAGTTTCTTCTTTAGTGTCTGCTGAAGCACTAATCAGTGTGTGTGTATAAATAAAATATCTTTGTTTAGTTACAGCAGTTTGTTCTTTCTAAACTGCATCATTTACGTAAATAACATTTCCTTACTGCTGCCATATGGACTTTTAACTATGAAGTTATGTAGAAGCTTAAGCTGTAGATTAATTGAGCTGGTAGCTACACTTCCTTTGGCTGTGTCTCTCCATTCAGTGGTTTTTATCTAGCTGAAATGGTGACTTTCAAAGCAATACTTACTTGATGCAGAAGAGCTGCTTTTTTAGTTTTTACTTCTATTTGTTATATGTCTTCTTACAGCCCAAGGGAAGAATGTATCTTTGCTCAGACAGTGCTGTTGCAGCTTCTCCAGAGCTGCTTCTCTGTACTTACTGGAGATAATAAAACTGCTAAACCTCAAGAAACTCCTCAGAGCAAAACAGCTGGTCACACAGAAGCTGCAGAAGCGCTTTATAGACATTTGTGTGAAGGTAATTTTTATTTGGTATATATTGACTGTTTTGTCTGTTAAAGTTTGGGAAAAGATATTCATTCCTAGAGGCCAAGTCAGCTCCTGTTCCTTTGTTTCTCCTTCGGGTCAGTGTGTGTTAATTAGTCTATCACTAGAAACTTTCCTTGGCCCAAAGAAATGGTTTTGTAGACTTTCTGACAACGTGCTCTGGAAACAGCTGCAATAGAAAACTCCTTTTGAACGTGTCACCTGCTTGTACCACCAGGGAATGTGACCCTTTGGCTATCACATTACTGGGGTTTACTTATTTCTGATATTGCATATCAGTATAAATGAGCTCATGAGTAGACTGAGGTTTACAGGCACACAGGGAAGCTTCTGGAGCCAGTGAAGAGAATGGGAATTACACATTAGAGTTCATTGGAAGTAGGGTGGCACGCTCTCTATTCAAGTGTAATTTGAAGAGTCTCCTGCAAAGAGAGCTAGAGGGAAAGCACTTTATATAGAATCTGTCACATCTTGAAAATTTTATTGGCTTTGATGGGCGTCAAGTTATAATCTTCCTAGAATTCATTTACTTGGTGGATAGATATATTCTTTCTTAATATAAATCCTCCTTGCTATAAGTTAAAAAGTTTCCCCTCATTTTCTGTGTGTATAATGGGATTGCAAGGGCTTGAAGTTGTGTAGACTAACATTTAATTCAGTTATGCCTCTGACGTATTAGATGGGGTATTAATTAGAACTTGTAATTTTGTTTCCTTTTTGTATGAGCAGTAGTGGATATGGGGGACAGTAACTTCATGCCAATGAAAATGCTGAAAGAGGAAGTTAAGAACACCTTACTCAGTGGAGCAGCAGTTTTTTTCCCAGATAGACAGACCAGGCGACACCAGCTCTTCACCATGATGGTAAACATTGAATGAGAAATTGTTTGTTTAGTGCCTGCTTTCTTTATGCAGAAAAGAGGACAAATCTGAGTTGTTATTATCAAATAATGCATACTTTGTCCCATTCAAGTAAAAACCTTTTTTTTTCTTTGCCTCTTTTTGCCCTTCCCCTTTTCTCTCTGCAGCTTATCCAAAGAAAGAGGAGCTAACCCTGCCTTTCTTACCAAAAATGAATAATAGAACACAGAAATTAGAATTCTTTGTCACAGAAGAGGAAAACAGAATGTATCATAAAAATAAATCTTTTTCCTTTTCTAGAAAAACATCACAGAACAAGAACATAAGCAATCTGTACATCTTGCCTTCAGATCCTTGTGTACCCACTTCAGGTAAGGGCCCTGAAATTGAAGATATCTGTCTGATACCCGACATTTCTTAATAAGTTTGTATTTAATCCTTTTTATAAACATTAGTCCCCTGAACAATAATTCTCTGAAGTAATCAACTAATGTTGTTTAGAAAGGACATGCTACTACTCAATATTTTTATTAACTGAATAGCCCTATAAAACACTGGCCAAGGTTGGTGCTGGAATCACAGTATATTGCTCTTAGGCTTCTCCTAGGCTGTCTTCCAATTTTTTAAGTAATTGTTTGTCGGTGCCGATGGTTGGTATTGATTTAATTAGTCTGGAATCATCACAACACAAACTTTTGATTTTCATTGTAATTATACAGTAGGATCTCTACAGATTTGACACAAAAAATACTAAATTTCTGGTTTGGAACTGTTTGGAACTCCTTGCTGCTGGGTAATAAAAATATCTTTGTTTTGTAGTGATCAAGATCCAGGTGGACTCTTATTATTACCAGAGAAAGGAGTTTCTGCAAATTTTGACATAAGTGAAGTATTGTCAGTCATGGACACCCTTCTGCTGGTGGCAGCAAGAGAGGTAACTGCCTTTGCTCCTGCTTCTTTGTCTGAGTTTTGTAGGTACTCAAGTACAAGCTGCTCCCCTGCCATGGATACTAAGGACTGTGTCGTTGTGCATACAACTGTTCATGGCTGTGCAAGTCAGTAGGATTAGCTTTTCCAAGCAGTTGAGTGTTTTCCTTTAAGCATTAACATTTCATCACAGTAGAGTAGGAAATGAATAATATTTTTTCCAGTATGAAATATGTAAGATGTGGTGTTTTTCCATAGCGTTGGAAAGACTCTATGGAGAGACACTGGGATACAGAAGGACTCATTCCATTTTGAGGGGATAGGATTGGGCATGTCTCTAAGGGAGGTGGAAATGGAGGAGGGTTATTTACATAGGCAGCAAAACTGTGCTGAGAACATCGAATGACTCATATGTAGCTGTTCCTATTTAAAATTGCGATATATCAAAACAAAGTGCATCTCTTGCTACATGGTGTGACATGCTGCTTGTCATTTGCATTTCAGCTTTTTCTGGGCTGAGTGGGATGGTTGTGTCCATCCCAGTTTACTTGGTGCATACTGTGTGTCATGCTGCAGCAGAAGAGGCTCCATTACATTCATGAATGCTCCTTATTTTTCAGTGTGAAATGATGATGCTGGATGTTGCGCAGCAAGAGAGTGGCACAGTCTTGTCTTCCTTGTTCTGGTCTGTTCAGGGCAGCCTCCTCTCCTGGTGCTATCTGCAGCTTAAAGGCACTGATAGTTCAGCCAAGGACCTTGCAGTAGAAATCCTTAAAAACTGTAAGTGCTGGGATTGAATACAGATTTAAATGTGGTGCAATACAGGACTTTAAAATGTCATTTTGCAAATTGCAGTATAATTAGGGATCACCAAAGGTTGCCTGAGGCCTACTGAGAACTGTCACAGTGTTTTTAATCTCTCTAGGAAGTAATTAGTAGGCATATTAAGCATCTTGGAGTTTCAGCTGTACTGATAATCTTACATTGGGAGAATCTTCAGAAAGCATTTCAGTAAGTTTTAGGGGCCAAATACTGAAAAAACCCCAAACCACAAATACTTACAGGCTTTCATTTGAACATTTTAATTTCTTAGCATCCCTTATTTTGGTAAACTCCTGGGCGGTGATGTGTGCTTTCTTGGATGTTTGTAATAGCAAGAAGAAAGGAACTTGGTTAAGAGGCTGGGTACATCTAAGGGGTTTTGTTGGGTTTTTTTGTGTGGTGGATTGTTAGGCTTTTTTAATGCAGCAGCTCAGTGTTAATTGGGCCAAATACTTAACAAAGGTGTAATTTTATGTAAAATGACATCATATTTATGTGATTTGTATATAAATACATTTGCTGTGTTCCTGTCTTACATTTAAAAATAGAGTAAGGCTGTAGCTAAAAATTCCTACCCTCAGTTGTTACTTCAGCTGCATTGATTAGCAGTGTATGGAAACTACTGGGTACATGGAGGTTGTTGAAACAATCTTGGGGTGTTTGGTGAAATTACTCATCACTCATTTTTTCAGTGCTATTTTTGATAAGCATGAGTCGTTTCCACAATAGAAATGCCACAGAAAACCTCTCTGGAGTGTTGGGTGGTGCAGCCTTGGGGCAGCAGATCCTTTCCTGCTGCATTTGTCCTTCTGCACATCACCAGGCACCTAATGTTTGATAAAGTGGATTGTGGGAGCAAATCCTTCAGGTAGGTATTAAGGATTCTTTTTTTTTTTTCCCCCTCTTTAGATGTGGGCCAGTTCCTGTCAAATATCAGAACAATTTTGCAGTCACTCTTATCTCAATACAGTGGCAAAACAATAGTAGAAAAAATAAGTAGCTCTGTCTTTGCTATGGCAACTCGTCAGCTGGTAAGTGACCTGTGGGATTTTACCCTGTCCCTGGGTGGCGTGGCTGTGAGTCTGGCATTTTCCTGACACCTGTGTTTGCTCCTAGGTCATCTTCTTGTTGGATTTTTGCACTTTAGACATTCCGTACTGTACTCTGCTACAGGGATTCAGCACTTTGATAGAACCACTGAAAAGCCTTTGTAGTGAACCTCATAAGGTAACCACAGACACGGGTGCTATTATGCATAGTGAAATAAAAGCAAATTGCAAGAAAGACATAGAAAACTCGGGTGATTCTGTTGGTGAGCATTGGAAAAGAGCTAGAAAGCTTCTAAAAGTGTGGGATGTGTAATGAAATGTTGAGTGAAGAATGAGAAACATATCTACTGATATGGGAGATGGGCAAAGGGGTCAGAAAATACAACTGAAATGAGCAGCCTGGAAGGTAGATAGGAAGGAAGGGATTCTGAGGGTGAAGAGGAAAACAAATTAAAAATAGTATATGCTTAACATTTTTAGCTTCACTGCTTGTGGTGATGCAAATAAAGTCTGTAGTGTAGATGTTTAAATCTGCATTAGTCATCCAGACTCTTCTTGTCATGACTGGAGCCTTGCAGTCACTTGTGGGTGAGACAGTCTCCTCCTGCAGTAGACTGGGTGGGTTTTGCTTTAGAAGTGCCTCCTTCTTGCAATTACCAGGGATGTCTTCAGAACTAATTTCAGTGTAAATCAATGCTGTAGCCTTTTAAATGCCATTTGTAAGCACATCTGGCAACTTAAATGTACAGACACAAAAGTCTAGTGTGGTAATTTATTTTTTCTTACCTTTGTATCTAAGAATGCATTTTTGTTGTACAGATGGACATGGAAAGCTGGCAGCAGGAGCAGCCTGTTGTATTGAGAACCTGGACAATGGAATCACCTCATAACTATGAAAATAATTGCCATGAGGTCTCAGTCTTCCTGTGTCATGGGGCAACTTACTTTGAGGTGGAATTTGATGAAAAATGTGAAACTGAAAGGAGGTAATTTAATCTTGTGCTGTGTTAAATTCCAGTGTCTGTTTGCAGAGGGGCAATTCATGTTTCAATGTGCACTCCACACGTGCCATTTCACTTCCTTCATTGTCCAGAGCAATGTGTAGTTTTGAATGACCTTGGGCTGAAAGCTACCTCTCCTGACAAATTTGCTGTTCATATGAATTTTGCTTCCTTTGGCCTCGATCTGTTGGATAATAATGCTGTGACCACCACAGTTTGTGCTCATGGTATTTATTTTGCCCTCTTTCTATTGGCTTAGTTTCTCTTGGTAACACATCAGGCTACTGCTTACTTAAGGCATTTGCCAGATGTTAGATTACCAAATCCAGAGTCCTGCAGGACACCAGATCTGTGTTTGCTGGGACCTCTGCATTGAAACATGAAACAAATTCCTTAGCAGTCATATGAAGGTGTGGTTCAGAAAGAAGTGACAGGGTGCACTTAGATAGAGCACTTGTGAGAATCCAAAAGCAAAACGATTCTCCCCCAAAACTTAAAAAGTAAGTTTGGAAGTAATGAATTGCAATTTTCACAGGTATGATTACCTGGAGTTTACTGATGCCAGAGGGGCAAAAACTCGTTACGATACAAAGGTTGGCACTGAGAAATGGCCTAAGGTGAGCACCTTTAAAATTCTGAACCGAATTATTTATCCAGTCTTAGAAAGTCTTTATGATTCCTGTGGAAAGCTATTATGTAAAAGGATGTGTGCTTTTGTGCATGGGTGTGTTTATTAGGTTTCTTAGGTGAGGGGCAGGAGATGGGGAAGAAAGTCTGAAATGCTGCAAATAAAAGGAGTGAATGAGTAAAGAATCCCTCTTTGCTCCTGTTATCAAAAGAACAATCAGTTAAAATGAAAAGGAGTAATCATGTTTAACTGTCAGTAACATATGGGTAAAACTTGCTCTGCCCTTGCAAGTTTTTATATCATAAGACAAGTATGGCCCTTCTTGAGGCTGTGCTCTGTCCTCAAATAGGATGCTGCTCTTCTGTTTTGTGGCTCTGACTTTTAGAGGTCGATCATATATATAAAATTGCTCATTAAGCTCTGGAATAGAAATTTTACCTGCTTAGTTCTCATTGAGATAGTGGGGGAAATTAGATCTGTTATGGCCAGAACATAATACTGAAACCCCAGAGTTGCTGAAGGGAATTCATTACCCTGAAACGTTCTCCTGTCATGTACATTTGGCAAAATGACTGTTTTGTTGCTCTGTAGAAAGTGACCTTTAAGGCTGGCCCACGGCTGCAGTTTCTCTTTCACTCTGACAGCAGTAATAATGAGTGGGGCTACAAGTTTTCCGTCACTGCTTACGGCCTCCCAGACGTTGCCGTGTCTTGGGGCTTGGATTTACAGCTGCTTGTCTCCAGGCTGATGGGGCGCTTGGCTTCCCGGAGCATGGCCCTCAAATCCCTGCGAGGTGAGTGCCTCCACTGCTGGGCTCCCTGCAAACACCACCCACAAGGGCTTCGTGGTGAGAGTCCTCTAGGAAAATGAAGTTTTCTTTTGTGTTTCCCTCATGTGAACATGGAAGACTTGTGGTGGGATTCTGGGAACTTAGATTTTGGGGTTTTGGTATATAGGGATATATGTGAGTCGAGATGGAAGGCTTTGGGCCTGAATCCTTCTTCTTCCTTCTTCTTCATGGGTTTGGGTGGTTTTCTGTAATTGGGTGAAAAAGGTCCACATTGCAGGCCTTGGGTGGTCATTATTGGGTCAAAAGTATAAATAATACAGGTGTCACCCTGTTATTGGGTAATTATTGCTTATAACCTTGGAAAGAGTTAGAAGACTCTATTTTACCTCACTTCTCTAACTTGCTGGTTAGAGCTCACAGCTTGTGAGTCTGTAAATAGATAAGAAATAACAAACATCCAAGTCCAAACTCGAAACCAGCATTTCCTGTGTATTAATCTCAACCTTTGCAAGGCAAAAAGGAAGCCAGAGCCCTCACAGTCTTGCTGTGTTGCGAGTCCATGGAAGACATGGACACATGGAAGTAATCTATAAGCTAAATTACATTTATGAACTATTATTTTTTTTTTTATTTAAAATTGTTCCCTGGTGCTGTCATCCACCCCACATCAGGAGTGTGAATATGGAGCCAACAAACTGAAAAAATTACAGGACTTAGGACACACATTTCACATGAGCATTTGGGATTGAATGAAATTTGAAGTCACAAATTAAGTTTGGTTCATTCCAGTAGTTAAGTACACTTAGGATTTGGGCCTTGAGGATAAGTAAAATAAATTTTTAAAAATAATTTTTTTAAAAAAATGTATTGTTTAATTTTAAAACAAGAGCACTTCTCTCTAGCTTCCTAAATCTGAATCCATTCACCACTTAGGAGAAATTAAATAAAGCTAAAGAGTTCTTGCTCCAATCATGTGGTCCATATTTACTTTGGAAAATTAGACAGCTGTTTACCTGAGAATTCAGGAAACTAATTGAAGTGTTTGAGAATATTTTCTTCCTTTCTTAATATAAACATGCTTCCATATAACAAATTAGGTGTTTAGTAGGAGAGATAGCTTTTAACTCTTTTAAATCAGAAAATTGCTGTAGTTATAACGCAGTGAAAATGTTTTAAATTAAACTTTCCATATTGTAACATTGCCACTATAAGATAAGATATTGATGCTGCCATTAATGAAAGGGTACATCAGTTTCCTGTACCGTGCTAGAAGAATAGAGAACATTGTTAAATTACTTGTTCAGTCTATTTGCATTAACTTTTGTGGTATGTCAGGTTTTTTCCCTGCTGGATATTTAACATTATTTTCATTAATCTGTAAAAATGAAGAAAATTATTTAGTAACTGACAGATCTGTTCTGAATTTCTTGCAGAATTAGGTAGTGAAGCAGACTTGCCTCCTTTGAAAGTAACATCGGTGCTTAATTCCCCTCTGTGGAAACCTGTCTTCAGGCATCAGATGTGTCCTGAGGCACCCCCGGGAGCCAGGCAAAACAGTGCCAAGCACCAAGACAAAAACGAGGTATATGTGTTCCCTTGGCATGAAATCCCTGGGTATCACACAGCTTCATTTGGCTTTATGGGATTGGAATGTCCTTAAGCACGTGCTGCTAAACTCATCATTATTTGTGCTGTTGGATTCAAATATCGAGGAGGAAAGTGTTGTTCTGCGCCCTTCGTTAGTTTCCATTTTCATGGAATCATAAAATGGTTTGGAGAGCCCTTCAAAGATGGTGTTTGCTCAGCTGCAGTGGATAAACTGCAGGCTGGCTTAGGGTTGCAGCTCATTGCTGGGTTTTTTTCTCAGCCAGTGTTGAAGTTCATGTGTTGTGCCCTTCTCTGCAGGCTCGGAGCTCTCCCCACGATGTGTGCCGTAACTTTCTTATCGACTTTGCAAAATCAGATCCTGCCCAGGACTTCAGTGGGCAAAAATCTGAACTTTTCAAAGGACTTATACAGGCATGTAAAAAACAGACCCCAAAGACACATATAGTTGCTGGTTCTACTGTTGATCAAGCTGTGAACTCAACATTTGCTGCTTTGGTGTATCTCACTCCAGATTTATTTGAGAAGCTTCAAAAATATGGTAACTCTAATATTATTAGATTATCTTAATAATGAAGACTTTCTGAGTTTATAACATTTAAACATCAGTTTAGTGGGGCAATTTAAAGAAGAAGTTCTGTAGAAAGGTATCATTTAGGCAGACTAGGTAAGCTTTCTCTCTAGAGTGTTTATTTTTTTATTTACATACATTTTTGTTTCAGAGCACTGGAAAAATATTAATAACCATCAAAAGCTACTAATTTTGTAAATCTGTACCTGAAGAGGGTAGTGATGTCCTTTGGGACTATAATTCAGAACAATTTGGCTCCAGTTATTAGAGGTTCTTGAATCATTTTCTACATTGTACCTTTTCTGAAAAGCCAGCAACAACTTCTGTTATTAACTGTTGGGGTTGGAGGAGGTGTGAATTATCTCGCAAAATACCATTCTGTGGAAATTAACCCTGCCATCCTCAGAATATATACTTAAATTTTCTTTTTTGCAATAGAAGATAACGTTTTGCTTTTAACTTACAACTTGGCCATTGTATTACAATTTATGTATTTTTCAGTTGGTTAAATGAACAACTGTTTGACTTACAGCATCCTTCCATTAAGTCTATTTATGTGTTTGAAGTATTGGATAATAAGATGTTACTTGGTTTTGAAGGATTTAATTTTAGGTTTTCACTTTTTGTCATAATTTTGACACTAAACATTTTAGATTTTCATAGAACGATTGAGCTATTTTTTGAGTTGTGAAGTTATGAGTAAAAAAGACTCACACAGAGACTGACTTGATGACTAATGTGGTTATTGCCTTTAGTCATTTTGTCTGTGTCTGACAATTGAGCTAATTTCTGAGTGACATTGAAAACTGGACAAATATTAATGAGTGTTTAAATAATCCATCCCACTGTTCTGCCAGTATCTTCATCTGCTGGTTGTGCTGGGGCAGACTAATTTCAGGAGCTGTGTTCACCTGTGCTATGGGAAGTCTGGAGAAGGGATGCTGAAAAGAATACAGGAAAAAAAAATTGGAAAGGGAGAAATGGACAGGGAAGACTGAATAAGAATCTCTTTTTCTCCATAGTCATTGTCGGGGCAGTTTGAGTAGAAACTGATTTGTCACGTTTTTAATTTTTGCAAATTGGTCTTGAAGGTCCATTCCAGAAATTCATAGTGTAAAACAGTAGAGAAAACAAATACATCTTTACAGCTTTAAGTTACTACTAAGCATTTGTTGATTTTTCTGTAAAGTTTGCATTAGTGTTATTGCATGCATAGGGGTAGGATTTTATTTTCCTTGGCTTCAGGCATCACTTTTGGGAAGAGATGAGAAAGATACTCATGAATTAACTTTGTAAATAAATCACTCAAGGTGCAGTTCATGTATTTAGGACATATGAAAGTTGGCAGGTTTATTCTCTATTTTTCTTACAGGTATAATTCCAAGTATTGACTAAGAGATGAAGGGAAGGCTGTAGCATAATTTTAGTTAAGTAGTTGTATAAAAATGGAGCTGTAAATAAACAGGACTCTCTTCTTTCTCTCATTTCCAGTCAACAGTGAAGGCCAGGTGCCTTTGAGTGATGATTTTGCACAAGTATATTCCCTGGCTGATTCCATTAGAATATGGATGGTAAGAACACTCAGGTGGATCTCTATTAATGTCATTTCCTTTAGTACTCTACAATGCAATGTTAAGGAGTAGGGTGGAACAGTTCTTCCTTCAGTTACTCTACATCAACTATTTTCACTTAGAAAGAACATATGTTTACTTTGAAACTTTGGACTTAAATGTTTAAGTGCATCCTTACACTCCTGTCCTTCCCTCAGCCCCAGATGTGTCGTCATGGGTAGCTAGGCCTGAATTTGACTGAAAATCAATTAAATTTGTGTTATATTTTAGCAAGAACATATGTTGTAAATTAGAAAGACTCTTACATTGCAGTTGGAGTTCTTTGGAGGTATATCATAGAAAGAAGTGTGTCTTAAACATTATTCCATTGTCTTGTGACTTTCTCCCTCCTTTTCTGCCTAAGAATTCCTGGCAGGTTGATGTACTGGAGTTACAATGGGTGCAGATGCATGTTAAGATGAGAAATTGCCTTTACCCATTGCATGACAGGTGATGTTTGCATCTGACAGAGCTTGCTAGTGGGGTGTTTTTGGAGGGCTTTATCTCACAACTAGATGTATATATTTTCCTGAGTGCTGAGGGTAAATGAGAAGCCTTCTTTTCCTTGGAGGACTGATGCACATCAAATGACAAGACAGGGGATTCTCTCAGCCTACACAGCTCGAGCAGCTCAGGGTGAGGCTGTTACTGCTCTGACAGTTCAGGTGCTGCTCTTTGAGGCTCCAGTTGGGAATAGTAACTACTGTCATCTATTCCTGAGATTAAATCCTTTCAACCATTACAGTCTTCATCCTGCCTTGCTGTATAGATATACAGAGAGAATCATATTGTAACTGTATTAACGTCCTGTCTACAGTTGGAAATGAAGCAGAAATCCCTGATGGGGAGGGGAAATGATGCTGAGGAGAAGCAGAGCACAGAAGCAAGTGAGGTGAACCCAGAAACTCTTGGTGAGTGTTGCCTTGGATGTTTGAGCATTTCAGGTAGCTTAGGAGGGCATTTTCTTGTAAACCTGAAGACATTGTTTTTGCTGTGAAAGGTAAATTAGCAACTGGGGTTACTTTTTTATACCTTAAGAGATAACCTAGTGAACATTGGATTAACTATCTGGGATTGTGTTCTGCTATTCTTTGCAGAAAACAGTAAGGAAATACTGCAGGGAGTGACCTTTCACTTGGGTCACCTGGTTCTGAACTTTTGTTCATATGTTTTTATAGATACTTCACATTTAACTGATGTTTAGAACAGCAACTGGTTGTTATTAGAACAAAATGTGTTCTCACTGACTACTCTGTACTTCATATGGTTCAGTGTGATTATTCAGATTTAACATTTGGAAATCTGAACCTAAGCAACTGGTAGCATCATGACCAATATAACAAGAAAAACAGTATTTTCTAGCTGTCTCGACTGAGAAGAAGTAAGATAAATCACTTTCTTCGTAAGAATAATACAGCAAATTTGTTGTTCTGTTGTCGTGATTTTAAATCTTCCAATTTTTATGCTGCAGCAAAACTCTGTATACAGAAGAGCCTTTTGTTACTGAATTTTTTGCCCGTAAGAGCAAAGACGAAAGATTCTGCCTCAGACAGTTTGGAAGCCCAGGACATGGATGATCCCCAGCAGTATGTGAGTGATAAATGCCAAAGACAAGGATCAGCTGTGGACATGGACTTCCAGGCAGCACAGTCGGTGTCATCCAGTGCAGGAATTCACCCTGTTCCCAAAGAGAGGGGTCAAACATCACAGTCTGATCTGAAAGTCAAACAAATTCCAGACCTCCACCAGGCAGAAGCTGGATCTGCCTTTCATAGTAAGCCTGTTGAAAATACAGTTTCACAGCAAGAAGATGTGTCATCACCTCCTTCCACTC
Source organism: Cyanoderma ruficeps (assembly GCA_008694505.1). Classification (NCBI taxonomy): domain Eukaryota; kingdom Metazoa; phylum Chordata; class Aves; order Passeriformes; family Timaliidae; genus Cyanoderma; species Cyanoderma ruficeps. Next base: position 227,362 of record VZDJ01000529.1, on the reverse strand, counting down.
CTACCCGCAAGTCTCAGCTGGGCCGGGGAAGACTGAGGCTGCTGTCCTTCAGGTCAATGGAAGAGCCAAGAGCTCTGCCTACTGTGAAGGAAAAATATCCCATTTTGAAGAACATACTAGACTTTATTAAGGATCAATCACTTTCACATGAAAGGTAAGCAGATTGAAAATGCTGTCAGTTGTAATATACAGAAGCTTGTCTTCACACCTCTTCAGGTGGAATCAAATATTTTAGCAGCAGGATAATACGGCAGAATATTTTGTATATAAACAATTGTCAGACTTAGGAATCAAACTTCAGTTTATTCACAAGGATGTAGGGATTCAGAGAGTACTATTTCATTTCATTTGCTTCTATCACATAGAAAAGAATGTAAAAAACAGTCACTTGGCAATTTATTGTTTTGCTTCCTCACGTGTGTTTGCAGAGGCATTTTGCTTTTTTATCTACAATAGCAAAGGCATGGTGTATCACCATTACCAATCCTTGGTACCAAATAGAGACACAAGTTGGATCTCATTAAATTACATGGTATTCTGAAAACATAAATCAAAATAATGATTTCCAGTTCTCAGCTTGTCTATTTTGGGCTTTATAACATGGAGTGGTGCAGGAAGAGCTGGATTCTGTTCGAAGCTTTATCACTCACTCCAACTAATACACTGAAATACAGCTGGAAATGCAGATACAAAGCAATTGTGTAACTAGTCAAGCACTTCTTGAATTGTTCTGTTGTTTGTGTTGTTTTAAGTACAGTGTTTTGAAGCTTTCGTTGATATTTTTTGCTCTCAGTGTTTTAAAGGTTCTCGCTTTGAGAAAATCCCAAGGGCAGAGTATTATGGAAGTGCTCAGGACCATCCGCCAGTGCCTGGACTCGCTTGGGCAGCCACACTGCTTTCACCCACCCTGTGTACTTTTTCTCCTAGAACTTCTAGCCTGTCAGAAAGATTTTACGAAGTAAGTAATTATTTAGGCAAATCTCAGCCACGTGATTTACTGTCTCATTTCTTGTCTTCCTCCAGGCATGTATATTGATAAGAGTAGAAAGTTCTGCTTTTTAATACTTGTGGATAATGAAAATATGACTTGAGGTTTAGTTTTCAGCCTAGTAGGCCTATCTTGTGTACTTCATTAAAAAAAAACAATCCAAATTAGTAATTATTTCCAAGTGGGACTTAGTTGCACAGCTGTTCATGCCATGAACGTGTTTAGGTCTGATTTCTATGTTGTGTCTGGCCAGTGCTGTCAGAACTCTGTCACTCACTTGGCTTCTCACTTGTCAGGAGCTTTCTGTCCTCATCTTGCAATGCACTGATTTCCTTTCAGATCTTGATTAGATTTTTGTAAAGCAACTTTTTAATTTAAAGAAATGTTCTCTTAGTGCTATGAGAATATTCTCTTTGCCTGTTTCGTTTCTTCACTTCTGATTCCTGGTATAGGATTCTTCATTTGTGTTTCAAACTTCTAGACTGCGTTTTTAAATAAAACTAACATCCTTCCCACATGTGGAGAGGGATTTAAAAGGGCCTGTTTGTAAGATTTGCACAAATCATGCTACCAGAATATCACAGTGACTTCTAGGCTACTAAACCAACTCTTTAATTTGCAGCTACTTTGGCAATTTGGAAGGCTGTGGTGCTGAGCTACACAAAGAGATTCGAGAGTCCTACTATCAGCTTGTTTTGTTCCTGGTAAACTCTGTGAAGGGATTTAGTACAATTAATGACAGGTACAGTACACTGCTTGCTTTATTTATGTGGGTTTTTTGGGGGGTTTTTGCATTCCTCCTGACCTCCTCCTTTGTAATTTGTTATTTGTCAGTTAATGTCTTAATTAATTTTGTCTATACTTTCCATTATTTACAGAACTAACTGAGGGGCCTTGATCTTGTGATCAAAACTGCCAAGTTAGCTTTTTATTATTGAAGGAATAAAGGAAAGCACAAAAACTTACCAGTGTTAAACACTTGACTTGCTGCATTTTGTAGTTACAATTCTGCAGTGTCTCTAAAGCTTAGTAGTAAAATACTAGAAATAGCAAATTTATCATGGAACACTTGGGCAAGGGAGATGCCACAAGAAACATGGCAATTCTGCAGCCATGTTTTAATGTTAAAACTCGTGTTTTGGCAACATTCTGGTTGGAATTTGGAGGATTTATAGCCAGGTGTCCCAGAGAAATGAGAATTTTATGGCTGTAATGTCAGTCCCTCTGACAATAACTTTCAAGTCTTTTATTCAGTTTTACGTGAAAATGTCAAAAAGGTTTCAAACAGAATGAATTCCTGCAAATACCAAGAAAATGCTGTACTGTAGGAAAGAGACAAACACTCTTGCTAAGGCTCAGGCAACAGCATTAGCTTGATCTTAACTGAATCCAGAAGGAAAACTGTCTTTATTTTGAATTCCATAGTCTGTGCTTGCTGAATTGTGTAAGTTGAATACTTTGATAAACCTGAGCTCCTGCCACAGAGTTACTTTACTGCACAGTAAAGCCTGAATATCACAGTGTAGAGGTTTTTCTCTCCTTCCTCCCCACACAGAATCTCAACTCTAGGTCTGTCAACTTTAGGTCAGCTTTAGAGCTGTCATGTTTTAATTTCTTTTGTTTTTATTTAGGTCGCTGCTTCCTGCCTTATCCTGTGTGCAGACAGCTCTCCTCCACCTCCTGGACATGAGCTGGGAGCCCAGTGATCTCTCCTTCTTTGTTGAGATCCAGCTGCCACAGCTCCTCATGACAACATCACAGGAGAACATCAGTATCCATGACAGTGTCATTTGGTGAGTCAGGAGGAATGCAACTTTCACATTCGACTGAATACTGATTCCATTTAACCCAGAAAGGTTCCTGAGCTTTGTGCTGGAGTAAGCAGTAAGGGTGCTGTTAACATAATTCTGCTCAGTATCCAAGGACTTAACTAAAATGTCTCATTTTTTTTTGCTGGTACAAAAACTATTGGAATTTTATGTTTAACCTGATCGGTCCTGGAACACTTTGCTTGTATAGCAGGAGGTATATTGCAGTGCCTTGATGAATGTCAAATGTTTCTAACACATTCATGTGGCAGTTGTACTTGCACATGAGCAAATGTGAAGGCCAGAATACCTTAAAACATCTGATCAGATCTGCCAGCATTCTAAAAGCTGTTTCATAAGAGTGGATTTTCCTGATTTTTGCGTTATGGTCCCCATATGTATTTAAGAACATGTCACAGAAGCAAGAAGCAGGTGTCTGTATCTTCATTTATTGACAGAGTGAATGGATTTCTCACAATTTTGTTTTTATTAGCATATTCTAGCACTTTGTTCCTCATTAAAAAGTAAAGCTTTATTGAAGGAAAGCCTGATAGCATTCAAACTTAATTTTAAGCTTACTTTTCTTTTAGTCAGTGGAGTGAAGAAGATGAAATTGCAGACTACAAGCAAAACTGTGAATGGATGGATGAATGTCAGGATGTAATGTTTGAGACCTGGTATGAAAAGATAGCTCAAGCTGACCCAGAGAAGCAGAGAAAGGTGACCTCATGTTTTGTATATTTATCTGCAGAAGGGGTAAATAGGAGACATTTAAATGCCTAAAGGGGAGAAAGGAGTCTGGTTTACAGTTAATTTTTATTAGTTGGATCTCTGCAGACTTTCAAGAGTCTAAAATGATTAAAAGATCCCCATTCATTTTTGGCAGTGAAAAAGTTCTGCCTCCTGTCTGATGCTTTCTCAAAGTTAGAAAATAATCCTGAAGTAACTTGTGTTGATTTATTGCTGTAGATGCACATGTTTGTTGCTCGTTACTGTGACCTGTTAAACGTGGACATATCCTGTGATGGCTGCGATGAAATTGCGCCGTGGCACCGCTACCGCTGCCTGCAGTGCAATGACATGGACCTGTGCAAAACCTGTTTCCTTGGTAAGAGCTGCAGTGCAATGACACTGACCTGTGCAAAACCTGTTTCCTTGGTAAGAGCTGCAGTGCAATGACATGGACCTGTGCAAAACCTGTTTCCTTGGTAAGAACTGCAGTGCAGTGACACTGACCTGTGCAAAACTTGTTTCCTTGCTAAGAATTGCAGTGCAATGACACTGACCTGTGTAAAACCTGTTTCCTTGGCAAGAGCTGCAGTGCAGTGACACTGACCTGTGTAAAACCTGTTCCCTTGGTAAGAGCTGCAGTGCAATGACACTGACCTGTGTAAAACCTGTTTCCTTGGTAAGAGCTGCAGTGCAATGACATGGCTCTCTGTAAAATCCGTTTCCTTGGTAAGAGCTGCAGTGCAATGACATGGACCTGTGTAAAACCTGTTTCCTTGCTAAAAAGTGCAGTGCAATGACACTGACCAGTGTAAAACCTGTTTCCTTGGTAAGAGCCATTAAATAGCCCCTCCAAATCCTGTGTTTAAAGCAAAAACACTTGTAAATTATACACAAAATAAAGTCAAATGCACTTCTCCTGGGTTCTTTGGAAGTGATAACTGTTCTTTCCCTGGTCTGAATATGAAGTTGAAATTAGGAAAGGTCTTTTGTCAAAAAGATTTACAGGGAAATCTTTCTTTACAGGTGGAGTTAAACCTGAAGGACATGAGGATGACCATGAAATGGTGAACATGGAATATGCCTGTGATCACTGCCAAGGAGTTATCATAGGTCGGAGAATGAACTGCAATGTTTGTGATGACTTTGACCTTTGCTATGGGTGCTATCATGCAAAGAAGTACTCTGACAGGTATTAAAAATGTGATTTGTTTTCCCTCATGTGGCAGAAAGACAATATTTAGTACCTAAATACAATCAGGCATTCTCATGGTGCTTCCTGTAAAACTATGTCTGACATCAGAACATCTCCTTGGTATCCTTTGGGGAAACAAAGATAGGACCAGTTTGGCAACAATGCCTGGAAACCTGCCTCAACCTCTGAAGTCACTTGGTAGCAGTTGTTTTCTGGATGTGGCTAGGAAAGCTGCAGGAGTTACCAGTCCTGTGTGACAGGACAGAAGAGACATTCACTGCTGTGGAAAACGAGAGTTTTCAGTGCTTGACACCAGAGCTCATAAAAACCTGGTCCGCAGTTTGAACCTCTGGAACATGTTGGGTTTTAAGTAGTTTCCTCAGAAGGTGTTTTGTGTTGACTGACTGTGTTAGTTAGCAAAAAACCAGCTGCATTCCTAAATGCTGTCCCTTCTCCTTGCAGCCACCTGCCCACCCACAGCATCACCGTGTATCCCATGGTGACCATCCGCATCAGTGACCGGCAGCGCCTCATCCAGCCCTATGTCCACAATTATTCCTGGCTGCTCTTTGCTGCCTTGACTCTCTACAGTGCAGATCTGGCAAATGGGGAGGAAGTAGAAGGAGAGAAACTGGATCCCCAGGTCCTCAGTCATGCCAGAGTTCTGCAGCATCAGTGCATTCAGCTCATTGGGGACTGCCTGATGAAAGCGCAGCATGGAAAAGGTGAGTCAGCTCCTCCTGCTCTGAACAATGCTTTCTACAAGTGTCAGAAATGCCTGTGGTTACTGACTTTAAAGTTTCCAAAGGAAAGGGGAAGCTACTGTGTACTTCACTGAGAATAACTGTTTATGCAGAAAGCTAATGTAGAACAAGTGTCGTTCAGGGTGGTTGGAACATGGAAAATAGAGTGCTTGAGAAAACTAATTTTATGCTTACATAAACATTGGAGACAACTTGGCAAGTCTCTGGTTGTTTTTTTTTCCATCTTAGCTGTTGTAAAGAGATCAGTCAATACAGCTTCATGTTCTTTTAGTAATGTATCACTGACAGCTGAAGGACAGCAAATAACTTGGTGGAAAAAGTTTTTTGTTCTGTGTCTCTTGGGAAGAGATTTTTAACCGTGTTTGTGGTATAAATTTCTGGCAGCGATGTTCATTCGTCTGGAAATGAGGGTTTCTGTGAACAAAGACCTACAGAAAATAGGGTCATACAATAGAGACCTACTTTGAATATATCAAAAATTCTAGACTAAAATTCAAGTAAGTTCACTGGTAGTTTTTGTGAGCAGCTCTAATGCAACTGAAATACCACCACCACCACCACCAAATGCTTATGCATACTCATTAATTAATCTGTTTGCAATATACAGTTCTATTGTGCAAGTGGTCAGAAGATTGAAAAATAAGACAAATGTCATTTGCTATTCATGATTTACACTCTACTGCTTTATTAAATTAAGACCTCTACCCCAATGGCATCTTTGAGGTGGAAGATGTCACCATCTGTCCATCACTACATAATTATATGAGCTTGATAGAAAACATGGTTTTGATGGAGTTAATGTTCAAAAGAAGTGTGTAAGAAGTTTGTGATTCTCTTTTAAAGTGTTTCAGTTCTGCGTTTTGTCTATCTTGCCACTCAAAAGCTGAATAACTTCCATAATTTTTTTGCTCCCAGGACTGAAAAATTTAGCTCTCCTCTGCATGTTACCAGAAGATGAGTCCTTCTCAGAGAATGACACTGTTTCAGGCAGTCCTCCCACAGACAGTGCTCCAAAAAGTCATCCTGGTGATAGAGCAGGGAAGGGGAGAGATGAGAAACGCGGCACAGGCTCTTCGGTGCGTCGTAGTGTAAGTACCTGTTATTTCCAGAACCCCTGATATCAGATATGGGATTTGATAATAAACATCTTCACATGCTTCAACAGCCTCTTCTGAATGTGGGACTGAAATAAAGGATAGTAATGGTTTCATTTGTAGGTAAAAATTGAGGGGCATGGGGACAATTGTTTAATTCGTTTTTTTATTTTGTTAGATCCATCTGATCAAAAACTTCTGAGCTGATGCACAAAAATGTTGCAGGAGAGGGGCATGTCTTGTTCCTCGTGAAAGAGCTGTCATTTTCCCTGGTTGTTAGCACTGTTGAGTAGGAGTATGAGTTTCCTACAGTTTTACACAGTGTTTAAAACTATTATAGTGTAATAATTTTATGCAGGGAGATATGAGCAAAATAAACGAACATAATATAATTGTATGGAAGCTTAAGACATGAACACATCAAGAAATTCTTCAGTAGAAAGTTTTGATACTCAAAAAAAAAAAGTTGGTCAAGTGCAGATGACTGAATTTTTTCCATGCTTGTTCCTGCAGGTATTAAATTTGTTTTAATCTTTTAGTACTTCTGTTTTATTTTTAGGGGAAAGGAGATACTCACAAGGAAACCCAGTCTCCTGCAGAAGATAAAGTAGGAAAACAAGAAATTGAAATCAAAGCTGTCTCTGCAAAGAAAGCTGTTGTGAGACAAGAGTCAGAATCATCTGTGGATGGGAATGTTCCTGCAACAGGTAAAAAGTGATTTCTCATTTTCCCTGTCACAGAAGTATCCACTCATCTGCAAGCAAACAGCTGTCCTTTTTATTCCTAGTCCAGTTTTGCATATTTTCAAATATCTATGTCTGCTTTGTGAAAACCTACCAGACATTGCTTTGAACAAATGCCTTGCAGTCTGTTTAAAGGAGTCTGGAAATGAGGGTAGATTTTCACAAATATTTATCCATGTATGGAGATTGTAGTCCCTGTTGGTCTAACACAACATTTGTGTGTTCTGATGCACTTGGAACCAGAAAATAAGTGTCTTATCCTGTTAAAAACTGGGATTGTAAGAATTGTGATAGCTAAGTGGATCTGTCTGTAGCACTGTCTTTTATATGTTTTTACTAGATGGTATAAATTTCTTTACCTTCTGTTTCCATACACTTTTTATAAATACTTTATTTTCAAATTGTAATAATTCTTTTTATAATTTCTATTTATTTTCAGATTTGGATTATAAAAATTAAGCTGTCATTTATTTCTTTTATTTTTAATATCACTTAGCGATTTTGTCATTTTGTTTTTATTTACAAAACAGGTGACTCCCTCTCAGAGGATTCAACCCAGAAACCAACAGAGAAGGTTTTAATACCTAGCCAGGAGCAAGTTTTTGCTGAATGCTCTCAGAAGAGGATTTTGGGGTTGCTGGCAGCTATGTTACCACCTTTCAAATCAGTTAGTTCTGTTTACTTCCATCTGGGTAGTTTGCTAGGTGCACAAATAACGTGAATAAATTCATAGGAATTAAATGTGGGGTGTGGGGCCATGTTGCTTACATGTTATGAATTATGAATTAAATGTCAATGTCTTCTGACATTGACAACACTGAGGAATGTAAGGGCTTGTTCCTGGGTGGGGGGAGAGGGAAGGGAATTTTAATGTATCTGTGAAGTAGTGTCAGAGTTTAACAGAGTTTAAATCTTCAGTTTAGCTTCATGTGTCAGGTCACACTAACAGGCCAATCACCAAAGTAGGAATGTGGCTTCTCATTCCTTCTGTCCCATTGGAAATACCTTTAGAACAGAAACTTTTGCATGTGCTGACTTTGACTAAAAATCTTGTTTTCTTTCCCTGCCTCACTGAGATTTTTCTGTCTCCACAGGGCTCCACAATGTCTCTGATCAACCTGGAACAAATACTTCCACTGATGTTTCATGTTGTAATCTCAAATGCTGGCCACCTGAATGAAACTTATCATTTAACCTTGGGACTCCTGGGCCAGTTAATCCTCAGGCTTATGCCTGCAGAAGTGGATGCTGCTGTGACTAAAATCCTTTCAGCCAAACATAATTTGTTCGTACCAGGAGATGGGTCTACAGTGCCAGAAGGATGGAAGACAACTCATCTCCTGTTCAGTCTGGGAGCTGTGTGTTTAGACAGGTGCTTCTTACCTTAACCCAATTAGTTAATCTCTGCTGAACAGTGATTTGCTTTCATGTGTGCCTCGTGCATAGAGGCTTTTTAATGGAAAGGTAGTGAAACCTGTACCCTGGTCATGGAAGGGGCTTAGCCTCTGCAGCCTTTGTTGCAGTGGGAATCTTAAATTCCCTCCAGAAGAAGGCTGGCTGCTGAAGAGTGGCCTAATTTCCTGTGCTTACCTTCACAGTATGTCATGGAGGACGAAATGAGGTTTGGAAACTATGAGGAAAACCAGAAATACAATCCTTTATTTTTTGCGTGACATTAATTCTTTCACATTGTTACAAATCTCTTGTATAACTTGGGAAAGGAGGAGGGTGTGTCACATAACTATCACCAGTGCTGAGTTTTGGATCTGGCCCTTCTATATGAGAGTATTTGAGACAGAGGTTTTTTTATAGTAAAATTGCACTGGAAACGGCAGGGAAGGACAGAATTTGAAGATCCTGAGAAAGCTCTCAAGCATTCTGAGATTAATGTCATGCCTGTTAAATGTGGCTTATTTTTTATTGTAGCTGTGTTTTACAGGGAGCGTTCATAAACAAATAGAAAACATGTGAAATTTAAAGGCAGAATATCTGGAGCATAAGCTGAGGGAAAGGATTTTCTCAAAAACTAACTTTAGTGTACGAGATCAACCCCTGTAGGTTATTTGTGTGATCCAGAGTGAGCAGATGGTCATGTGCATGGTAAATAAACCTCTTGCTGCCATGCAAACAGAAACTTCTGAGTTCTAAACTAAAATTCAGAGTTAACAGTGGCAGTGTTCAGGCACACTTTGATTTGGGACTGTAGACCCTCTCAGAAAACAGAATAGTATTTATGCTCTATGGAAAACAAAGCAGAATTCATGTGTCAGCTGGCACGAAAGCTTCAAGTATTCAGAAGAGCAGTTCTGTAATAATGTGAAAGCTGCAGCTGTGACAGATTACCAGTGATGTGCTGTCTTGAGGAAGAATAGCTGCAGGTGAATGTGCAGTCAGCCCTCCTAATGCAGCCTGCTCTTGCTTTGCAGCCGTGTGGGGCTGGACTGGGCCAGCTCCATGGCAGACATCCTTCGCTCCCTGAACTCCTCTGCCCAGTGGCACGATGTCATTGCTGCTTTCACTGACCACTGCATCAAGCAGCTGCCCTTCCAGCTAAAGCACACCAACATCTTCACTTTGTTGGTGCTGGTTGGCTTTCCTGAGGTGAGTTGCCTGTCAGTCCTAAAGGAAACAAAATTGGTTAAAGCTTTTAGGGATCTCTTTCTAAATACTACAGATCCCGTGAATTGGGGACAACCTTTGTAAACTCTCAAAACCTGGTGTGTGTCATACTTCACATCTTTTCACTTGTGCACAATTAACGTTGATCTAATGAAGAATAATGAGCTGGTTTTGCCTGGCATTTCTTTGGATGCTATTTGTAACTGCTACAAGCAAACCAGCTCCATTTGTTTCAGTATCTAAAAGGACTTGTATACAAGCAAAGCAATCCATTCTCCATCTTGATGTTCATAACTGATACATTGCCTATGTAACATTAAGCTGGTTGTTGTAGACATTTCCTTTATAGACTCAAACTTCCATTTTCTAAAGATCTGCAAATACCAGGCATCGAGCAGTGGTTCAGCTCAAAAATACAATAGCAAGAATAGGCAAATATAACCAACATAAGACATGGCTGTGTGTTTGTAAATAAGTATTCCAAATCCTAACTGAGGTTCTGCTGCTGTTTCAGGTGCTGTGCATGGGCACTCGTTCTGTGTACATGGACAATGCTAATGAGCCTCATAACGTGATCATCCTGAAGCACTTCACGGAGAAAAACAGAGCAGTGGTTGTCGACATCAAAACCAGAAAGAGAAAAACAGGTTCTGTGGCATTTTTGTTTTATCAGAGAATCACAGAGTATTTCCTTACAGTTTGTTATGGATACCCAAAAGCAAATGTTAACTAGAGCACTGTGCAGGTCTGCACAGTTTGAATTCCATTATTAGTAAGTTGCCTGACTTTCTGCTCATAGGTTACCAAATCCTGCTTGCAGGTCACTGCCAAATTGTGAAGCTTTGGCAGTAATTATTTCAACTATCTTTATTCAGAAAAGGATTTAGAAAACTGTTGAGACCATTCTGTTAATGGAGAAATCTCAAAAATAGGCTTTTGATGAAGATGAAGCAGTTGTTTCTGTATCAAGATTTGTGTAGTGCTTGTGTCTTATCCATTACAGACCTGTGCTTAATGTTTTAGAACAACTGCTAATTTAAAAAGAGTTTGGATATCCCTAAAATTTGAGACCAAGTGAAATATTTAATATATAACAAAACAGTTGGGTTTTTAGGAGCAAGGGCTTTTCTCTTTGTATGACCTAATATTGGGAAGTTAATAAAGCAAAGGTTGGCCTAAGATTTGACTACTGAAGTTGTTTAAAAGACATTTGGAAAAATCAACAGACTAAACTGCTTTCTGATATTGAAGAAAGATTTGAATATAAAAGCTTTTCTTTTTGTTTGACTGTTGACATTTTAAACAGTAAGATCAGCAATATTTATTTCATCATATCAATTGCAGGTCAGAATTTTCCCCATTTTAATTGTAAAATACAACATGTGCTGCTTTGCATGCTGTACTGCTAATTACAGTGTAAATATGTGCTATTGCCAGGAGTGACCTGGGGATTTTTAACTTGTACTGAAAAATGAAACACTTTCTTGACTGTTGAGGGAATCTGAGATAGTTTTTGTAAAAGACCTTTATTAGAACATAATTGGTGTAAGGATGTCTCATGTCTCAGCCTACTTGTATCTACCAACAGATGACTCTACAACATTTTAAGGTGAACCAAGTGAATTGTGTTTTTTCTCTCTTGTAGTGAAAGACTATCAGTTGATTCAGAAATGTGGACAAGAGGGCAGTGATTCCCAGACCCAGCTGAGACAGTACCTGCAGCACTTTGTCCTCATCTCCACCCACCTCCTGCAGACCAGCATGGACAGCAGCTACGCTGAGGCAGTGGAAACAACTTGGGTCTTGTCACTTGCTCTAAAGGGGCTTTACAGAACTCTGAAGGTACCTGACACAGAATATGGGAGAGAAATAAAAATTCATGTTCTCCCCTGTGCTACAGCAGCTTGGGTATTGACTGAGCACAGTGGGAAATTACCACAAGGGCATTTCTGTCCCAGCTGGATCCCGTCATTCCTGCTCTATAGGGGGTTGAAAATGTTGCTGGGCTTTAAATAGCCTTTGTGAGTCTGAGCTGGAAGTTGTTTTACTTCTCCTCTATGGGGGCCAACCATTCAGGAGAGCTCAGGAAGAAATTCCTAGAGATAACATTTTATGGAGTGAAGCTCACTTTTCTCACTCCTAAAGTATTTGAAGAAGAAATTTTTCTTTTTCTTTTTTTTTCTTTCTTTTTTTTTTTTTTTTGGACTGTCAGGTCAAAACAAATACTCAGTTACTACTCTGTGCATGTCATAGATGATACCCTTAAGGGATTTGAAGTGGAGATTTTTCTTTTAGTGAAATGAAAGAAAAACATTCCCAGTGTAGTTCATCTGGCAGGAAATTCACCCAAGGCTGTGTGACAAGCACTGTGATGCATTGTTCCTTTTTTAGTTGTTTATTTGTGTGTGTGTCTGTGTGTGCAGATTCATGGCTTCAAGGAGATCCAGTCTGCCTTTCTTCAGTCTGGTTTACTCAAACTTCTGGTGAAGAAGTGTAGCAAAGGAACTGGCTTCAGTAAGACTTGGCTTCTCCGAGACTTGGAGGTAAGAAAAGTGACATTTTGGAAGAAGTCAGGCTTCACACAGTGGCATGAAAGGTTATGGCAGTACACTGCCCTCCTGGGGACTCAAGATTATTTCTAATTAGTCTCTAAAAAACTGTTCACTTAACTTTATCCCTGAATCTGCCTCCTTCTGCCCATCATAATCGTGTGGATAACAGAATAAATTCTTGAAAGCAGCAGCTGATTTTCACTAATCTCATTTTATTTGGAAAAAAATTTGCAGGATGAGGCATTACTCACCTACTCAGATTATTTTATGGATATTATTTAGACTGTTCTTGAAAGTTCCCTTCTTCGATTTAGAAAACAATCTCAAAAGCATGACTTGCACAAGGTTTTGCTGCAGTGCAGGTGAGGAGATCAATGCACACATGGGTATATTCTTTCACAGTGCTTGTTAATTCCTGAAACATTAAGTGTGGTTCAGCTGTTAGTTATGTTTTATCTTAGGCTGGAGCTGTGTTAATTCATTTTTAGAACTGTGATGAAGCCAAAGGGCTGTTTTCAAAGGACAAGGGTGTGTAGGGGCATCACAGAACCTTTGTTGTTTTTTGTCTTGGAATCTTCAAATCCTTGATGTACTGAAATAGTTAAATAATTGCTTTCTCAACATTCTTTGCACTTTCAGCTAATCACTGCAGTTGTCTTTGCAGCAGCATGGAAAGTGTAACTCATTAGTGAAGTGGGAAATGGTTTTGTTTTGTGTTTTGGGGCTGGTTTTTTTATATTTTAGGTGTGCTTCTTTGTAAAATAGCATGTGTTATGCACTGTCTAGGTCTGATACTGTTCCTCCAAGATGCTGATAGCAAATAAACTAACAATACCTACAGCTGTCACACCATATGCTACCTTTTTTCCTGTGTAGATTTTGTCAATAATGCTGTATTCCTCAAAGCAAGATATCAGTTCCCTGGCTGAACAGGAGGATACTGAACTGGAAGAGAGGGAACAAGATCAAGATGTGGAGCAGCCAGTTGTTGGTCCTGTTGACTCAGAGCAGAACAAACTTGATCCCCTGGAGGGCCTGGATGAAGCCACCAAAATATGCTTCTTGGTATTTGAATTAGTTTACCTCCTTTTGGGTAATTGTGCATTTGCTAGTTACATAAAGCATTTGGTAATTCATATGGTTGTTTTCCTTCTAAATTTATTGAGTAAAGGTCTATGGTTTCAATGCATCATTCTTGAAAGAAAATAAAAATGAGCTACAATAATGACTGCTACAAAGTCATTATACAGTGTTTTGCTAAATTGCTTCTCATTATTAATCCACATACTGGGTTCATTATTTCTCTACCTACAAAGAGAAAAGTAATGCCTAGGTCATCCTTAAAGAAAATCAACCTTTCTTTTCCCCCCCTAATGTGTTTTTGGGGTTTTTTTCATTTCTTTTTGCTCCTTGCTCAGATGACACACGATGCACTTAATGCACCTCTCCACATTCTTCGAGCCATGTATGAGCTGCAGATGAAAAGAACAGATTCTTTTTTCCTGGAAGTTCAAAAGAGGTAAGTGAAAGTCTGAGTCCAGCAAAGAGACAGTGGTGAGGGAAAATCTAAACTCTTGGTGCTGAATAGAAATTCTTCCAAGGATAAGATTTGGTTTTCGTGTGTGAAAAAGTAAGGAAATAAAACTCCTGCTAAGTTGTATTTATGGAAGCAAATCACCATCTTCTGAAACACATCACATGCTCTTTTCTGTGTGGTAGTTCCCATATGAAGATCCACTATGGCTCTGAATTCTGTGAACTGAGGAAGAGTCAAGAGCTCACATGTGGCTTCTGGTACTCAAAGCATCTCACAGAAACACCATGTTCTCACAGAAATGAGTGATTTTGTAACATTTAAATCCTTTGGCTTGTTAGAACAGGAGAACAGTTAACGAGATAAAAATAGGCAGAGCTTAATCTTTCCAAAACAGAAGGTGGGAAGATTTAATTTGCATTTAACTGCCCTAATTGAGTCTGCATTACTTTGGAAACACATTTGTGTATTTTTTATTTTCCTTTGCCTCTGTTCAGGTTTGATGGGGATGTGATCACCACGGATGAGAGGATCCGGACGCTGGCTCAGAAGTGGCAGCCCAGCAAACGCCTGAGGCTGGAGGAGCAGAGTTCCAAGGCAGTGGATACAGATATGATCATCTTACCCTGTTTGGTATGGACGCCTCTACAAAAAAGAATGAATTTTGGCATTCAGTAGCTTCTGTTTAGTAACTTCAGACCTGAGAAGTTTTTTTTTAATACATCTGAAATAATCTGTTATCAATGTTTTATGTCAAAATGAGTGAGCAGGTACAAGAAGCAAGTATTTCTTCCTTGTTATTCCTTCCTTAAGGAATTGAAAGAACTTGATTCTCAGGTCAGGAGAACAAATTGTGATTGCAGGCTGTAATTTCCTCCCCTTACACAAGAGAGATTGTATCTCATTGCTGTAAGCTTATGCCATGCTACTGTTTTAGCAGATCGTTGTTATCTTACAGTAAATTCAGCAGAACAAGGAAGCAATGAATTTATCTTGTAACCTACACACTACACTTGCAAGCTTTAGGTTTTGCATTCAATAGCAGGGTCCCACAGCTCTGCCTTATTTTGAGGGCTCACTCCTGGCCATGTGGTGTCACCAGCACAGCTGTTTATCATTTGCATAGCAAAGGGGAAGGAGCTTCCTGAAGCAGTTTCACATAATTATAAGAAAAAAAAAATAGACCTTTCAACAGCTTATACAGAGGCTGTAAAATATCCACACCTGGAAATTGTCCAAACTTAACTGGACAAAGCCCTGATTTTGAAGTTATCTCAGCCTTAAGTCAAATTTGAACCAAGTGATCTCCAAAAGTCCCTCCCAGCTTGCCTCATTTCAGGGCATTTGGTAGCTTTACCTGCAGGTGAGCTTCAGTTAACACTTCTGGTTAGAATTCCAACTGCTGTTTCCACAAGTGCATCAGTGTATAGTGAGGTGTGTAGACATAAACAGTGCTCCTCAGGAAATCTGTAGCTGTGTGAGAGATCCCACTCTTGTGGGGTTTTGGCCAATTTCATTTGTCAATTCACCTTGCAGTAAACGTATGGCAGTAAATTATTGACAGCCTGTTTGCAAACTTACATTTCTCTCCTTGCAGTCAAAGCCTGTCCTCTGTGATAAAGCAACAGAAGAAACCAATCCTGTTGCCCAGAAACTCATCACCAACACAGAGAGTGACCTGCAGCTCAGCTACGCCAAGCAGCGCCGCACCAAGAGCTCCATCCTCCTGCACAAGGAGCTGGACTCCAGGAGTAAAAAGGCTGTCAGGGACTACCTGTATCGTGTCAACGAGGCCATTGCAGTTCTGTATGCCAGGCACGTGCTGGCATCCTTGTTAGCTGAATGGCCTGATGATGTGGCAATAAATGAGGAAATCCTAGACCTCAGTGGCCCAGCCCATATGACATACATCCTGGACATGCTGATGCAGCTAGAGGAGAAGCAGCTGTGGGAAAAAGTAAGTGGATTCCACTTAGACATGTGAACAAAACTTTGTGCCTACGTGCCATGAGACTCTGACTAACAAAAATACTTGCAGTTCCTTTTTTCAACTAAATTGAAACTCCAAAATTTAAATTAGTTCTGAAAGAACAGTTGGAATCTGTCAGTGTCTTGATGTGCTGATCTTGTTAACAGAAAGTGAAAAAACTAGCTGTGGAGAGAGAACTCTTTGAGTTATGAAAGAGAAATTGGTAAAATAGGCAGTCTCTTTTGAAAACAGCAACCTAGATGGTAATCTAGAGAAACTGGTAAAATAGGCAGTGCCTTTTAAAAGCTGCTTTTTCTTAGATCTCAATGTGTATGTTGTAATACCTGCTACTCCACTGATGAGCTGGTGGAAGTGATCTTGGAATTACAATAGAATGTTGTAATGAAAGTGTCAACTCAAGGCTTCACAGCAGTCAAAGCAAATCAAGTGCAGGGAATCTTCAAAGAAGGAATGAAAAATAAAGCAGAAGGCATTGATGTGCCATTGAACCAATATTGTGCACTCTTTTGGAGTGCAGTGACTCCATCATCTCATTAAAACATAAAAATAAGATGCAGTACAATTGGAAGAGGCCTAGAGAAGAATGGCAGGGATTATGACAGCCATGGAATAACTTCACTATGAGGAACCAACTGGTTTTCTTCATTCCGGATCTTTCCTGTGTGGGATATTGAAGGAGAAGGAGTAATGGAAAACTCTGTTCCTCTTTCTCTGTAGATTTAAAGCAGTAAATAGCATGCAGAAGTTAAGAGCAAGTATTATTCACTGGCCCTCCCAGTAAAAAAACAAAGGAGTGTCAGATAAAGGTAATAAGTGGCAGGTCCAAAACAAACCAAAAGAACAGGTTCTTGACACAGTAAGTCATGGAAATTGTTGCCCCAGGGTGTTTTTATGGGTTCAGAAAAGGGCAGGATGAACTGATAGAATAAAATCTATTAAGGCATATTAAGTGCAAAAGCGTAGCCTTTTTCTTAGGCTGCTCTGCAAGTGCAAGGTAAAGAGTGCATTCAGGGAGCTGCTGCATGCTGCCTTTGTTTTTTAATCTCCTTCTCCCAAAAAATCAGTTTTTGGCTGATTTGGAGATGAATCTGCTGGCCTGAGCTGGTGTATTACAGTTTATAGGAGGAGTTAGGAGATGGCAGGTGAAGACATGGAGTTGCTCTGATCACCTGGAAGGGCCTCAAGTAACAGAATTCCTGATTCGGGGCTTTTATGCACTGCTATAAAAATAAGAAAAAGGGAGACTTGGGTGGTTCTAAATTATATTTAGTATGTCCTGATAGATTAAAGGGCATTTTTGGGTGGTTTTGAATGCACAGGGCTTGCATCTGCTGCTTTCAAAACTTCAGCCATCTAATTGATACTTTATAATTTCTTCTTATGCACAGAGTTGTACTTTTTTTTTTTGGAGGCTGAAATATATGACATTCTATTCAAATGAAAGCCTGTAGGTATAGAAGGTAAAGGTACCTGTTTAGTATGTTAACAAAGTTGTTTATCTCACTTGATTCAGCTTTAGTTTCCTGTTAATTACTTTATGTATTAGCCTTGATTCTAGCAGTTATGTGAAGTCACATAGCCAATAACTGTCATGTTTTTATCAAATAAAGAACGAAAGATCTAGAACAGAGGATAGAGTGAAATCTTTTGACATTTAGAATGAAATGGAGGTGACATTTGTAGGCATCATTTGTGAATTTATCTTTTTTTCTTGCTGGTACCTTGATTCCCTATTCCAAAATACTCTGAGGCTGGACATGACTCGTGTCAGCCATTGGCATGTACAGCAGTAAATGTCCTTGTGACAGTAAATTGTATTTACATGATGCTCCTCCTCCCCAGATTCTCCAGAAAGTGCTGCATGGCTGCAAGGAGAACATGCTGGGGACCATGGCCCTGACAGCCTGTCAGTTCATGGAGGAGCCAGGGATGGCAGTGCAGATGAGGGAATCTCAACATCCTTACAACAACAACACGAACTTTGAGGTAAGGCAGGTGTGGATTGCGGTGCAGGACTGGAAGATGAAATCGCCCAGGGCTTGGAGCAGGAGCCTCAAAGTTCCACATGGGTTTCTGTGGGACTTCTGTGCTTGAAGTGCCTGTGAACTCTGTTCAGTCTTGCTTGGAAAAGGCTGATGTCAGATAACTCAGACCTTGCCCTGCAAAGAAATGTGTTCAATCAGGCACTTTAATGTAATTCTAATTCAATCATATGAAAAGTGCATAACTTACCTGGGTTTACTGTGCATGTATCTGAAGCAGATGAGATTTGTAAATGGTTTCAAGGCCTTACTGATTAAATGTTTCTACCCTTTCTTCCAAAGATTTGTTTCAGTTGGTCTGTTACTCCCTTGTGCTGTTGGATGAAAGTAGGAGTGGTGTCTTTTTTCATGTATTTCTCATTTTAGACTCTTTGCCTGACACAGTTTCTGATTTTCTTCTCTTGATACTGTTTGAAAACATTTTTGCTGATATAGTTTGGTAAATAATTATTGCCTCTGGGCAGTCTTGGGATTTTTTTATTTCCCTGCTGCTCTGACTCTTCTGATTTTTATTTTTAAAATGCATATAACCCCTTAGGTTCTGGCAGTGACATCAATATCAGCAACAATTACTGCTTTTGGAAAAGGAAAGCATTGCTGGCAATTCACTTTACATGCTTAACAGCTAATGTGTACAGTAGGCCATGCTTTACATTTATTAAATTAACTCTGGGTAAAAATATCAAAGAGTTTTTTACTCACAGAGATGCTGTAATATTTTTTTTATATCTCCCTTGTTTGTGTGGTGAAAGCAAAGTGGGTTCTGGGCGGTGTGACAGGACACAAAACTCCTGTGTTCATTCCTCAGGATAAAGTTCACATTCCTGGTGCTATCTACCTCTCCATCAAGTTTGACTCTCAGTGTAACACAGAGGAGGGCTGTGATGAGCTGCTCATGTCCAGCAGCAGCGACTTCCAGCAGGACCGGCACAGCTTCAGTGGCTCCCCTCAGAAATGGACTGACTTTGAGCTTCCAGGTCAGTATGCACTGATTCAACGTTCTACAGGAAACCCTGTAACTGAGAGAAACTCCTGATGAGTTAAACATGGATGTTCCTGAGATGTGTAGGAAGAAATCCAATCCTTTCCTTGTCCCACTCTGTTTGCTCTGACGTGCTGCTCTTGCATTTGTTTCTGAAATGTGGCTTATCTGTTGTCGTGCTCTGACCTTTTCTTTCCACCCCTCAGTCAAAGCATGCACTCAGCTACTGGAAACAAATTTGATCTTGATTCTGTTCCAACACAGTCCTTGTTCTGCACGATATTCACTTACATTGTTTATGCCTTGTCTTACTTTCCACAGGAAACACATTTTTTTAATTTAAAAAAATAAAAAATATGCTCATCTTTGTTTCTGTGCTCTGCTGCTGCTCTGAGCAAAGAGAGCCAGTGCCAGCGCCTTGGCTCCAGCTGGTGCCACAGAACACAGCTGGAAAAATACCAGGGTTTGACTGCCAGCTGCACTCTGGATTCTCGAAGTACATTTGTGAGAGCACAGTGAGGAGCAAATGCCAGGGAGCTCAGGGACTGCACAGTGCCCTGGTCCTAATTTTAAACTGTTTTAACCCACTGAGCATTGGGGGGCTGCAGGAAGCTCTTGACTTCAAGGACTGTCAGCACCTGTAAAGAGATTTAGGAATTTTCTTAGCAAACCAGTTTGGGTTACAAGGTGCTGGGTTTGGGTTACAAGGTGCCAGTTAAAAGCAGATGTGTGTTCTGTAGAAATATTATAGATTTTTGTGAACTTCCATCTGTCTTCTTTTTCCTCCCTAACAGTTGCTGAGGAGCTGAACTTTGAAGCCCATTGTTTAGAGCAGCCTTGGCTGTGAAACTCGAGTTTCACCTTGTGGAAGTTCATTTCCAACCAAGGCTGTCTGGATTAAGGCTCTTGATTCCAGCAGGTTTTAGCTGAAACCAGACATTTAAAGGCTTCTGGGCTTTTCATTTGATTGAAGAGTTTTCTTCTATGAGTAGGAGAGAACACTGTCTCCATTTCACGATTAAAAAGGAAATTCTTTTATAGATATTTCCTTTTAAATCCTAAAAAATGTTCTCAAATTTTTTCTTGTTCATGAAAGTTTGAAAATTCTGCTTCTCAATGATATCTAGCCTGCTTGTCCCAGGGTTTTTCATGGGGCAGAAAGATACTTTAAGTTTAAACAGCTGTAGTATTATAGAGCACAGTAGGTAAGAAGATGTTTTGTGTAGTGTTACAGCAAACTTACCAGGATTTATCTCTGAAGGTGTAGATGCTACAATGGCAAAAACCTTTTGAGTGTTTTTTGCCTGATTGTAGAGTGGTCAATGTTTTCTTTTCTTCTTCAAATAGTCCTTCTATTTTTAAGTGATTAAGTTTGAGTTTTCTTACTTAAAGTAAAAATGTTCAATTTAATTTTCTGACATGTAAAAATTTTACTTTCAAATATTTTAAACCTTTTGTCCCACAAATTCAAATGTTGTTGTTAAGAACTTGGCTGCCTGTATAGAGGTTCTTCTTTCATAAATCATAACTGATCCAGTAACACAACTGGAAAAGTGAAGTTACATGTGCAGAATATGGTGTTTCTTTAATTTCCTCTATTTAGTTGTCAAAAATGTAAAAGACATTATCCTTCCAGTATCTTTAGACAAGGGAAACCATTGTGGGTTTTGCTTCAGCCTCCTCTTTGTCACCTGTTCTTTGTGTTTCATAGTTACCAAAAAATAAAAGACCACCTCTCTTGAATGAAGACATCTAGGATTAATTAATTTCAGACTTTTCATTTAAGTTGTGTTTGAGATGGCAAAACTAATTCAGAAGATAGTAATGTGGGCTTTCTTCCCTCCCTGCACACAGGAGACACACTCTACTACAGATTTACTTCTGACATGAGCAACACTGAGTGGGGTTATAAGTTTACAGTGACAGCAGGTCATCTGGGAAGGTTTCAGACAGGTAAGAGGTGCTCAGAATGTATCGAAAAGGGCCTTTTTTGTCATTTTTCTGACCTTTGAGAGATTCGTGGTTATCTCTTTCCCTTGACTTAGAATTTGCATTCAATGTCTTAGAAATAACATGATCAGTTTTGTTCAAGTTGAAACTCAACTGATGTCTCCTACTTCCTGTGACTTTGGGGTAGAAGCACAAAATCTTCACAGAGACTTGGAAATTACAATTATAATAATGTCATTTTCATCCAAAATCTCATTATATGATAGTAATTACAGAGTATTTAGTAAACACTCCAGGATGCCGTAATTGGAAACAGAAGTAATGGTAATTGCATTTTTCAAAAGTGGTTATCCATTAAAATGGGATGGTTCTGGGTCTAATTTTTACCATAAGAGGTTTTGTTAGTTTATTTTAGAGTTTAAATATTTTTAATAAAATTGAGGCTGGTGGATAATTTGCTATCAGCAAAACTCTACTGCATGTCATGTAATAGGGAGGGCCTATGTTTTGTTTGCCTTATTTGGGCAAAAATTTAATTTTGGATATGATTCTTTCTAATGCTTATGTATGTTTTGCCTCAGAAAAGAATTGCCATGTCAGGGTGTAATGTAGAGTTATCTCAGATTTTTGTTTGGTATTTTAATTCAGTATCTCTGCCTTGCAATACTTGGCCTATGGAGAAAACTGACCATATGAACAGAGCGTGTCCCTACAAAACTGAACAGCTGTTTGAATTTTCTTTTTTTCTCAGGCTTTGAAATTCTAAAGCAGATGCTGTCTGAGGAAAGGGTAATTCCTCACCTTCCACTGGCCAAAATCTGGGAGTGGCAGGTGGGGGTGGCGTGTCGCCAGACGGGGCACCAGCGTCTGAAGGCCATCCACCTGCTGCTGAAGATAGTGCAGTGCAGCAGCCAGGGGTGAGTGCACTGCCCCACACCCTGCCCCACACCCTGCCCCACTGGCAAAGGGCAAGGAAACAAAAAGGCACTAAACTGATACTATTTTGAAGCAAAAAAATCCCCTGTGATTTGAAGCGGGTGTTTTCAGTTTGCCCGTCAGATGCAATTTGCAGTGCTTTGATTGCAGAAATGTTTTACTGTCTCTTCTTTCCTGGCCTTTAAAGAAGCCTAATGAATTCAAATGACATTGTAAAGAAAATAAAATCATCACAAAACAGGGCAAAGTTAGATTTCAATTAATTTTCAAGAAATTTATTCTCTTTGTATCAGTTATACTGCAGTTAAGGTAAGAATGAAATAATAACCTGGTGATGTGATGATCTGATTCTCTGTAAAGTAAATAGCTTGCAAATTATTATTTTTAGTTGTACCACCAAGCTTGTAATTGAGTTTTAGAAGGGATATGTGTCCTTAAGCTTATGTATGTATAGCCTGAGTATTTCTAAATGAAAGAGCATTTAGCAAAGTGGTTATTTTTTATTTTTAATTGTCACAAATGTATGGTTTCGTTCTCTTAAATTTGATTTTGTTTTGGTTCCCCCTCCCCTCCCCATTCCCAGAAATGGTCATGGTGGTTACTCCCTATTGCATCACAATTTCATTTAAATTACTTTTTTTTCAGGGACTGTGACCTCACCTTATTGAAGCCACTTTGGCAGCTTTTCACCCATATGGAAAACAACTCTTGTCATGACACAGCAAAGCCTGGTATTCTCCTTCCTCTCCATCGTGCACTGGCAGAACTCTTCTTTGTGACAGAAAACAGAGTTACTGTAAGCAGTTCCTGTGTTTCTATCCCTCCTTTCCTCAGTGCTGGGAATGACAGAGAATTCAGGGTTGCACTAAATGCAGTTTTCCTTTATCCCTCAGAGCTACAGAAACATTAACAACTTTCACTTATAGAGTGTGGCAGCAAATTCTAATTAGAGGGGAATTCTGTTACCTTATCCATCACTGGACTTTAAGTAGCAGTCATGACTATTAAGGCCCTAAAGCCACTGTTAATTCTGAGAGGAATTCTGGTTTAATAATTAATTTAAAGGTATTTGCATGTGATTTTTGTTGAGTTGGTTTTGAACTTTAAATATGAACAGTGTCATGAGCTCATTTCTGTGATCACAAACTGCTCTAGTCTGGGAGACTGTGCAGTTCTGATACCTTTGGTTCTTGGGGACTGCTCTAATGATCTGCATTTTAATGTTAATTAGTAGAATGTCACCTTTGGTTGAAGCGTTGGTGTTCATTGCATGTTTTCTGGCCACAGGAGCTTGGATCTCTACAGGAGTATTTGCTTGCCTTAAATACTGAAGATCATCTTCATCGCTGCACAGCACAGGTAGGATTGCACAGCCCCAGGGCTGGGGGGGTCTGGGATCTTTGTGGCAGACACTGAATGATTCCTCATTGCCCAGTGGAGTTTATAAAAGAGATATTAATGTACTTGGTCATTCCAGTACCTGGACAGGCCTCTGAAAGTTTTGAGTGAAGTATGCACAAATGCTTTTCTGGGATTTTGGGAAGAAATTCTTCCCCTGAGGGTGGTGAGGCCCTGGCACAGGCTGCCCAAAGCAGCTGTGGCTGCCCTGGAAGTGTCCAAGGCCAGGTTGGATGGGGCTTGGAGCAACCTGGTCTGGTGGAAAATGTCCCTGTCCATGGCAGGGAGTGGAATAAAATGATCTTTAAGGACCCTCCCAACCCAAACCATTCCATAACTCCAGGTTCCTATTTCTATTTAGTTTCATATGATTTCTTTACACTTTAGGCTTGAGGAGAATATTTGGTGTGACTTTGTTTTTCCTTTTCTCTTCTAGGCCCTGAAAAACATTGCTGCTATCAGCCTTGCCATTAACTATCCAAACAAATCAACAAGTTTCTGGAATGTTTAATACTGGCTCAGTGCATGGGATAGAGTAGTTTGTCCATAGGACATTGGAACAAACATCTGAACTCCTTTTAGGAGAAGTTCCTTCAGCTTCAGTGTATGAGCACTCTGCAGCCTTCCTTCCTTCCTTCCTTCCACCTTGATGTAGAATTTGTAAAAGTAACAGCTCACTTCAATGAAAAAGCACATCCTGAAGTAACTCATGCGTCGCCTACAGTTATGTATGCACATATTGTAGCATGTTAGAGTAAACAGAACAATATTGTTTTTTATCCAGAGGAAGTAAAGGAAAGAAGGTGGCTGAAGTATGAGAATGGAAGGCCCCCACGTTTGTGACTTTTGTGTCATCTGCTCCTGAGGAAACTTGATCCATGAAACATGTCAGCTTCAGAAAACACTGCTGATCTTGGGATGATGCCATCAGCAGCATCTGTTGTAGATCTTCAGAGTGGAACAGGCAAACCAGAATCTGGTGGCTGCTGCAGCAATGGTCCACACTTGAATCCTGTCATTTTTGCTTTGGAGGCTACTTCCCAAGGAAAAGGATTTCAATTCTTACTAAACTACAGGGTGTAAAACAAATTGTGGGTGAATTGCAAAGCAGTTGAAGGATTCCAGTTTCACAGCATCCTCGTGCAAGAGCTTTATGTTTCTCCTGTTTTTGATTCATTCATCTGGGTCACCTGTTCTTCCCTTGCTTTATCAATGTCTTATTCCAAATAGCCCATTATTGTAGTGCAGAGAGAAAAGGCTGGCCTTCAGTCACAAGGCAGTGCTGATATGAAGACCTGAAGAACTTACATGTTTCTCAAAAATCACATCTTTACAAGAAATTATGAGGCTTTTTTCCCCTTCAGTTATTTTGATATTAGTGGTTTAGGAGGTCCTTGGCAATGTTGGGAACCTGGACTCCCAGCACTCAGGGTGGGGTTACTGATCAATCCACTCTTATCTTACACAGCAATAACCACATTTCTCTTAGTGAACATGGAATGAATTGCAGACCTTCTATGCTGAAATAAATTGGCTTTCTTCCTGCACAGGTACATTGGTTGTTCCCTTTCCAAGGAGTTAAAAAGAACAAAGAAAGATTTGGAGGCGTATTTTGTGTACCATTGCACAGTTTGTAGAGCTGATCTTGTCAAATACAAATTCAGATAACTTTTAATGCTAATTATTCTTCACTTCTTCACCCCAACAATGGAGTATGGAAAAAAGGCAGCCAAGAGCTTTAGTAGTGACTGAATGCAAGTTGTGTAAAGCAGTGGCTCTGTCAGAAGGAAATATATTTATTGACCCTGCTTGTCCAAAATTTAAGTTGTGCCCACATACCAGTGCACAGGAGCCCTGCTTTAGGGGGTGTCCTCTGAACTGATGGTCTTATCAGCTGGGGCTGAAGTTTAAGGGTGGCCCAATCTCCCTCTGAGAGGGAAACATGCAGTAATGCATCCCTTGGAAATTTTTTTTTGATGG
Source organism: Cyanoderma ruficeps (assembly GCA_008694505.1). Taxonomy (NCBI): domain Eukaryota; kingdom Metazoa; phylum Chordata; class Aves; order Passeriformes; family Timaliidae; genus Cyanoderma; species Cyanoderma ruficeps. The sequence goes on along the minus strand of VZDJ01000529.1, from coordinate 202,058 downwards.
CCTCTAGTGCTGTAGAGTTTTGTTTTGACTTCTGTTCAGCTAAGTGAGTGCACATTGAGTGCTTGAATCAGAATGTGATTATTCTGCTTGAAAGACTTAAAACTGAAGACCAAGAAGCACCATGCTGAAGCCATTGCCTTCAGGAATGCAGTGGCTCTCTTAGCAAGTGAGAATGCCAGGATTCAGGAAAAGCTGTATTTGTGAAAGACTGAAAGGAAGCAGAGAGACGCTGCTCTGAAAGCCTTCCTTGAGCATCCTGTGTTGATTTCCTTCAAGACATCAGGATGGGAAGGGAATTACCAAGATTGTGGTGTACCTTTAGTGCACGGATCACTCTGTTCCCACATCCCCACAAGGTGTTGGAGTTTGCAGCCTCCCTGTAGGGCTGTCAGAGATCCCTGGGGAAACAACTGCTCCACACCTTGTAATTGTTTGAACAGATTCTGGGCACGGGGAGTTGCTCCACCAAAAGATGTTCCTAAACTGGTGTTAGTGTGGCTGGGGCAGGTGAGCACTTGGAAATTGCTTCTCTGGAGCAGTAGGACTTGCTCTTCACTGCCTCCATGGGCATCCATGGCTGAGGAATCACGGATATGCAATGGGCTGCTGAGCTGTGCAGCTGCTGGGAGCTGCCTGTTCAGTCAAAGAAGGCTTTTTCTTTTTTCACATCAGGGATGAAGACTGTAAATAAACCATTCATAGAACCTGTCACAGCTCTGTCATAGTCACGTTTTTGGGTTTTTTTCTGTTGGACTGTCCTTTTGCTTTCTGGATGAAGACATGAGGCTGCAAGGATGACACAGGAGTGGCCAGAATTCCTTGCTAGGCATTACCACTCAACTTACTCTACCAGCAGTGACTGGCCTCATGAGTCAGTCATCTTGCCCTGAAGGAACTGTCTAGGAACAGTGTCCACTAAATATAATTTCTACCCACTAGATGGAACTGAAGGACTGTGACCTGAGTTGACACTGAATCTGTTGCTGCCTTATAACTCAAATCATTAATTATGGATTTTTTAACAGACAAAAAACACTGATTATTTTTTTTTTCTTCTGGTAGCTCTAAAGAAAGACGAATAGAATACCAATAATGAATATTCATGATCAATCACATTTAGAAAATTACGCAGAAGTTCCAAGTGGATGTGAATGATGCTATTGAATTGTATAAAACTGTCTGGAAAACAGGTATGCTGAAAAAAATGTGCCTAATATAAGAAAAACTAAAAAAGTTGTCCTGCCTGAATCACCTATGATGTGTTTAAAACAAACCATATTGTTCCTAATGATACATTTGACTTGCTTTCATTAAACACTTAAAAATGAGAGTTTTATAATTTCTTTTCTTACGGGTTTACTACTTTGCAATTTTTATCAGTTGTTTAAAATATATCAGACCTTTAGATTTATTCCAGTTCAGTTCAACATGTAAAAAGAAAGCTACAGATGTGGGTAAAATATGCAAATGAAGAGAAATATATTGTAAAAATTCTATAAAATCAAAAAAAGTACAACACGGTGTCTGTTTTTTGTTTGTTTTTCTCCTCTCCTCACTGAATGTTTAATGCTGGAGTTTGCAGTGAGATCCAGGGTTTTTCATAGGAATCCTCATTTTCCATGCCTGTAAGCAAACCTGCTTGTCCTCATGTGGTTGGTAAATATCTGATATTACATCGAGCTATGCAGGAACCAGACTTCTGGAGTCATCTCTTAAATTCCAGCCCTGCTGTTTACATTCCAGTGGCCTTACCCTAAAAATTCAGTTTTCCCGTGGATATCCATCGGTTTCAGTGCCTGTGAATATTTACTTTGAGACCTGAAACACACGTCTGCAGGCCCCATATATCTCCTGTAAAGCTGAGATTTGTATTGGTAGGTGTTGATTCTAATTAGTGACGTTTATCAGCAGAGGTGCTGGTGCCTACCTGGTCCAGTGGGTTTAATTGAAAAGGTTGTTTGCCTTGGGTTTGGCTGGAGGAAAGGGCTGTGTCCATCTCAGCATCTTCCTGTATTTGCCTAAAGCTGCAAGTTGTTTCCTTGGAGAATGCTCTAATTAGGTAATTTTATTAAACACAAATAAATAATAGGGTTGTGAGGGTGTGGGACAGCGAGGACTGTTCCCTGAGGTTTCAGCTGATAAACCTGAAAAAATTCAGTGTAATTGCTCTGAAATGTAGCGTGCTGCCAGGCACTGGAATGTAGCAGAGGGCACATCCATAGCACTTTGGATCTGCTTTTTTTTTCCAAGTTCATTAAGACTGGTTTTCTTCCAAGAGATCAAAAGTAGGCTGCAAGTTAGCTTAGAGGTGGGTGACTTCGAAAAAAATCTACTTTTAGGAGAAGGCTGAGCTGTGTTTAAAACAGGACTGGCCCAATCAATCCCTGTGTTTTCACAGCCCAGCTCAGATCTGGTGTTTCCAGTGGGTTTTGTACCTTGACAAACATGACGGCAGCACCTGCCTGTTTATACCATTTTAAATCTCAAATTGACTACAACTCCCTGGAATACCCTGCTATAAAATCTGGGCACCCTGGGGCAGAAAAAGGCACAATAATCTCATTTAGTCCTTCCCCTTTTCAATGGTGAATCCCCCTGCAGTGAATTGTGCTGGGTCTGCTGGGGACAAACATTGTTCCTGTTTCCAGGGCACAAAACCACAACCATGGGAGCCTTGAAATGCATGAGCTGGCCTTTAGGGAAAGTTCTAAAATGTTGGAAAACACATTAGTACATGTAAAGAAGTTGGTTTGCAGCACTGGACCAGGAGGGCAGGCTGGATAATAACTGGAACAAAGAATGTCTGTTGGTAACATGGCCTGGAAAAACAGGAACTGTCCTGGGTTTTGTAGGAGGAAACTGAAGTCTGGCCCACCTCACCTCTGCATTTAAAGCAAAGTAGTCAACTCGGATTCAAGTGAATAAGAGAGAAATCCACTGTGAATAAGTAAGGGGTGAAGGAAGTGAGATTAAAGCTCATTCTTTCCATGACGGTCAGGTCTAATGTAATCAGGTCTATTCTGCGGTAAAATCTTTCCTGGATTTTACCTAAGAAAGAAGAAATAATAAAAAGCTGGTACCCAGCTCCAGCCCAGGCCACAATGGGCCTCACATGTGGCTATGCAGGAATAAATACTTGAAAAAGAAACCCCAGACTCTTTTTTTACCTCTAACTGGAACATCCACAAGCATTCCTGATAAATAGATGGAAATGTTGATGGCAGTTTTGTAGTGGTACTTGGCATTGAGAAATTCCCATTCCTTGAATATTAAAAGAATCAATGTTTGGATTTAGGCAGCATGGGAAAAGAGGGGGAGAAGAGATAACAGGTCTGTGTCAAAGATGGGGTCTTTCCTCACAAGTGCTGAGCAGTTGGCTGGGAAGTTTTTCCTACTAATCCTTTTCTGACAACACCAATGAATTTCTTTTCAGCTGGTTTCTTCTTTCCATTCCCCACTCTACTGTCTGACTTTCCATAATCTTACTGCATAAATCTTATTGCATTTTGGAGGGGTTTTTTCTTAACATTTGCAGTGCAAATAACAAATATTTAAACTTGCATTGCATGGAAAAAGTCAGTTTTATGAAACCCAAGGAAAAGTGAATTGAAGTGCCTGCAAATGTTTGTCAGTGGTAGCTTCTCTTACAGACTCATTTCCAAAACACTTTGTTGGCATCTCCAGACAGCTGGATCATCACATCCAGTAGGTGTTAGTAAGGCCACACTAAATTCTTTCTTTGGTTTGGAATTCTTGGTTTGGAGTGACAGGTGTCTGCTGAGGAAGGCAGAAGCCTCCTCTGAAGATGTAAACCCCCTCCCTCCAAATTATCATAATTTTGAAATTACGAGGCTCTCAGGCAAAGATATGGGAATAGGAATAACAGTTCTTTACTAGGAAAATTAAAATAAAAATGTAGTAGTAAAAAAGAGCAAACAAAGAAAAAGAAAACCCTGACAGAGTCAGAACACAACCTGACACCCTGTTGGTCAGGGTGTTGATAGCAGCCCAATCCAGTCCTGCAGTGACAGATGTGGTTCTGTTGAAAACAATGATCCTGTAGAAGGGTGAAGTTTTCCTCTGAAGGTCCAGTGGTGCTGAGATGGATCTGGTTTTCCTCTGGGAATCCAGTGCAAACAGGCTGTGCTGGTGTTCTGAATCCCAGCTTTGATCCAGGTGGGAATGCTGGGCTCCTCCCCCTGGGTGGAGCCTCTCCCCATGGGATGATGGAATTGTATCAGCCCTGCAGGGAGCCTGGATGGCCCATGAACAGCAGATATCCGCTGCAGGCAGGATGGGTTCTGGAAGAGATAAAGAACACTGCCTCAACTGGTTTTAGAAGCTGGTGATAGAAAACATCTTGCATTGCAACCTAAGACATTTCTAGCTGTGTATAAAGGGCCATTCCCCTTACACTGGCACACGGTGCCCAGAGAAACTGTGGCTGCCCCATCCCTGGAAGTGTCCAAGTCCAGGTTGGACGAAGCTTGGAGCAACCTGGGATAGTGGAAGGTGTCCCTGCCCGTGGCAGGGGTGGAATGGGATGGGCTTAAAGTCCTTTCCAGTCCTATTCCATGATTCGCTGATCTTTTACACACCTTCGTGTTGTGGGCTGGACCTCCGTTCTCACCTCACCACCTTTCAGACACCCAAAGGTTTTAACTTCCTCATCCACATAGCATTTCTCAGAACCAACAAAACACCTGAGGAATCACAGGAAATGCTTCCCCTTTGGATTTTATACTTTCTAATCACCAAAAGCATCCTGTGCAGATTTTCCTCTCCAATAAGTCATCTATAAGACTTCAATGTGCGTATGTAGGTAGACATTTACTGGGGCTTCAGTTCATCACTGTGTTTATCTTGGATCAAGTTAAATATGGAATTAAGGTGTAATCTTAAGCACATCTAGTTCAGCTTTTAAAGGTAGGCTTTAAATTGGGTTTGTTGCCTTGGAGCCTAAACAGACCGTGCTGTTGATGGGAAGTGCGCAAATCGTGCGGCTTTCCCTCGCATCCAGCAGAATCTGCAAAGGCAGAAAACAAAAAGATGAATTCTTGAGTCAGGAGAAGTGTTGAGTCAGGAGACCTTTAGTCTCATCATTTTGCTTGAGAATAAATCATGTCTGCATTTCTTACCCTTCTCCTCTACATCAACCACCCACAGAAAGCTCATTCATCAAAAATGTCAATGGTTTCCCAGAAATCTCCCCACTCACACCTTGGGGTTTTTATTCCTCTGAGCAGCAGGTTGGGCTCTTTTCTCCCCACCAATGTTTTTTCATGAGGGAGGGAGTGAAGGGGGGGGTTGTTTGTTTGCTTGTTTTGGTTTCTGGTTTTGTTCCTTCCTACTGTGACTGTTAATATTTAAAAAGAACATTTCATCATCTGGGGTCAGTATTGGATGCACTACTGGATTTTAAACTACATCATTTTTTCCCCCCTCTGAATCGCCAGTTTCAAAATACACTGTGATGTGTTTGACTTTCTGCCACCTTATTTTTCTGCAGAAGATGGTTCAGCCTCTTCAGAGGTGATGGCATCTGGCAGGGTGTGCTCAGTGCTCACTGCTCTGGCTCCTGCCTTTTCCTTAGGTCAAGGAAGGCAATCCTGTGGGGGCAGGACCTGGAAATAGTTGCTTTATTTACCAGAAACCCAAAGCCTCTCTGACAGTAAAGTGAGTCTCTCCTCATTTTTGCACTAATAATGCTTAGCACCAGCAGAGCTTGTCTTTAATTAAGCCAGCATAGAATTGAGGGGGGATATCCCCAGAGGAGGAGTGTGACCTGATGTCCAGGAGGTCCCAGTGCCTGTCCCCTGTGCTTGCTGTGCACTGTAGGAATTACTCTGCTCCACGAGGCTTCCTCACAACCAAAACCAGTGTTAACAGGCACAAGGAAGATCCCTCCAGATCTTTCCCCAGATCCCTCCAGTTCCCTCCGGAAAGATCCCTGGTCCAGCCTCAGTGGCAACTGACAATAGGGATGGGAACGATTGAAAAGACTGAAAAATAACTTTAATAAATAGCCTGAGCCAACAAAGAACATAAGCCAAGCACAGTATGGGGCAACCTCAAAAGACCCAACAATGAGGCAAACATAACAATATACAGACTTCATCCTGGGTAGCACGAGCCAATGAACATTAACATTACCTTATATGTAACACGTTGCTAACCAATCCGAGACAAGAACTCAGAACATAACCTTATATGGTGCTGCTTCATTAACATAACTATACCCACAATCCCGTTCTTCTCTCTACAATAAGATATTTCCCTTGCAAGCATCTTGTTTCCCATGACCGACTTCATGGTCGACATCACTGCCAAGGCCCACCTCACTGTCAGTCCCAGCCAGTCCAACTCCCACACAAAATCACATTTCCTCCCCAAGCTCGTTGCCTCAAGCACACCCTGAGGCCTCACCAGGCAGCCGAGTGCGGAGCTTCGCCAGCTGGGACCAGCATGTCCTGGCTGGAAGAGCCCATTCCACACAGTCATGGCCACAGCCAAAATCACAGCCACAATCACAGCCATGGGCACAATCACAGCCGCAATCACAGCCATGGGCACAATCACAGCCACAATCACAGCCATGGGCACAATCACAGCCGCAATCACAGCCGCAGCCCCTCAGCCCCGGCACTGCCCACGGGGAGCGAGGCCTGGCCAGGCTCTGCAGGCCGGAGCAGCTGCAGATGCATCATCTTCCCTGGCTGAAAGCAGTTCTGAGGCTTCTCCAAGCTGCCAGCCCCGTGTGCGACACTGCAGGGACAGCTTTACCTTTTGCAACACGTGTTTTAGCTCCTGCAAAAGAGGAGTTTGCATTCTCTAGGGGAATTCTGGATTTCCCCCAGAAAGCAGCACCCTGTCCCTCACCTTAGCCTGGGACCAGCGCCCTGAGGCAGCCCTGGCCTCCCTGGTTTGTGTTCAGTTTGTTCCCTCCTCAGAATGTGGCTCGTGGCACAGAGGTGACCCATCAGTCCTTTATAACCGTGATGGACACAGCAGTGATGCCACCATGGGCTGCCAGTGCCAATGGTCCATCCTCTGCCCAAGGCAGTCTCTGGCTTCTTCCTTTTAAGACTTTTCCTCCTTGCTGTGGAGTGGAGTGGCCGTCATGAGGTCACACAGTTGTCAGTGCAACTGATCCTTGGCTTTAATTACAAACTAGTCCTTTGGAAAGCCTCAGATAAATTAAACCAGACAATTCCAGCTCAGTCCCAGCTGGCGAGCAGTTGGTTCACTTGGGCATTCAGGACCCCTTGTCCGTGGCAGAACTCGACCTGATAGTAAATCTCTGTGGGCAAAGGCTGGTGCTGGGGTCCCACCAGTCATCTCCAACAGCCTCTGGCTCCCAAACCTGGCTCTGCAGTTTGACCCTCTGAGCTTCTCTTTGATGGCACAGCCAAACTCCTGCCTCAGACACGTCTCTCCTGGCTGCTGGATCTCCCAGGAGGTTTTTGCTGTACCAGGGTTTCACTTTCTGCAGGACTGCAGAAGAAACAAGGCAAGAAGGAGCCTGGGGCTGTTTAGGGGTGCTGCAGCCCCAGACACCGTGTGATGGGTATTGGGTTGTTTGATTTGTATTGACCTGCTGTTGTTCATGGTTTTGCTTTAGGTGCTGCCATCAGGGCTCTTGCAACAGCTGCACAACCCAGCAGCAGCATCCCACCTCTCCCATTGTGCCTGGCATGGGAGCAAGGGAGGCTTGAGAGTAGTGTCCAGCTAAAGCACTGGGCAGGGCACCTGCACTCCCCACCCACACCTTGGACATCTCTACAAGCCCCAGGCTGCAGCTGCAGAGGGCAACACAGGAACAGCAGCATTTGACCAGCAGAGCTGGGTGATGCCCGAAATAAACCACAATAAACCATCCCTTTGGGGTGCCTGCTGCAGGGCTGGGGCCCTGCCGTGCTGCTGGAAGCAATGGAGAAGCCCTGTTCACAACCACACATTTCTCTGAGCTGCTGAGAAACCCCACCCTGGCCCCAGGGGATGCTGCAGGAGGCAGATTTGTGCTCAGTGCATTGCCCCGTCCTGATTATTCAACAATTGCCTTCCACGGGAGATCTAGCCCCGGCGCCTTCCCGGGAAACCCTGCCAGCTCATAAACCACTTCTAATCTCTCAAGAAGGTCTTTTGTGCAGCCTTTTGTCAACAGGGCCTGTCCCATTGCTATAGCTACGGCCCCTTTGCCGCTGGACACACCTGTTTGTTTTTCCAGCTCCTTTCTGTTGCGCTGAGATTTCTCTGCCACCTATATAAAAATCCTGAGAAAAGGCCTGCCCTGGTTCTGTGCCCTCCTCGCCCTGGCTGATTCAGGAAACTCCTTGCTCCCCTGGGATCAGTTTTCTGCAGGCAGTGGGCTCAAAGCAGCCTGCTCAGGCAGGGCCCCTTGGTATGGCTTCGTTTTCTGGTTTTATCCTTAAAATTACATCCCCAGGGCTGGGGATGGTGTTTGCAGCCAGGCCCCCAGGTGAAGCAGATTCCTTGGAAAGGGTAAGGAATGATGATGTCCCCATGGCCCCTCGTCTGAGATTTTGCAGATACACCATGGGGTTTTCTCACTGAATGCTTCTCTCCTCATGCATGAAACTCCCCCAAATTAGTGCTTTTGGGATATCAACCTCATGTGTCCACTTGGGCAGCTGGAAGTGCCCTGGCCCCTGTGTTCAGCATGGTGTGGAGAAAGGCTTTTCCCCCAAAGGACTCTGCTTTCCCTGGCACCAGGAGTCTTCCCAAGGGTTTGAACTGCCTTTTAGAGACACTTTGGAAAGGAAAATACTCCACATTCATGAGTTGTGGTTTTGTGCTCCCAGAAAAAAACCACCCAGAGGTGGAAAGTCTCCAGGGGAATTTACCCATCATCTGCAAGGTGTTTTTCCTGCACCAGGTTTGGATGGCGGTGGGTTTCAAGAGCAATTATGTGAGCAAAGAGGGCTAGTGGTGACCTTTACAGGGTGAGTTGACCACAGGAATTCTGCTTTTGTCTTCCCGTGTTTCACTTATTCCCCTTCCAGATGCAGCTGAGGTTTGATCCCATCACTGACACAGCAGGATCCGCTCTTTGTGCCCCCCTGCTCTGCCCCTCGGCACGGCTGAGTCACGCTGACTCACCGAGATCCCGGGACAGCTCCGGGAAAGCTCCAGAGCCAGGCAGGGAAAGGGGAAAGCCACCCCCCGGGCTACAAGGCTTCATCCCCCTGGGTCAAATCCCAGTGCTTCCTCCTGGCACCCCCAGTGATGCTGACAGAGCAGGGAGACGCCTCGGGATGCACAATTCCAGCCAGGCAGGAGCTGATGGTGTTGGTGAAAACGATGGGTTGGACCAAGGAGCAGTTCCCAGGATCTGGCCCTACTTTTGTGCAGCAAAACAATTAAATGAGACCTCTTTATTCCACCCCAATGTTATTGCTCTTTATTGTCCGGCTGCTTTGGCTTAGCTTCTAAATATTTAATGTGTTGGAAATTGTGTTTCTGATTAACGGGATGTGTTTGGTGCATGGTGCGTGGGTTAGAGTTTTAAAAGGGAAAAAAGATGACCTTTAATGCTCTTGATAAAACAAGGCTGGGTTTGGCAACGCCACTATGACCTTTCACCTTGCCTGCCCCTGTGCTGGGCAGTCCCCATGCACCCTCTGACCCCTGGCACCCTGTTCCAGCTGTCAGGCCTTGCCTGAAATTCAAGATCTAACATGAGTCACGTCCCCAGTTCCAGCTCTGTGAGGACACACCGCTGCAGGTTTGCAGTGATGCTGCACATCTGGAGCACAGGCACATCTGGGCAGCTGCTCCTCTGGGAGGACGTGAGCTAGCAGGAAGGGCAGGGGAACAGCTGGAGCATTTCAGAGATGTCCCAGCCCTCTCCCTGCTCAGTGTCCCACGGGCAGACAAAACCAAGCTGCGGTTGGGTGGAAAATGAGCATCTTCCAGGAGAAATGGGTCACACACAGCTGGAGGTTCCTGTAACCCAGGGGGCTGCAGGGAGCCGTGTGTGGCTCAGCTGCCCTGAGCACGGTCCTGTTTGTCTTGGAGGAAAACATCCAGTTTTGATATTTAAGATTTCCAGCAGTGGAAAATTCACAGCAGCCACGGGCTGGGGAGCCAGGCGCTAATTGGCGGAACTTGTAGGAAGAGTGTCCCTCCGGCTCTTTTCCACTGGAAAATCCAAAAGCTTTCTCCAACTCTTGATTCCTTGTAAAAACTAAAGCAAAACATGCTGGGCGGGGAAGTAGGGGTTAGGGAAGATCTTGAAAGTGTTGGAGCAGCCCTTTTCACTCCTTCAGGACAAATATTTACATTTTTTTATTGTAAAGTTACTCTTGTTTGGAAGTAATTTGTTTTATTTTGTGCTCTGTTACCAGCTTTGACAAATCACAAAGAAAACAAAGTGACTTTGCAGAAATATGATGTTTTGGCTAAAGAAGAACAACTGGCTTTATTCCCTAATTTTTCCTGGGAACATTGACATTTTGGGGCTTTTTCCAGCTTAGAAATTTCAGAGCAGGCTCTCATCCCTGATTCTCCAGCTGTATCATAGAATAGTAATTCTTGAAGGGTTAATAAATCTTAGAATAATTTTTTAATCCATCCTGTACAGCCTGGTTCTGGGGACTGGAGCCATCTGCAACACTTCCTATTGCTGTGCTCAAATCCACACGGAGCATCTGCTGTTCCCACCAGCAGCACTGCTGGGATTGAGTAAATCAATTAGAAATCATTAACTAATGAGTGCTGCAGGTTACACCTTGAGATCGTGATGCAAATAGCATTTGAAAAGGAAATTTTCTCTTATTGCAAACCCATCTCTGGCTGGGTGATCACAGGTGTGTTTCCTCCCTGTGACATCCCTCCAGGTGTGTGAATCACTCCTGGGGCTTTCCCTGCACTGGAGGGGATGGAGTGATTCAGGTAATTAGTGCTGGGAGTACAACCACAGCTAAAGGGGCCAGGGGAGGGCTGGGGAATTCCTGCCCGTGGTGGGAGAAACAGATAAAAGGGGAGGGATGGGAGAAGTCCGAGGAAGGCTGAGAAGTTGTTCTTCATCCCCCATGTGCCATCATATCATGGCCACATCCAGTCTGATCTCAGGGTTCTCCTTTGGGGTTAAGGACACATTGAAGCACTGCTGTCCCCACAGCTCTTCTGTGGGTGGCAGCAGGGTGGACACAAGCACTTTGCATCCCAAAGTTGGTGCCACCACACATGTCCCCAGGGCAGTGACTCCAGAGTCACAATGCTTGTCATCCCTTTCCTTCCCAAACTCTTCTTTGACTCCTGCACAGTCAAACTCCTCCAAGCCCAGCCACTCTCCTGCTGCTGTCAGAGCCTGTTGAGATGCATCCCAATACCTGTGGGTGTGGAGAGGCTCCATCCCTCTCATCCTGCAGAGCTATTCCCACCAGGAGCTTTGCTGCAGGGGGCTGGGGGTGGGTGCCAGCCCCTCCTCAGCAGCACAAGCCTCCCTTGGGGATGTGCTCAGGAACAGCTGATGTTGAGGTGCTGGGCCCATCCCATGGTGAGCAACGAGCACAGCTGGGAGCTCTGGCCAGGGGTGTCCTCTCAGCCATGGGGAAACTGATCCTGATGGCATCCCAGGCTCCCAGCTCATTCCTCACCCAGGGCTGGAGGGTTTGCATGGGGTGCAGGGGGTGCATTGTGGGACAAACACCTCAGCATCCCCGAGCTTTCTGCTGGAAACCCTCCCTTTTTGTGCCACCATGCCCTGTACAGCAGTGAGGGAAATTAGTCCAGGCTTACAGGTGTAGGGAGCTGGTTCAGGTGTGTCAAAAGGACTGAGCTCTGCCTAGTCAGTCAGGATGGAGAAGGGCCAGTCCCTCCTTGAAAGCCCTTTGCAGGGTACCCAAAGCCCTGGTGATGTGTGATGTTCTGCCCAGGACATCAGGATGAGCAGGCTGTGATATCCTGCCCAGGACATCAGGATGAGCAGGCTGTGCACAGGATGCTGTGGATGCTGTGGATGCACAGGGCATCAGGGTGACACCCAGGGTGTGCAGCGTTTCTTGTGCGAGATCTTCCTCTGTCTCCAGCAGGTCCAGAATCTCCTCCCACCCTGCATCTCCTGCTCCCAGCTCTCCTGGTGAGCAGGTTTGCTGGAGCTCTGGGCCAGGCTTTCTGTTGTGCCCCCCTTGACTTGACTGAGTCACCCTCTTGTCCTGGTCCCTGGCGTGAGCTGGGTACCAGTGCTTGGGACAGGAGAATGGGCACCCTCTTCAGCACTGTTCTTTGGGATGCTCCAGGGAAGAGGCTCAGCAAAGCCCAGAGGGGCTGGTGGGGGTCACTGCTGTGCCTTGGCAGTGCTGGAGGGTCCTGGTTCACACAGGGCTCCATGGTGCTGCCTGTTCCCTGTTCTCCTCTGGCCCATCCTCTCACTCAATCACTTCCTTCCTCCCATCCCGTTTTTCCAGCAGTGCTTCTGCTGCTGTCTCCTGTCCCAGCAGCTGTTTTATAGCACTGGCTATTTTGACTACTCAGTTAACTATTTATCCAGATGGAGCAGCTCTGGTGTCATATGCCTGGCATGTTTTTTCCATATACAAATTCCATGTCAGAGCGGAGGCGACAAATCCCAACCATCTCTGTGAGGTGTCCGGGGCGTTTGCTTTGGCCGCGTTCAGCATCTCCACGTCCCAGCCCATCTCCAGCCTCTTCTGGACCAAATTTGGGGGGTTTGTCCTCCCTATCCCTGCTCCTTCCCTCACACAAGTCCCACCATGGGACCTCGCCCTGGCCCAGCTGCAGTAAGGAACTGGCTGCCTTTATTTTCTTAACACTTAATTTTAATCAAATGCAAATCCCGAACGCTTTGCAAACCGGGTGACCTGTGCAGATGTTAATTGCTCTGGCTGGGGATGCTATTTGCTGCCCTGGGAAGGACTCCCTAACCCTGCTGGGAGTGCTGGGGAGGGGTGGCCCAATGGCCATTCCTGACTCTGCCCACCACTGAGGACACACAGGGTCCCCAGCTCCCAGGGAGGGAGCTCAGGGGGGATTTTGTGACCTCTGCATCCCCCCAGGGCCCAAACACTTCACTGGGGCTTTGAAGCTGGATCTCTGCAGCCCCAGTTAGAGCCCAAACCCACTGCAGAGCTCAGCTCCCAAACAAGCTGCTTGCTCTCCCTTTTCTGTTGCTGCATGAGGAGTCTTGGCTTACAGCTGCCTTTTCCCCAGCAGGGTGCTGTGATCACCTCACAGCTCCCAATCTCCACTAGGGATGGGAAACAGCTTCAACTGAACACCTCCTTGAGCAAATTCCTCTGAGGATTTTCACTTCCATCTGACCCTCCAGCTGGACTGGGGATTTCCCCAGGAGCCAAACCTGTGGCAGATCCCAGCAGAGCAGAGGCTGCTCTTACCCCTACGATCCCCTGGAACATTTCAGAGGCCCGGTTTGGCTGCTCAGCAGCATTTGCATTGAAAATCCCAACTTTGAAATGCAAAAAGTGATGTGATGGAAGCAATTGCAGCAGGGAGTTTACAGAAAAGCCTAAATATTTATTTAGAAAAATTGTGTTTCTCCTCTGCTCCTGAATTTCATATTTATTTCCTTTGCTCCATCCTGGGCTGGGGATGAGCAAAGGCTGCCTCAGCTCAGCCACACTGGAAGGGACCTTTCTCACCATGTTCCAGCAAAACTAGCTGAAATTCAGAAAACCATCCCAAAACTCTCTCCTCCAACATTTCTTTTTCTTTGCAGAGAGCCTGAAGTGTCCAAGCGCACTTGTCACTCGGTGCGTGAAAGGAAAGTTGGCAGCTCTCCAGCCTATTGTCACGGCCCCTTATGAAACTCGAGGATTTCAGCTACATTTCCTCCCCGCTGACCTTATCGAGGCTCTGCATGTTTTTGGCATTTCTTCATGAACTTGCAGGGTGCAAAACACCCAAGGCACCAGGCACCTCACCCCGAGGTGCCACCAGCCCCTTGTAGGGATGCATTGCCTGTGTGAGGGTATTTTAATTAAGTTAAATTATTCCCAGCACAATTTATTTAGTAAATTCCCTGTGGTTGGGTTCATGAGTTGTCAGCCAAAGTTTGCTGAGGGGTTCAAGCTTATTTGTAAGTGATTGTTGGTTTCTGAAGGCTTTGGGGCAGCACCTTGGGGTGCATGACTGTATCCTGGGACTTCAAATATCCCATCCCATTCACAGGGCTGGGATTTATGGCAAGAATGTGTCCACGAGGGGCTGAGAGATGTAAGAGTGAAATCAGGTCAGAAATGTTTATTTTCAGTCTGTGCTGGTTGCAGGACACGCTGCCACCCTTGGCTGCTGCCAACTGAACTCAGAGGGTTGTCCCCAGGGCAGGAGGGACCAGCCCTGCTGTGTTTCTGTGGAACACAAGTGCACCCTTGGCCAGCAGCCACTGAGCAACAGCACCAGGGTGTTGGGCTTCCTCAAGCTGCCTGGCCATGGAGATAAGCCGTGGAACAGGAAGTGTCTCACTCCAGGCTGGGATGGAGGAGTTTTGGCCCAGGCTGGGAGCTGCAGGGCAGGACCTGAGCCCCTCAGCACTGCTGGGGATATCCCTGGGGTTTGTTCCATGCTTTCTTGTGAGGTCCCCTGCTGGAAACAGTCCCAGTGTGGCTATGGTGGGGTTGGAGGGTGCAGGAGGCAGCAGGAGGTGGGGCAGCACCTGCCAACATCCCCATCCTGCAGCCAGGTAACCATCCTGGCTGTGACCCTGCAGGTGACACAAGCAGTGTGGCACAAGCACCCCAGGGCTGGGTCCACACTCAGCCCAGAAAGGCAGGTTGGAGGTGAAAAGGGGGAATGAGTTCAGTCTGGAAGAGGAGAGATTTAGATTGGATATTAGGAATAAATTCTTCCCTCTATGGGAGGTGAGGCTCTGGCAGAGGCTGCCCAGAGAAGCTGTGGCTGCTCTTGGAAGTGCCCAAGGCCAGACTGGATGAGACTTGGAGCAACCTGGGATAGTAGAAGGTGTCCCTGCACTTGGAAGAGAGAGTTGGAACAAAATGATCTTTAAGGTGCATTCCAAGCCAAATCATTCCATGACTGAATGAAGCCTCCCCATTTCCCAGGAGAATGCAGCATTGCTCTGACCAGACACAGAAACGAGGACACCTCCATATGCTCCACATCCACAGCATCACTGTGAGAGCCAATCTGCCTGAGGAAAGGGAGCTTTTGGCATGCTCTGCACGACTAGTCAGGGATCTGCTAAATGTGGGGCATGGAAAACCCCTCTGCCCCAGGGATGATGTCAGAGCAGGATGCTGCACCCTGCCCTGAGCCAGTGCTGGTTGGGAGCTGCATCCGGCAGGGCCATTGAGGTTTTCCCAACAGCAATTAGTAAACAGCCCTGCCCATGGTGCATAAAGAGGATTCCAATCTGTCTCCAAAAAAGCAAATCAACCCCAAGTTATCTTCACAAACCCAGCCTGGAGATGCAGGAAGAATTCCCGCACCCTCTGCCAACAGCATCTGCCCTCCTCCCTGCCGGGGATAATTGTTCCATCTACCAGCAGGCTGCTCCTGGCACAGCTTGGTTGGGACACACTGTTCCAGGCTGCTTCCCTGGAGCCCTGAGTGCTGGCACAGCCACCAGGTGCTTGCTGCCTGCTGTCTCCTGGGACTGACCTTTGGAGCAGGGCAGGCAGGGAGTGGGATCAGTCCCTGGGGCTGGAGGCTGCTGGAGGGTTTGCACAACAACAGCTCTTGCTAAGAGACCCTGATATTTTATAGAATCCTAGAATCTCAGGCTGGAAGGAACCTTAAGGATCATCTGGTCCAATCTTTCTTGGCAAAAGCACGGTCTAGACGAGATGGCCCAGCACCACATCCAGCCAAATCTTGAGAGTCCAACGCTGGGGAAACCACCACTTCCCTGGGGAAATTATTCCAATGGCTGATTGTTCTCATTGTGAAATATTTTCCTCTTTTGTCCAACTGGAATCTCCCCAGGAATAACTTGTACCCAGCGCAGGGTGTGATTTTTTCCTAAAGGGCTCTTGCACACAAGCTTTTCCTGGAGGGGGAAAAAAATAATCAGAGTAAAAAGAAAATAATTGGAGTAATAAAATGGGGGTGCACTTAGGGCTGAGCATCAGCAAACGCAGCATGTCCTCCAACAGCAGCTCTGCATCCTCTGGGTTTTTTTAATGCAGTGAAGAGAGGAGAGAGCAATGGTTTGGCTCAGCACAGCCAGAATGATTCCAGTTGTGCCTGGGATTGGGTCTGTGGTGAGCTCGAGGAGAGGGACCTGACCCAACCAGTCACTAGCAGATCATTTAGGAGTTTTATTTCTTTATTGATGATTAATGGCAGTGCTTCGTTTCTAATGGAAGGAAATAGGGAGGAAATGGTTTCTTGCCTTCATTTGTCAGGGATTTGTTTAAAAGGGCGCTCGCGTTCCCTGGAAATAGGTCAGGGTTGTGTATTTCCAGGGATGAGCAGCTGCTCAGGCTGAGGCTGGATGTCAGATGTTTGGATGATGGAGGACCCAAGGCTTTCCTGTGTGAGGCCATTCCCCTCTCCCTCCCCATCCCTGTCCCCCGGGCCCTGTGCCACGGACACCCTGTGTCCTGCATGGAAGGAGAGGGTTGGAAGTTCCCAGCTGAAGCAGCCTCTGGCTGCACAGAAGATCAGCAGTTAATTGGGTGGAAATGAATTCTCCTGGCGTGTCCCTGCAGCGTGAGCTGTGTAAGGGGCGTGCATCAGCCCTGGGAGCTGTGTGCCTCCCTGAGGGCTTTGCAGCAGGTAGTCATAGAATCATAGATCCCTAGATTGATGTGGGTTGGGAAAGCCCTCTGGGATCACAGAGTCTGACTGTTCCCCAGCACTGCCAAGGCCACCACTAACCTGTGTCTCCATGTGCCACATCTACAAGTCTTTTAAACCCCTCCAGGGCTGGTGACTCCACCACTGCCCTGGGCAGCCTGTACCAGGGCTGGACAACCCTTTGGGTGAAGATATTTTCCCTGATACCCAACTGAAACCTCCCCTGGCACAACTAGAGGCTGTTGCCTCTTGTCCTGTCTCTTGTTCCCTGGCATCAGAGCCCAGCCCTCCCCGGCTGCCCCCTCCTGTCAGGGAGTTGTGGGCAGTGAGAAGGTCCCCCCTGAACCTCCTTTTCTCCTTCACCTGCTCCTCATCAGAGTGCTGCAGACTCTTCCCCAGCCCCACTGCCCTTCCTGGGCACACAAATGCATTGGGCACAGAGCCTTCCAAAGAAAAATCTTGGTTTTGAGTGGACCGAATGTATTGCCCACAACTCCCCATGAAAAACAGGGGCTAGGAGGCACCACTGGGGCAGCCCCATGGGCAGAAGAAGGCAAAGCCACTGTCCCACATCCTTGCTGCTGCCCGAGCAGAGTCACTGCCACTGGAACGTCTGCCTTGTGCCATGACTTGAGTGTTGGCCACATGGTGGGATGCAGTGGGAAGGTGTAGAAGGGTTTAATGGGGCTTGGCCCCTCGCTGCTGCCCTGGCCTCGTGCTCAGTGTGCCACTGGGGGAGAGTTTCAGAGGTAAATAAGAATATCTGATGTTTTATAAATGCCAGTTTCTGGTCAGTTCATGCACTGAGGTTGAGATGTTTCCATGAGTTCAGAGCTCAGGGCTGAGCAAACCCAGGGTACTGGCTCACTTGAGGTGGCTCTTGCCACCATCCCAAGCCCCACAGCAGACACACTTTGATGTCCTGGAGACCTACAAGAACCAAAAGTGTTATTGACAATCTGAGCCATTAAAAATTTCATTTGTGCACTGAAAGGACTCAACCTTTGGGAAGGTAACTCTCATTCCTGTTCAGCTGCAATAACACCATTCCTGGTGGCCGTCCTTCCCCTCTGGGCTCTCAGCCTGGCCAGGCAGTCAGAGCCCGAAAATCCTAGCAACAATGACATTGTTTGCTCCATTTGCATCACTGAAGGCTGAGCAGAGCCGGTGACACAGCGCGGAGCTGGCAGTGGAGCCGCTATCGCTGCCATCTGCAGAGAGCCGCCTCCACACCGGCTTCAAATCGGATTTTCTGAACTCTTGGTTTGTGCTGCCCCAGGGGCAGCGTTCAGGGTGCTCGTGGTGGGCACCACAGTGCCTGGCCGGGAGCCCGGGGTGGCCCCAGAGTGGGGGGATGCTCTTTGCACCTCTCTGAACAGGGATGCAGAGATGTCACATCTCGTCCCTTTCCTTGGCACACGTTGTGTGCACAGGCTCCTTCCAGACATCCCGCCCTCCCCATGAGCAGTTCCAGCAGCAAATGTTCTTGTGATTTTTCTTATTTGATTTGACTTTTTTTTTTAAGAAAAATCTTTTTATCCCAGGCTGTTTCTGGTGTAGGAGACAAGGGTTCAGCTCGGCTCCATCTTCAGAGAGATGCAGCTGGGTGAACTGTAAACTCTCTTAGTCTTTATGCACCTGGGGACTCTTGTGTTTTAAATGTCAATCCGGCTCTTTGTATTTTACTTAAAGTGCACTTGGGGACTCATGAGCTTGTGTGCTCAGGTTGAGTGAGGGGAGAGAGCTTCTGTCTTCACAGGGAAGCTGGAAAACAGCACGTGTCATTTCACAGGGTAGGAGGAAGGAAGCCAAGCCCTACAGTTGCATCCCACCAGTACCAGGAGATGCCCTGCATGGTCCTTCCTCCAGAGCTGTGAATTTAGACCTTAAACAAAAATTCAACCAAACCTTGTTTTTAAAGAAATGATGGATTCTAAATATATACATCCTGGGGTTTACATTTGGAGAGTACTTGCTGCAATTCTACAGCTTGAAACTTGGAGTGTAAAAATAGCATAAAAGCCAAGACTGGTGTGAGAGACTCCGGGAGAAGAGGCAGGCACAGCACATGCCAGCTCACATCAAACCACTTGTCCCCACACAGGGGACATGGAGCAGCCCTGAAAGGCTGTGGGGGCTGCAGGTGCCATGAGGATCCTGCACTGGGGGCTGTGGACAAGGAGACAAAGACGGCAAAAACCAGCTGGGAGGGGTGAATGAAGCAGTGAGAGAGGAGGTTGAGGTCAGCTCTGTTCAATCACTGGGGTTGTGCTTGGTCACTGCAACCCCACTGGCACAAGGTGATCCTGAAAATTGCTGACTGCTCCCTGCTGCCAGGAAGGGAAGCCAGGCCAGCCAAGGGAGGATTTCCCTACCTCTAATAGGGCAGCTTGTACTTAGTGCGCGGTGAAGACTTGCAGATACTAAAAATAATCCCTGTAGACCAAAACCACGCCAGGCCAGATGGCCCCTGAGCAGGCAGCCCTATAAAAAGGCAGCCCCAAAGGAGCCCATTTCCCTTTGACAGTCTTTTCTCATTCCCCAATGCAGCAGCAATGCTGGTCATACCCACTGGATTGCTTTTCCTGCCATTCCTCTTCACAGCTTTGTCCAGGGATAAGAGAAGTGGATTTGGGAGATGAGTTATCCCAAGGGGCTCATTTTTCTTCCCTTGAGACAAGGGGTTGATTTTCCTCCATGTGCCTGCACCTGCTGAGCCCAGCACAGCCACGGGTTTATGGGCAGCATTTCCCATGGCCACCACGGGAGTCAGAGGACATCCTGTGGGACCAGCATTCCAAATGTTGCTGTGTTTGGCTTTCCCAGCCCACCATGTCCCTGCCCAGCAGCAGAGCTGCTCAGTGTCCTCAGTCCCACAGGGATTTGGGGCTGGGGGGGAGCAGGGGGTCCCAGGGTGATGGAGAAGGTGTTGTTGGCAGTGGGTGTTTCTGCCACGTGGGCTGAGCATGGGAGGAACCTCTGGCTCTGTTTGCATTGTCAGTGGCCCCTCGGCCCCACCCTCACTGCCGGTGCTTACGGGCAAGACTCAGAGAGGAAGTTCCACCAAAAAGGAGATAGCTCCAGTTACCCAGGGAAAGAAGAATAACCAGGCTTACAGGGGCCCTGCTTCTGGCCAGGTAGAGGCCAGGGAAAACTGTGTTTTCTGGACTGTGTGGATTCGTTGGCCTGGCACATCAGAACCACAAAAATACGAGGCTTTGGTGCACATTAATCCCATCAAGACATGTAGGAGCAGAATCTGTTTCTATTGCTGGTGTGACAGGGGGATCACAGGATGACTGGGGGATCACAGGATTTTACTTTGGTAGAAGCTGATGTGAGCTGGACTGGAAATGAGTGGAAGAAACACCCTATTGTGACAGGCCCAGAGGCCCCATGCATTTTGGGCATAGACTTCCTCCGAAATGGGTATTTCAAAGACCCAAAGGGACTAAGGTGGGCATTTGGGATGGGGACTATAGAGAGAGAGGGTGTAAAGCAATTGAACACCTTGCCTGGACTATCAGAGAACCCATCTGCTGTAGGACTTCTGAAGGGAGAAGAGCAGCAAGTGCCAATTGCCACTTCAACAGTGCACTGCCAAAGCCGGGAGAAGCCTCCGTGCCCATGCCAGGGCTGAGTCACCCCGGTCGTGAGGAAAAGAGCTGTGTGTGTGGGGGGGGAATTAGGCAGTCAATCATGCTTTCAGCAAGCCTGAAATCATCTGTGATATTTTTATTTCCAGATTCCCGGCTTCGATTTCTGTGGGAAGGTTGTTCCCGACGTCCCGCCCGCAGTGACGCCACGCCGAGGGCAGCCCTGGCACGGGGCTGGTGAGCCAAGCCTGGCTCCATCCCATCCATCCCAGAGTTCCCCTCATGCCTGCCCCACAAGCTGAGGACTGGGGGCAAATCTCAGCAGTGAATTTGCTTTTCAGCCCCTTGATGGCCCAGGGGAAGGTGGACACATCTTCTCCTTGGCTGCCAGCTCTTCCCTTCCACCCCTGCACACCTCAGGGGCTGTGGCACCTCAGAGACCCCCTTGGAGCCACCTGCCATGGGCAGGGAATGGTTTGCAAGTGAGGACACTGTTTTGGGAAAACCTGGGAATAGAAGGAGCCTGCTGGTGATGCCTAGAGGCTACCTGGAACAGAGGGTACACAGAGTTAAGGGAATAAAGTAGATATTTATTAAAAAGCCTTAAAGAATACACCTTGGGCAGTACAAGAGCCTGGCCAGGGCTACACCCAAAATGGACCCAAGGCTACACCCAAGATGGATGACTGGTAATGAGTTTTCACACTTTTATAAGTTTTGGTCCATTTCCATATTGGGGTTAATTGTCCAGTTACAGCTTCAGGTTATGAAGCCCCATCCTCCCAGTTTGCTCTCCTCAATTCACTGTTGTTTATACTTTTTGGGCCTTAAGCTGCAATGGTGTCCTTGGTTCTCAGGCTGGAAAAGAATTGTTTTGTCTAACTACACTGTGAAGAGAATTTGCTAACACTTTATATGAAGTTCAGAGTCATAGACTAAGGCAGTACAGAATCTGAAAAATATGAAAGCTAAAACTTAAAGGCATCACTGGGATGGAGCAGCCATATGAGCCTCTGCACTTGGGTGAGGAGAGCAAAGTGAGCTGTGGATTTATAAAAGAACATACAAAATAAATAAAAGCAAGTAAGTGGTCCTTGGTTCAGAAGAATGAGATGTGGCATTTCCCCTTAGAGAAGATGTAGACATTTCCCTCTGTGCCTGCCCCATCCCTGGAATTGTCCATGGCCAGGTTTGATGGGGTTTGAAGCAACCTGATCTAGTGGAAGGTGTCCCTGCCCATGGCAGGGGGATTGGAATTAGATGGTCTTTAAGGTCCCTTCTAACCCCAACCATTCCATGATTTTCTGATCTCAGGAATGTATATTTTCTCCCAAAGCCTCAGTCCCTGGAGCAATGTAAAGAGGAGAATTTCAAAAGGTTGTTTTTCTGGTTGGTTTTTCTGGGTTGGTTTCTTCATTTTTTGCCTCCTTGGTCCCTGGTTTCTGCCCACAGGCACGGCCTGAACCCGCTTGGCCCAAGCCCAGCAAGAACAACTAAAGCAACTTGACTTGGAGGGATGCTCATGAATGACGCTTGGAGCTGGGAAACCATCACCAATTCCTCAAGCTGGAAGGAAAAAATGGGGGGAAAAAAGCTTTACATCTCCCACAAACCCTTGGTGTGAACAGCAGTCGGCGATTCCAGGCTCAGAATCCAAACCAAAACTGAGCAATCACACACATTTTTTTTTCCTTGTGGAGCCAAAAGCTGTTCCTGTCAGGCTATATATTTGCTCTCTGATTAATATAGGAGATTTTCTTTTTTTTTTCAGAGAAGAGAAATGGAGAAGCTGACAGCAGCATGTGAAGTATTTGGCAAAGGGTGTCTTTGTGTCTTTTACGTTGCGTGTAGGTAGCGCTCGGTATATTTGCCAGCTATAAATAGCCCCATACTTATATACCTCCCTCCACATATTGTTTCCACTTCTTTTGCAGACTACCTGCAAAACACAGACACCCTCTGAAGCTGTAAATACAGCCATTACACTGACTGACAGCCCATTCTCCAAAGTTTTGATGCAAAACACCTTTGTGCTTTCTGGGGAACAGTGCAGGGATGTGGCCCATGTATTTTGGGGTATCAATGCACCCAGAAGAATAAGGTGTCCTGGAGCTGTAGCAATGTGCTGGATATTTCATAGAAAATTTTCAAATGGTTGGGAAATTTCCTTGGTGTGGGTGTCAGATTGGGGTGGTGGTGACTTGGCTTTTCCTTTCAAGATGAAAAATACAGTAAAAATTTTGGTAAAGGCAGCTACAGTAAATAAAAACTTTTGTTTTGGTCCCTCCAACCCAAACAGTCGCATGATTTTTATCATTTGGGATTCCTCCTTTCTTATATAGAGCTAAAGGGAAGAATTCCCATTTTTTTCCTTAAGAAGTGCTGGAACAAGATCCTGGGACTTTTTGGGCGGGGGAAAAAATGCTGCTGCCTTTTATTTTTCCTTGCTTTTTCCAGCTTGATTTCTCAGTCAAACCAGCCCCTTTTACACCCAGTTGCATTTTTTTGGCTGCGGACACATCCGTACAGTCACTGCCTTGTTTTCCCAATTCTCCGCCTGAACCATCCATCCTAACACTGCACAGAAATGTGCTGGGTTGCCTCTTTTTTTTTTTTTTTCCCTCTCGAGGGCTTCCCTGCCTCGAAGCTGAGGGCTTGTGGGGGTTTATCTTTGTTCAGCACTCACTCAGGAGAAAGAGGAAGGAAAGGCGCTGTTGCCTCCGTTAAAAATAACCCGGCCAGGGCTCCCGGCCTGGCTGAAGGTCACTCCCCCGAGCCCCCCTGCTGCAGATATGTCACAAATGACCCGTTTTGGCACGTTTCTGATGGTTCAGAGGCAGCAGAGAGCCTGGAGGAAGACAGGATGCTCACTGCCCAGCTCGGCTCCAGGCTGTGCATGGAGTTTGTTTTCCATCCCAGTGACACATCCAGGGATCCCCTCCTGAATGTCAGGGTGTGACAGGCCTGGTGGGATCTCTGCAGCTGGAGGGATGAAGCTGGAACATCCTGACTCCCTTTCTCCCATGCTGGTTGGTGCACAGGGCCCAGCCCCGCAGTGGCTTTTAATTTTTTATTTTTAATATTTTTAAAAAAAATCAAATTACTTTTAAATTTTTTATTTTTAATATCTTGGGGTTTTTTTCTTTTAAAATGTTTTAAAGTTCTCTTTCTAAATTAAGTGGTTGTAAATTTTACTTTATTTTTATTATGCTGTGCAGGTCGGGCACTGGCTGAGATCAGGGCAGCCCCAGGTCTCAGCAGGGTGACCCTGGTGACCTGCAGGGGAACAAGAGACGAGTGCAGAGCAGGGGACAAACTCTATTCCTGTCCTCAGCATGGTTCAGTGTGGGCAGCCAATCTCCTAGGAAACTGCAGGAAGGACTCATGCAGTCAGAACCCCCCTGTTTCCCCTTTTCCCTCTCTTCAGTCTTAAAAAGAAATTACGTGGTAAAACCCCAGCTCGTTATCCCATGCAGTGTGTGGGGTGCTGACGTCCCCTTGGATTCCAAAGCTCCAGGCTGGGATGAGCACCCTGCTGCTGCCCCCAGGGCATGCACCCTCCCTGGGCCGGGGTGAGGAGGGATGAGGTTGCTTCACACCCCTGTTTACACCCCCACATCCTGTGGGCAGTTTTGGCTTCAAAGCCACTGTGATGTTTGTCCCCTGACAATGGACACGAGCAGTCCCTGCTGCTGTGATATCCTGCAATTCCTGCTTGGCAGGGGAGGGAAAAGTGCTGAGGATATGAAAGAGAGAGGCAAACCCTGGTGATGCTGGTCCAGGGCCAAGCAAGTCTCCAGGCCTTCACCCTCCCCTTGGTGAACATCACATCTCCATGGAGAGCAGGAATCATTCCTTCTGCCTGGTGAAAACCAGACCTTTTTCCATTTTTGGCTTCTGCTTTTGCTGGAAGGAAACACGGAGTGAAATTTTGCCCACAGGGAGAGAACTGAATTAACCACCCCAACCATCAACCCAGTCCCAGGTATGTGAGGAACCCTTGGTGCTGCCTGGGAGCCTCCTGTTGTGTTATTTGTTTTCTCTGTTTCCTAAACTCCAGCAAAACCTCAGGAATGACACACCAAAAAGGCACGTTTTTTTTCCAGGAGGCATTTTTGCATCAGGGAAAAACCCATTTGAGTGTCAGAGGGAACGTTGTGGTGTTCCCCCTTTAATGGATATTAATGTATTTTCCTGCCTTTGAAATGAACTGGAATACAGTTTTAAAAAAAAATAATAATAATGGGCCAATACTGGTCTGGATTCATAAACAGAGGCTCCTGAGTGTGCTGCTGGGGGAAAATGCCAGGGAGTTTGGAAACACCACAGGATCCAAGCTCAAATCTAGTTTGGGCAACCATTCCAGACATGCCCCAGATGGGGCATTGCACTTGGGAAAGCCCCACTTCCAGCTTAATTGTGGAGACAGGGCCATGGAAGAAAACCTAAAAACGTATGCCTAACAGCTGCTGCTGTAAAAGTCTGACACTTAAGTGAATCTTAATTTTCAGAGCCATTTGCAGAGGGATCAGAGCTGGAGAACAGGGTGACTGTCCTGTGCAGCCATGGCCTCCCACAGAAAATCCTTGTCCAGGCAGATTGTTCCTCCTCATTTTCCCTAGATGGGGGCACTGCCTGCCTTGAAATCCTGTGCTGGCCAGGTGTGCCCGGGATGTCATTTCTGCCATCCACGGCCCAAGGCGGGCTCTGCAGAGCTGGCCCTGCTGCAGCCCTGTGCTGCAAGCCCACACCATCCCCTGCATCCTGGTGGGATGCACGGCAGGCCTGGTGCTCCCCTGACACCTTCAGCAGCTTTATTTGTGCTCCAAGAAGCCAAATCCTGCCAGTAACCACAATCCCACACCGCCTAAAGGTGCTCAGGGCAGCACAGGATGCACAGCCAAGGGAATATATTTCCAGGAAGGGTGTGAACACCAGAGCTGCAGGCCTGAGCATCGTGGTGGTGAGGATTGATGTTTGAGCCCTCAGGGAGCAGGACTGACCCACAGCTGCTGCAAGTCCTGGCCAGGGGATTAGAAATAAACCCCTTAAGCCTGGCTCCGAAAGGTCGGCTGGCGTGTAACATTTAGAAAAGCCTTAAACTGTGATTTCAAGGAGTATTATTTTTTTTTTCTCCATAGGAAAAGCAAATATCTAAGCTGAAAAAAAAAGAAAAAAAAGAAAAAAGAAGAGGAAAAAAAAGCTGTTCCTGACTGTCCCTTATGGATGGGGATTTTGCTCTTTGTGAACTGGGGTATGCAGTGAGAGCAAGCCTGGAGCAGAACGGCAAATGGCACTGCGCCTCTAATTAATTAATTAATAGTCCTGTGTGTGACAGCCCCGGGGCCGGGGGAGGGTGCTGGAGCAGGACACAGGGTGCAGGGCAGCTGCCCATCACCCGGGCTGATTCAGGAAGGCAGAGCTGTTGACAGAAGAGATTCGCACCTCCCGGTGCCGCATTAGCCGCTCTGTTCGGGGCGGTGACCCCTGGCTTTGGCTGTCCTCGGGCTCTCAGCTCCTCTCCTGGGAGCCAGCCCTGCGGGCGGCGGCCGCGCTGAGCCGGGGGGCGGCAGGGAGATCCCTGGAAAGGTGTGGAATGCTCACCCCAGGGCGGGCCCCTGCATCTGCCACCCGCTTCTTGCGTGAGGATGAACTCGACCTGAGCGAGGCGGGGAGATGCGGACGCTAAACCACGTTGGCGTAGGAACAAAAAGGATGAAATACTCCTCTCAAAGCCCAGTAATCCCCCCCCATCCTTTCGGGCCGTGTTTGCCAGCCCTTAACCCGCAGCGTGCCGGCGCTGGGGCTCCATCAGCGCCTGTTCCCATCGCGGCCCAGCCCGGCCGGAGCCTGCGGTCCTCACAGCACACAGCCTGCTCCCTCAGCCTTTCCGGACAACATCATTTTTTCCCCATCTCAGAGGAACAAAGTGGAGAGAAAAGATTAATCTTCCACGGCTTGTAAAACCCTTGGAGCGAGGAGCGTGGCGTGGGTTCAGCCTCTCCGCTGGCTCGGACAGACCCTGGGGCGGCTCCGGCCATCCCGCTCCCCTCGCCCCCAGCCAGCAGCAGCGCAAACCCACAGCTTTTCGGGAGAATTACTCCTGATTTCCTTCTCTAAGAGCAAGATTAAAATCCAAACTGCCTGTAGGCTTCCATGTCTTGTACAGCGCTCAGTCAGCCCCGGCTGGGTCCTGCTCCTCCTCCCACGCCACAGCCGCGGAAAAAAATAATAATAAAAAAAAATCCTCAGTAGCCTGGGAGGTGTTAAATCCATTCCTTTCTTCTTTTTATGGCTCTCTTAAGCGTGTCTACCTCCACAAGTTTTTACCGTGGGGGAAGCCAAGATAAATAAGGAGGTTTGCCCTGTGTTTCAGGGCTGACCGGCTACAGAGGGGAATCCCCCACACTGGAGGGGCTGCCGGGGATGGAGCCCAGCTCCTTCCACAGCCCAGGATGTCCGTGCACCCTTTGCTTGCAATATTGAGTGTGTTTTCAGTCCATTTTCCCTCACTGATTAATTTACAGCTTCCAGTCGCTAATGGTTTTCGTGGACTGCTTAATTATAGGTGGGGTGGATGGTGCTGCCTTGTTTCCAGGGCTGCCAGATGTTCCCTTTGTAACTCTCATCTCAGTCGCTCCCAACCTTGTCAAACTTTAACCTTTGCAGCTGGGACATCATCTTTGTGCTCTTTTCCAGCACAAGGACTGGCATCATCCCATGAAACTGGGAGAAGCAGGGACAACAGCCTGTACCTGGCTTGGTGGTAGGGACTCATGTGTGAGGTGGGGCACTGCTGGTGTGGGAGAACATGGCAAAAGGGTCAGGAGATGCTGGGGAGGGCAATGAGGGTCTGCAGGTGGTACAAGCACAGTCACACAGCTTGAGCTTTGTCTTGTCTCTGTTCTCCACCTGCACAATGAGCATTAAACCAGACCTCCACCTTCTTGTGTGCAGGTTTGTGATGTGGGGCCTCATCTAAATCATGCCCGGGGGACACCAAGAACCCTCTTTCCAAAGGCCTTGCTCTGAGGGCAGCATGTTTGCCCTGAAACAGGCCAACAAGGCCTGGGCAGCTGCCTGTCATGAGTTGCAGCACAGGCTGTAGGCTGGGGGACAAGGGGTCCTGTCCCAGCCCTGCCAGAACTCCTGCTTTGAGAGCAGGCCCCAAGTTTTGGGCACGATCTATTGCATCAGGTCCTCTGTGCCCCTGGTCAAAATATTAACATTATGTGCTAATATTTTCACATCACATCAATTCTTCCCAGGCACCTGGTGGAAATCTCTCTGATGAGGACAGGCTGAGGGAACTGGGCCTGTTCAACCTCGAAAAGAGGTGACAGAGAGGGGACCTCATCCATGTCTGTCACTGTCAAGAAGATGGACCAGGCTCTTCCCAGTGGTGCCAAGAAATCGGACAAGAGGCAATGGGCAGAAATTGATGCCTAGGAAGTTCTACTTCAACATAAGGAAGAACTTCTTTCATTCACTTTGATCAAACACTGAATTATCTGCCCAGAGAGGATGTGGAGTCTCCCCACTGGAGATGTTCCAGAAGCCTCTGGACACAGTCTGTGCCATGTGCTCTGAGATGACCCTGCTGGAGCAGGAAAGTTGGACCAGATGAGTTACTGTGGTTTTTTCCAGCCTGGTCCATCCTGGGATTGTGTGAACCACTCAGCTCCATGAGCCAGAGATCTCTGGGACAGACTCTGGCCAAGGGCGGCCCCATTGCCTGGGGGGCTCAGCAGCAGAAACTGCACTTTTCCTCCCAAAACACTCACCAGAGGCAGATGAATACAATGACAAAGCTTGAAGCAAAGGCAGCCTGCAGGGCTGGGTGCTGTGCTTCCTTCAGGAATCCCTGTGACATGCTGGGCTGAGCCCTGGAGCACCCCCTGCCTCCCACACCTCAGCTGCAGTGAACCGAAAAAAATGAGTTTGTCAGACTTGAAAACTGAACTTGTATTTCTTCAGGACCTCCACTCCAGTGCAAGTTGCAAAGCGTTTTCTATAAATGAATTTACATAGAAATAAATAAGCCAGAGCTCCTCCCTGAGATGTCTGCTGTCACTTCCTCTCCAGCTCTGCCTTGGGTACATTTCTGTAGAAGTTGGGTTCGTCACCCTCTCAGCTGGAGAGCAGTGCCAGTCACCATCAACTACAGGCTTCTTCCAGCAACTGTGGGAAAACTGGAAGTACCTGAAAGGTCAGAAGTTGGTGTTCACATGGGGAGAGTCACTGGGATCAGGTTTGAGCTGGGTTGTGGAAAAACTGCCGGAGTGAGGGAGACGGGTCAGGTGCACTATACAAAAAGAACCACAGATGTGGTGGCGGTGGTGATTACCCTTAGCTGGATTGTACAGTGAATTTTGGGGGAAACCCTCCTTTCCCAGATCAGGGTAGCTCATCATGGTGCTGCTGGTGGTCTCTGCTGCATGGGGGAGCTGCTAGAAACCGTCATTTTGCTGCTGGAAGGAGTAATTTAAGTAGCCCGTTGCAAAAGTGATGTAAAGCCCCTGTGTGATGTAACTAGAGCAGTGGCCTGTCCAGAGCCAGGCAGGAAGGGGACAGGGAACCTGGATAAATAGGGGAGTGAGATGAGTCGAGGCCAGTCCTGCTGCCTAAATCCTTTCAAAAACATAAATGCCTCCAGGATAAGCCCATTCCTCAAGCATGGATGCTCTGCATTCAGCATGGGAACAAGGAGCACTGAGGAAGGGAAGTGGGATGTCCCAGGATGTCTGGGACACACAGTGAGGCTGGTGCTCAGGTTTTACCACACAGGAGGTCCCTTGGATCCTTTCTCTGCCTCCCTGGAGCGACAATTTACATCTCATATTTCCAAAGACAAAGGGAGCCCAGCCTCTCTCTGGATACAGCACATTGATGGGGACAGTGTCAGTGGTTTCCACAGGTGTCAGGCAGGGATTTCTAATTCCAGGGCTCCTGCTGCTATCACACAGTGATAATCCTGATCCCACCAAAGGCAGTGGACACGGAACTGCTGGGCTTCCAGCAGAGTAGGAGCAGGGTTGGGGCATGCTCAGTTTCCAGCTGGAAGGAGGGTGCTGGAGGGGACCCAGAGAGCATCACTCCTAGGCAGCCCCCTTAGACCTCACAGCTGAGTGCACCCATGCAGCATTCCCACCTCTTTCTATTGCTCCTGATATTTTTTAATATTATTTTTGTGATGGAAACTTCACCTCTCCTCTTAACTTCATAAGACACAGCTATTTCCTCTGGACTGTTTCCACTGCCCACAAACCTGCCCACTTCTCAGCCTGGAAATCTGCCAAAACATCCACAGGCTGAGACAGCTGGGCTCTGCAGCCTTGAGAAGAGAAGGCTCCAGGAAGACCCCAGAGCCCCATCCAGTGCTTAAAGGGGCTCCAAGAGAGCTGGAGAGGGACTTGGGACAAGGGCCTGGAGCAACAGGACAAGGGGCAATGGCTTTAAGCTAAAGGAGGGGAGATTAGATTAGATATGAGGAGGAAATTCTTCCCTGTGAGGGTGGGGAGGCCCTGGCACAGGTTGCCCAGGGAGGCTGTGGCTGCCCCTGGATCCCTGGCAGTGTCCAAGGCCAGGTTGGACGGGACGTGGAGCACTCTGGGATAGTGGAAAGTGTCCCTGCCCATGGCAGGGGTGGCACTGGATGGCCTTTAAGGTCCCTTCCAAGCCTTGCCCGGGCGGCAGCGGGGCCGGTGCCGCTGCCGGGGCTGCCCGGGGCGGTGCAGGGCCCCGGGGGAGGCGGGAGCGGAGCGGGGCGGTGCCGGGGGCGGTGCCGGGGGCGGTGCCGGGGCCGGGCCCGGCGCCGGGCGGGCGGAGAGGTGCCGAGGCATCGCCGTGCGAGCGGCGCCCCGTGTGCCTCCTGCGCCCCCGGCCAGCACCCCCGGGCCGGGGCATGGAGGCGGCGCACAGCCTCCCCGTGCTCGACGTGCTCCGCCGCTTCGGGGTCAGCGAGAGCTGCGGGCTCAGCCCCGAGCAGGTCCGCCGCAACCGGGAGAAGTACGGCCCCAATGGTCAGTGCGGGAGCGCCGTGGGATGCGGGTTGCGGGTGGGATGGGGCAGCGCTAACGGGACACCGGCATCCCGGCCGAGACCCGCCACCGGACCCGACCGGGGTCGGGACGTGGAGCCGGACCCTCCCCACCGGGATCAGGACTGGAAAGGTCCGGGGTGCTGCCATGGGTGTCCCCCGGAGCATCCTCCCGGCCCCGGCTGTGCGGAGGATCGGTGGGGATGTGCCGCGGGACACCTGTTGGTTAGGGCAATATTTACTGCCTTTAATTAAAGGCTAATTACTGCGGCTACGGGCGGCCAGGGACGTCGGCAATTAGCGGGGTGTTAATTCCGCTGGCGGAGTGACAGAAAGCGGGGAGGGCCGGCGATATCTCGTTACCAGGAAGGAAAGAGGGGAAGGGCTCGTAGCCTGTGGGTGACGGAGGGAAGCCCCAAAACCAGCCCGGAGAGGTGTGGGTGCGGGGGGATCTGGCTCGCCCCTACGGCAGCCCTGGCTGCGGGTGCTGCTGTGGGACAGGGAGTGTGTGGGGACACGGTCCGTGTCCCAGCCCTGCCCGTGTCACACCGACCCGGGGCACCCACTGCCAGCAGCTGGGCATCGCCACGGCGTTGAGAAGGGGAATTTTCAATCGTGTGTTTGGAAAGTGTTCGGTGTACCCAAGAGGGGCTGGCTGGGGCGTCTGGACTGACCCAGGTGATTTTTGGGTGTCTTTGTTCAGGCTGTGACCGAGGTCGGTCGTTAACTCTGCAGAGGAAACAGGAAGGTTTAGGGTGGTTTGCTCCAGCGCTTTGGAGCAGTGACTCCCTTCTCAAACTTCTGCAGGGAGATGAGTGTGTAAACTCTCTCCTGGGTTGGAGGTTGCTGCATCTGCTTTTTGCTCGATCCGCATGGACGAGGCTAAGGAAAGCCCGAGTGGATGCTGGCAGGATTGCTGTCTGCATTTCTGTTTGTTGGGAGGGCTGTGTTCGGTGGGATCAGAGGGCTGTGACTCCTCCAGCCCTGTGAGCACCTGTCCTGTGCTGAGCTGTGCTCAGGGCCCCCCATCCCACCAGTGCTCCCTGTCTCAGGCAGCTTCAGCTCCATTCCCTGAGCCTGCATGGTCAGGGCTGGGCTTGCCATGGAGCACCTGCACAAGCTGCAAGAATGGAGCATCACATGTGCCCCTGTTAGGCTTGATTTTGGAGAGGGGCAGCTGGGGACCTGCCTGGTTCACTGGGAGGAGCTCCTCTGCTTTGGGGGCTGAAGGCAAAATACATCCTTAATGCAAAATACATCCTTATCAAACAGGTGGTTGGTCTGATTTCAGGGTGTAATTGCACCCAATTTCTGCACCGTGCCCTGGCCCCACAGGGACAGCTGGCAGGCTGCAGGGTGCTCTGTGCTGTGCAGCGGGGTGTCACCCGTGGGCATCACCATTGTGGGGCTCCTGGTGGCTTTGTCCCTCTGTTTGCCCAAGTGAATCATCCCCACTGAGTCAGGCGTGTTGGCTGCCCAAGGGCACCGGGCTCTGCCTTGAAAAGGGGAGCTCAGAGGTGTGACGTAGGTGCAGACCAAAGGGTTAGTGGTGGCAATTAGTTTGCCTTTAATTTTTTTTTTTTTTCATTTTGCTTCCTCCTCTTGCAAGCAGCAGCTCTGTGCTCTGCTCGCTTGGCAGTTTTGTTTCCCGTGCACCCCCGGCACTGGGTTTCTCACAGGCTGTTGGTTCACAAGAGCTTCTGACTTTGGGGTGTGCTGTGTTTTTCACCTTCCAAGCACAGCTCTGCAGCTCCTGTACTGCTCAGCTCGCACTGATGTGCTTGAATGTTGAGAGCAGTGATGTGGGCAGTGCAACCCTCGGTGAAATGTGGTTGAAGGTTTTTAAGAATTCTGAATTTCCGCAGTTTCTGAGCAGTATTTATATTTTTCTCGTGGTGCAAATGAGACGTAGACAGTTTAGAACAGCTTTAAACCACGCAGATAGGGACCTTGTGTGGTTTGCTTGGTTTAAAACCTTGCTTTTAAGCAAAAAATGGGAGTTTTTTCCAGCATGGTGAGAACTTGCATGTTGTGTTTTGGCAGCAGGCACCAACCTCCCTGGCTGTGCTGGGATACCCTTGGGTGTCCTGTTCAGGAGAGTTGCCTGGGCTGAGGGTACCACAGGGGAGCAGCTTGGGACAGCGAGCTGGGCTTGCAGATGGGCTGTATTAAATTGCATTTCAATTTAGGCTTAAATTAAACTCTGGCAGCAGAAGTGTGGGGCAGTTTGGTGACTTGTTTGAGCTCGCACAGAAGAGGAAGAAAAATCTTGTGCTGCCCGAAGTGCAGAGCAGGCCTTAAGCTCCAGCTACTTTCATTTTCCACCCTCCTGTCTCACTTTCATTCATTTCCTTCTAATCTTGAACTCCAAACTGCCAGTGTGGTTGTGAATCACAATCTAAAATACATCATCTTTCTGAAAAACTGCCTCCTGACATGCTTCACAGAGCTTCTGGCTGCTGCTTTTTTATTGCATTTAAAAAAATACGAGCTGCAACGAGCTCTGACGTTAAGTGAGAAGCAGCCGTCATTGGTGTGACTGATATAAAATTATTTTATTTTTTGGGGGCGTTATTCTTTTGAGGCTTCAATTTTATTTTTTTCCACACCCAATGCTCACAAACACATTTGCAGGAGGAAACAGAGAGCAATAGTGATTATTTGGTATCTCCAGTTCGCGGCTGGGGAGCCAAGCAGCGTGGTACAGATTACTGGAGTGGAAGAAGATATTTCTC
The DNA here is from genome assembly GCA_008694505.1 of Cyanoderma ruficeps. Taxonomy (NCBI): domain Eukaryota; kingdom Metazoa; phylum Chordata; class Aves; order Passeriformes; family Timaliidae; genus Cyanoderma; species Cyanoderma ruficeps. Next base: position 168,927 of record VZDJ01000529.1, on the reverse strand, counting down.
CATTAGGAAGAGCTTGTGTTCTCGTTTCAGCTCTGTCATCAGTGCTGTCAGCATGGCCTTTCATTTGCCAAGGAAACTGGAGAAGCCGCAGAACATTTAGGTCTCACCATGGCAATTCTGAATCTCCCAAGTCAATTTTAATTAATAAATGCTTTGGATGTTTCGCATGTGCCTGGCAGGTGCTTCCCTATTCCTCATCCCATCCACCAGCTCCAAGCTCCACAGGTTGCTTTTAGAGCACAAAACTTTTTAAAAAGAGCCCAAACAAACAAAAATAACTAAATGCACATCTGTTATAAAACAACAGGCTGAGCAGGAGGGTACGGGCATGCAAACATTTTCCTTCCGAAATGTAAAACCAGGGTCACGATTTCCCTCGAAATGATTTGAGTTTTGCCAAGGAACGACAGATGTAAACAGGATTTGCTTCGTGGACAGACAAGTGATTTCTCTGTTTTAAATATAGCTCTGATTTCTCTCTTCTAAATGGATTTCTGAGTGTAAATGAGCATACATTTCAGGCAGGATATTGCTGGCATTAACCCGTACGCATAATTTTATTTGCTCCATCGGTAACCTAAATGGGCTGTGAATGTCAGCAGAGTCAAACTCCGAGGGCTTCGGCATAGGGGTGTTTATCTCATCTCGTGTTTCATCTCCTCTGGCTCCGAAGCAGAAGCCCTGCTGCGGTTGGAAACTCAGCTGGGCAGGAGCATCCTGCCCATCCGCCCTCCCTGGGGGCTCACCCATCCTCTCCTTTACCCTCCCTGCCGCGGGGTGACCCCACTGTGGTGCCTGATGCCCTGCAGGTCCCTCCTTGCTCAGGGTGCAGTGTAGCTGGGTCTGTGTTACTCCAACCAGCTTCAGCAACGCCTCAGCTCAAAGCCCACCAGCAAATCTGCTTGTTTTTTTTCCAACACACCTCCCTGCGTGTCTGTAAACCTCATTCAGGATCCCCAAATCTTGGCGTTTGTTTTCCCATCTGCGTGCCGAGCCTGCCTGGGCGGGAGGAGGAGACACCCCCAAGCCCAAACCCAGCTTGGGCTGTGCTGCTGCTTCTCCTCAAACCCACCAAGGCTCATTCTCCATGAGCACACACCCCAGCCCCTGTTCTGCTAGAAACAGCACTGATAGATTTATTTATGATTTATTTCCATCCTTTTCCCAGGATGTGTGTGTACATCGTGTCTGTGCGTACTCCGCCTGCGAGCGGGGCTTGGTGTTGAATTAGCTGCTGGTTGCTAACGAGCCAAGGTTATGCTCCAGCTCCCTCTTGACAATAAAAAAAAAAAAAAAAGAAGAAATAGGATTTCTATTTCATGCTGAAATATTTGAGGTGGCAGTAAGGAGAGGAAAAGCAGCATTTTCTGACTCATCAAACTCTGCGCTCTGTTCCTCTGTGCATCGCCCACCTTTCCCACCCCCGAAACACACGCTTAGCAGTCTGATTCATAAACATGCTACGGGTTGTGGGTTTTTTTTTTTTTCTCCTCCTCCAAATCTTTTCCCTGAGGAGAAATGCAGAGGCATTCAAACCTTGGGAGCGCCTTCAAATTTGGGGAGAGACTACACAAAGTTTTTGTAATTGACAAGGAAACTTGGGATTTTCATCTCTGCACCGTCCTCTGAGGGTACCTGCATTCACACCTACCTTTAAAAAACACTGTGAATCAAGAGCAATGTTCAGAAAAACTGACATCTGCTGTCTGAATGCTTCAGGAACCAGGGAAGGAAGATTTGCAGGGCCAGAATACACAGAAACTGCTGTGGGAGAAGGGATTGTGCCTGCAGGTCTTGTGTGTACCCCTGGGGTTGGTCTGCCTTGTGGCACAAGTGTTATTTCATGAATATTTTTATTTCATTGCTGGTTTTGAAGCTGGGGGTGGTAGAGCTGGTGCTACAAAGCACTGATTTAAGAGGAGCTGGATGCACTGTGGATGCCCAGATGCTGGTTCAGGATGTGCTGCTTCCAGTAAGGGGCAGGAACAGGTCCTCCAAAAACACCATTAGCAGCAAAATACCCCCCTCCTCCCAGGGTAATCCCTTTCCCCAGTAATTCAGGTGTCTCTTTTGAAGAACCTACTCCAGCCAGGAGTTTATGGCCATCCTAGAGCCATGCCTGCTGTCACCACAAAGTCACACCTCTGCTCTTTGCCATTTCAGCACCATTGTTCTTTCTGCATGTTTTAAACCTTTTCTTATCTCCAGATCTAATTTGAAGTGTTCCATTCCAGCAGTCATCATTCCCCAGGGTAAATCCTTGAAAAATCCTATTGATATTTATGTTTCAAGTAAGTTTTCCCTTTCTAAAGCTTCCCTCAAACCCATTTTTCCTTGAGTAAAAAGCATCACTCCGTGCCTGGTGTTGCTGTTGCTTTCTTCCTCCCAAGGAGAATTTTAATTTTTGAGAAGCATCCAAGCTGCTGCCTTTTGGCTCTGCTTTTGATCTGCTCCTGCAGAAGGGATGGTGTGAGAACAGGAGGCTCCTGGCTGTGGGTTGGGTCTGTCCTGGCACAGCCACAGCCCAGGTGATGCCTGTGGCATGGACCCCGCAGTACATCCCTAAAAAGGAGCCAGGATTGCAAATGCTGGCACAAAGCAGGGCTGAGCAAGGGAGACTTCAAGTGTCTTAAAGCAGATGGTTGTTGTTCCTGGTGGTGACAGCTGCCCTGTGCAGCTCTCAAGACCGTGGCTGATCCTCTATGCACAAAACCTCCCTGGAGAGCAGCGTTCCCAGTGCTGTCCTGAGATTTGCATGAGGGATCTGAACTGGCCATCAAAAGGCATCAGAAACCTCACAGGGCTGCTGGCAGCCCCGAGGTGCTTCTATTTCCATAGCCCTGAAAAATGAGGTGGTTTGATGCTTTTTCGTACTCTCAAACCTCTGGAGGAGCCAGCTTTGATTTTTCTCCCACACACAGTGCCTGCAGAGTCAGTTGGGATGCTGCTACCCCTCCAAAATATTGTTGTGCGGGTTTTTTTAGTGTTATTTTTTGTAAGCTATGAGCCAAATGTTGAGTGTTTGGATCCTGTGCCTTTTTCCTAGCTGGTGCTGCCCTGCTCCTGGGGAAGGGTCTCCTGCCTGTGAGGCATTGCTGAGCCTGGAGCAGCCTCAAAACCCTTCTCTTGCTCCATCGAGCTCACCTGGAGGCCCAGTGGATGCACCATCCTCGTTAATGTTTTCAGGGCTGTTGAAAGAAGGACTGAGAAGTAAAGAGCAACACCTGGGCTGTATTCCATGGAGGATTAGGGGCAGTAAAAGCAGAAAAACAAACCTCTTTGGGCAGGTAATGCTGGGCATGTGGATGCTGACATTGCACAAGGATGCTCAAGAATTCCTACTTACTGTTTTCCATGGGGGGAGCCCCTCAGGGCACTCAGGCAGTGCTCCCTGCCCAGTCCTTTGCTCCTCTCTGCTGATCACGAGCAGTGGAGCTGCAGAGATGAAGTTGTTCTCTCCTGGGCTGGCTGGTGGGATGTGGGTTAGTGCATGGATGGGCTGGAAGAGTGTTCCAGGGGGGAGGCACTGGGAGTGGGATGTGCACCAGGAGCTGAGCAGGGCGATGTTTTCTGGCACTGCTGGCCCTCATGGTCTCAGTTACAAGGTAGAAATACTAAGGCAGGTCATGATTATCAGAAGAGTGTTGGGTTTTTCTGATTGCTTTTTTATCTTTTCTTTCTTTCTTTCAGCCCCCTTTTTTCCCTTCCTCTTCCCCTGGTTCTCACGTAGCACACGTGGATGACCCCCCATGGCATTTCAGAGGGGGTGAAGGCAATGCAGGCAGCCCCTCCTGCTCAACTGGAGCACCTTGGGCAGGAGGAGCAGCTGATGCTGAGGGCACTGGGATGTGTGGAAGGGATGGATGGAGGAGAAGGGGCCTGTGGCCACTCTGGGTGGGTAGGTGGCAGCAGGACAGAGCTGTCTAGGGGTTCAGTCCCACCCAGTGCAATATTAACACACAGAAAACTCAGAAAACACCAACCCCACAGCCTGTTTATTATTCTGCACCTGATAATTTTTTTTTTTTGGTGATGTTGTTACTCATGATCTTTTTTTTTTTTTTGTATTTCAGTGTTGGTAGCACTGGAAGTAGAAAGTATAACAATCACCTGTATTTTTAAAAAAATCCCCGGGTGCTCAGTGGAGCTGGTGTAGGTACCAGTTACCTCTCTGGAAAACAGGTAGCAGAGATCTGGAAGTGTAGAAATTCTGAAAAAAACCCGGAGCCAAAAAGCAGTAGAGAAAATTGTGGTTACTCCAGTATTTTCATGACGTGAGCCTGCACCGGAGGCTCCTCCGTGGGCGGTTAACCCCTGGCAGGCCGGGCTGCAGCGGCTGCCTGCTCCCCCACGTGCCTGCGAGGACAGAGCTGCACTGGAGGCTCCTCATTCCCCTTATTCCCATCAGGATTAAAGCTCGTGGGTTTCTCTCCACGCTGTGGCTCAGTGGGTGACTCGCCTTAGCTGAGCCAGTCATCTCGTGAAGGAAGGGTCACATCTGAGTCCGGAGTGTTGCTCTTTTGAAGGGACGCTGGATTAATCCTTGCCAGCGATTAACCTCATGTCTATGACAAGCATTTGCTGGTTTGCTGTGGGAACCTCCCAGTTTTTGAGGTTTGGCTGCTCGTTATCACTCTGTAAAAGCCTTTTCTCTTTCTCACCCGCAGAGGTGGAGAGTCTGTGGTCAGGCTATGGTTTGGTGGTGATCCCATCTGCCCGTGTGCTGCCTGGTCCAGCACATTCCTGGACACTCAGAACGTCAATTTGTGACCTGTGATGGCTGAAATCTGAAATGTTGTACCTCCTGTTAAAGTCTAGATCTATGGTAGCCCTAAGCCCAAGTGTCACTGCTCTGATCATCAAAATCCTCCTAAAATTTAAATGCTCAGAAATCTGCTGGATGTGCTGGGGCAGGACCTGGCTTTGTACCCTCTGGTCCTACATGAACCCACTTGAGATTATATTTACACTTCTACATCCCATTTGAGATTTTATATACATGGTTTTCATTTGAGATTGTATGTGTATGTCTCATTTGATATTATACATATGTGCTCCCTTTGAGAGTAATGTATGTCCAACTGAGATTTTTATATATATTCATATATATATCCCATTTGAGATTTTGTATGTGTATATCATTTCTCATTTGAGATTATATATGTCTTATTTGATAACCAGCTAATATAACTTACTAACTCACTGATAATGTTTTTCTATATATATTAACATCTATCCCATTTGAGATTTTATATATGTATATCATTTCCCATTTGAGATTATATATATGTCTTATTTGATAACCAGCTAATAAAACTTATTAACCCTTTAATAACATATATATACATATATCCCATTTTAGATTTTATATATGTATATCGCTTCCCATTTGAGATTCTATATATGTATATAATTTTCCGTTTGAGATGATGTAACTAATATAACTTATTAACCCACTGATAAGTTCCACTGATAAGTTTTATATATACGTATACATACACATGCATACGTACACATATATACACATATACACATCCATCCATATATCTATATATACACACACATATACCCCCCCAACATTTGCAAGTCACTGCAGGACACCTTTGAACAAAAGACCCCCTTTATGGCTGGAAAACAAAGCACAGGCAATAAATCAAAATCTGTTTGTCCCCACGGGGAGCTGGCAGGTCCCTGCCGAAGGGTGAAGGTGCTGGAGTGACAGCGCCGGGCCCGGCAGGGTCACGGTCCCCGGCGGAGGTGCGATGTTTTGGGGAGGAAATCCGCTCCTTGCTCTTGCGTGTCCCCTGTGCCCCTGGGTTCCTGCCCGCGGTATTTTTGCTTCGGGTGTTTCCTGCTATTTAAACCGCTCGCTGTATTTTCTAGCGGCGCGGGGGGAGGCGGCGGAGGGATGTGAGTTCATGCGGGAGAAGGGCTGGGCTGTGCCGGGGGCTCTCCCTGCCCTGAGGACACCCATGCGGTCCCCAAAGCCACCAGCTGTGCCTTGTGCTGCCACCAGTCCCCACAGTCCTCCTGGGGTGATGAATAGCCAAAACGCCTTTTTTTCCTTTGGTTTGGTTTTTATTTTTTTTCCTTGTATTTCTGGCGAATCCCCCTGGAGCGCTTGCAGAGCCGTCCTCAGAGCAAATGCAAGGCTCTGGGATTTTTGTGTTAGATACGTGCTTTACTATACATAAATAAATAATTATACATAAATAATAATACATAAGTAATTATACATAAAATAGGGTTTGGGGTGTGTGGTTATTTTTTTTCTTTTAAAGTTTTTATTTCCTTTGTTTTCTTGTTTTTATTTGTTTGTTGTGTTGTTTTTTGTTTGGTTTTGTGGGGGTGTTTTTGTTTGTTGGTTTTTGGTTTGTTGTTTGGTGGTTNTTGATATTGATATTGATATTTCTTCTTCTGGTTTGGAAACAGTTTTCCTTGCATCGGTTGGCGATAAAAATCACTTGTTTTTTGAGAAGGCTTTTGTGGGTGGGGGAAATTCTCTCCTCTTTTTGCTTGGTCTCGGGGAGTGAAAGCTCCGAGATCCCGGAGCAGGAGCCGAGCGCTGCCTCCGGGCTCTGGCGTGGCCGAATCCTCCGGGATTTGGGATTTGCCCAGCCGGAGTTTGCGGAGCAGGAGCCGCCTGTTCCCGGGAGCCGGGCGGCCGAGGTCGGGATAACCCTCCCTTCACCTGCCTGTTTGCACTTTCCTTTTTCCATTTTGCAACCTCCCGAGTCAACAGAAGGGCTAAATTAAGGAGTATGTGGGGAGTGAGTGGAAAAGTAAAAATGAGAAAGGCTGGCTCAGCAGTGCAGGGCGGGAGAGGGGAAGTGATGGAGCTCTGGTCCTGCTCTGCCTGCTCCGGTTCCCCTCGGGTCACCTTTTGGGGTGTCCTTTGGGGTTTGTCCTGGGCTTCTCCGTGCTTTGAGAGCCAGGGATCTTCTCTGCTCCCCTCCACAGGGGATTCCTGCAGTGACCCAGGAGAAGGGGCTGCTCTGCAGTGCTGCCTCAGGTCTGTTCTGGGGTTCCTCTTCTGTTTATAAAGCCTAATACAAATTATTCTTCCCTTTTTCACACAAGTATATTTAGATATCCCCGTATATATATACATATATATAAAAAAGATTTCATCCTCATGCACAAATATATGTTGATATCATGTATGTGTGTGTGTGTGTGTGTATATATATAACATTTCATCTTTATAGTCATGCACACAGATATTATACATATTTGGAGGGAGATCATGAAAAAAACCCTAAAAGGGACTCGTATTTCCAGGGATTTCCGAGTATCTCATTCCAGGAAAGGAACTCCTTCAACTACACAGAAATGTGTGATCCTCAGAGAGTTCATCCATGAAAAGTATTGATTGTCCAATTTGCCCCTTTTTCCCGTCCAGAAAAACAGATCTTTTCTATCCTACAGAAATTTTTTTCTTCTGATATAATCCAAACTAAGGACCGTGTAGACTTCATTTTCCATGAAAACCCATCCAAGAGGATTGCTGAAAATAGACTGTTCTCTGAGAACAGATACCAGAAAAAGCAAAGGGAGGGGTGGGGGCAGGTCATCTGGGGCCAGGAGTTCTGCAAAATAAATTAACGATTGATAATCTCAGTTTGAGTTAAAAGCAGCTCGTTAGCACCCGTGTGGGTCTGGGGATGCAGACACTGGATGTGTTTTATCAGCCTGATTTCATTTATCACGGGAGATGGGTTGGGATGGGATGCCATGTTCAAACTTAGATATTCCCCACAGGTTTGCCGTGGCGGAAGCATTTCCTCCAGAAAACAAACAAATGGAAAAAAATACTCCAACCCAAGTCCCTCCAGCACACTGAGGATGGAGCTGAATCCACCCAGCCTGGAGTTGGGGCACGGAACATTTCCACCCCAGTGTTCACAGTCTGGGTTTTCACACCCCATAAATGCACAGTTTGTGCCCTGGGGCTTGGCTGCAGGCGGCAGCAGGGTTGATTAAAACATCTATGGATTAAAACATAACAATTAAAACAAACATCAGCCTTTGGAGGGGTCAGGGTGAGCAGGTTCCTCACTTGGCAGGGAAGGGGGAAAGATGCAGTTTGGATTTAAAAGCAATATCCTGTAATTCTTCCTGGTTTGTTTTTATTTTTCCTTTTTAAAGTTGACACTGAAGGTTTGGGGCTTTGTTTCAGTAACTTTAGTTACATTTGTAATGTAATTTATTATTTCTGTTTCGTACTTATTTTTATTATTTATTGGTTTATTTTTCAAGACATGCAAATGTGAGATCCTTAACGGTGGCTTAGAGGCTCATGGAAGTTGCTTGTCTCAGTGTAAAGGGACATTGGATCTGCCTTGGGGAGGCAATTCTGCTGTTTCCCCGCTGAGCACAGCAGCATTTGCTGTGTTCTGAGCAGCATCTCTCCTCCAGAATCACATACATACCTTTGGAAAAAGGCATTCTACTCTCATTTTCTTTACCTGGAGTTTTTTCAGCTCAAATATTTTTAAGAAAAAATAGGGTTTTTTCTTAAATCCTTCAGGATTTTTAGAAAAAATCCCAAACATGGTCCCACCTTGTTCTTTCCCAATTCTTGCAGAATTCAGCTGAAAGGCTCAGCCCAATTTTGGTTCCTCTGGGGCATTTGAATCTTCCTGGGGCTGGGCACTCTCTGAGCTGACCTGGCAGTGGGGGCATCACTGGGACTCCTGGAACTCTGCCGCTCCCTGTGCTTGGTTTCCTAAACTGCTTCCCAGCACTGCCAGGAAAATGTTATTAAGGTTTTTTTTTAAATGAATTGCAAGTGGCCAGTTTGTCCAGTGTGCCTGGAGGGGATACAAATCCCCCACTGCACTGTCCCCTGGCCTGGCTGGGGCTTTTTGCTCCCTGTGCTGGCTCTGGGTGGCAGCTGAGCATCTCAAGGATGTGGGGAGCAGCCAAGGGCAGGAGGCTGCAGCAGAGCCCAAAACAGTGAGAAAACATTACTGGCCAAAAATTCCCAATTTGCTTAACACGAAGCTGAAAAATTAGGTTTAGGGTGATAAAGGAGGAAATAAAACGATATTTCTAGGGTGGAGGAAGAGAATATATTGAGGTTACAGCATGTCCCTTGATTGGGGTTGTGGTAATTTTGGCAGAAAGTTCCCAGGTGAGGCAGAGCCATTCCCGTGCCTTTCCATGCAGTTATGGAAAGGGTCTGCTCGAAGCAGAGGTAGGAAGAAGCAAAAAACACCCAACACGACCCCAAAACTAAAAAAATCCACCGAACCTTTAGCTTTATTTTCTTCAAGCTCCTGTAGTGGTTGTGGGAGTTTTGGTTTGTTTTCTTCTTTTTCCAAAACCGTTACTATTTAAATGCAGATTTTTAGCTTTTCCACCCGGGAGCCGGAGCTGGAAATTCTTTCCACTGCGTTGGTGCAGGAGGGAACAAACCGCTGCTTTTAGTTTGCTCAAATAATCCATCCCTGGCTGGAGCCACGGGTTTCCTCCTTCCCGCTCCCTCCCACTCCTAAAGTGATCCTGGGATCTGCTGATGGGGGACAGGGGTGAGGGGACATCACCCTGAAATCCATTTCCCTGAAGATTTTTCCTTTGAATTCCTCCAAGACTTCATTCTTGGAAATGCCACATGGGCGCTGGAGCAGCAAGCCCAAGTGGCAGCTTCATTTTTCAGAGCAAAATGGGCAAAATCTTCCAAACTTACTCTCCTGGCATTAAGGAAAGGAGGTAGGATGTTGGCAGGGAACCAATTTACTTTTCACTGTGGCACGGGAGGAGGATGCTCAGGGCTGGGCAGGGTTTATGGCCCTGTGCCGGGAGCCCCTGAACTGCAGTGAAGGGAACCTTGTGCTGCCCAACATTTTGGGGATGAGCCATTTCCAAGAATAAAGGAAGGGAAGTTTAAAGTGGGATGGGTGAGGCTTTCCTTATTTATTTCCACACTCCCTGTTCCATTCCTGTTTCCCTCTCCCTGGGCAGCGGGGCATGGTGGTGGTGGCTTTTTCCTCCAGCACAGGGATGTCTGATTTTCTGGGGAGAAGGAGAGAGCATTGGGCTGGGTTTGCTTGGTACTTTGCTGCTGTTGGAGGGCACATCCAGGATAACTGCACTTCCTAGTGCCTCACCTGCTGAGATCAGCTCAGCTGGCCAAAAAAAGGAAAAAATGAGCCTTTCAGCTTTCCCCCTCTGGCTGCTGCAGAGGGGCTGGGCATGCCTGGTGCCCCCAGTTCCCCACTGGGACCCTGTCACTGTCTTGGGGGGATCAGTGGTGCTGGTCCGGGTTCAGAACCTGTGGAAGAGCAGTGTGGGGGTGGGATGAGCATCTGATCTGGAGCTCTGTCTGCCCCAGGAAGCCTTGTGACCCAAACCAGAAATTTTTGGGACTGATTTTTTTTGCCAGCCATTGACAGCGTCCAGGTGCCAGCGAGGAAAGGAATTGGATGCATCCCTTATTTTGCACAGGTGCCAGTGAGGAAAACAGTTGGATCATTTTACCCTAAAGCATTGCCTGGAAAACAGCAAGGATGTTTCTGGCCCTTAAACCTCTGCTATCCATTCTCATGTGCTACTCACACACCCCAGGCTGCTGCCATCCCCAGCTGGCCTGAATTTGCTTATTTTTGGGGTGGTGGATCCTCCAGCCAGAAGGGTTCTGGGCTTTTGCAAAGTGCAGGGCACAGCTGGAGCAGGGATGAACGCTGGGGAATTACAGGAACAGCAAACCGGTGGTGTTTGCCATGGGAGGGGGGTTGTATCTCGTTTATTTTATCTCTCTGATGCCTTTTGAAGCAGCCCTGAATGAGTGGCTGTCGCTGGTGTGAGCAAACCTCACCTGGCACACAGGAAAAAGCAGCTGTGAGGCGATAGGCAAATAAAGTGCTGGGGCTGGAGGGCCTCCCCACCCACGGCACACCCAGAGCCACCAGTGCCTTCTCTCTGGAGGGGAGGCCACGGGAGGAAACCACCTGTGGCTTTGGGACCAGCTTCTTGGGGGTGGTGGAGGGTAGGGGAAGGGCGGAATCCTCTGGGACTGGCTGTGGTACGAAGCAGAGCTGGGCCGTGGCCACGTGGCACAAGGATGGGGGTGGCTGCCCCATCCCTGGAAGTGTTCAAGGCCAGCTTGGACAGGGCTTGGAGCAATCTGGGATAGTAGAAGGTGTCCCTGCCCAAAGCAAGGGGTTGAAACAGGATGATCTATAAGGTGCCTTTCAACCCAAACCATTCTGTGGGTATGTGCTCCCGTGCCTGCACCCGTGAGGTGGTTTTTAATGCAGGGGTATTTCCCATGTTCCTTGGGTGGCACAGCTGGAAATGCTGGTTGCTGCAGGCCTGTGGGCTCACATGCTCCCATGGGCTGTCATTTCCCTCCGTGGGTGGTTGGGGTCGGTGACCCCCCTGCCGAGGGGACAGCCCCTCACCCTGCTGGGTCTCGGGTGGCTGCTTGGCTCCTGGGGTTTAACATATGGGGCTTTTCTGCTAGAAGGTTCAGTGAGCTTTGGGTGTGTTTGCCCCCATCTTGGTGCAGTAGCTGTGGGCTCTGGGTCCAGTGTCAGCTCCCAGAGGGTGAGGGAGGCCAAGCAGAGCCACCTCTGCCCTGGCACATGGGCTGAGATGGGAGGTGCAGGGCTGGTTGCAGCGGTGCTTGGGCACAAAGGGAAGTCGTGTGGGTGATTTAAGTCATACACAGCACTTGGATCGCTGTGTTTTGTCCTCTGGGAGCATTAGGGAGGATTAGCACCCTTGGGCTTTGAGTGTTTGTCATCCCGGATAACACCAAAACACCCGGGCACACAGCTCACAAACGCTGCTTTTCACACTTCTCACCTCGGGGATGAGGAGCAGCCCCAGGCTCCATCCTCAGATGGGATTTATGGGCCGAGTGAGTGTTAAAACACCCCGGCAAAGCCTCTCCTGGTCGTGCAATCCAGCAGTTTTGTGCAGTGCTGGCTGTCAGGGATGAGGCAGAGCAGACATCCCTCCAGGATGGGATCCTTCCCATGCAGCTGGCCCTGAGAAAAGCAGCCAGTTAAAATAACAGTTTATCCTGCCTGGTGTCTTGTGGGATGGTGGAAGGATCCCAGAGCAGCCCTGCTGGGGTTCCTGCTTTATGTCACAGGACAGGAGCTGCTTTCCCAGCTGGGGTTGTTTTAGGGTTTTCTTACCCTTTTGACTACTATTTTACTGCCTGTCAGCAAAGTCCAAAGGAATTGGATGCATCCCTTATTTTGTACATTCATTTCCCCTTCCTTGCATATTGGGAAAGAAATTAAAGGCAAGGGGGGGAAAAAGTGATTACAACATAGAAATATAGCTTAAATTAAGTTATTTAGAGCAGAAAGCTGGGCTTGGGCGTGAGGCTCATCATTATTCTCCCAGAGGGCATCGTGCTCTTCCCACATCATCTGGGGGCAGAAGTGTTTCCCATGAGGGAGATCTGGTTTTATCCAAGGGAATCTTCTGAAATGGTGAGGGAAAATGGAACTTCAGTGCTCACCCTGCAGGATGTTTGCTGTTGTGGATTGCACCCTGGACTTGAATGTGCACCAGGGGTTGCTTTGCCACGTGTTGGCCTGTGACAGTGTCACCTTGTGCCTCACTTTCCCCCGAAGCAGAGTGAGATGCAGTACCTCAGTGCAGGATGGAGAAACACCAGCTGCTGTAGGGATGTGCTCCGGGGATTTTTGCTCCTGTTGCAGCAGGAGAAAGCTCCCCCTGTCCCAGTTTGTGTTTGCTTTGGCCAGGTCAGCGGGGCCGGGTCTCCCCGGGGACACGGAGGCTGTCACAGAGCCCCGGGGCAGCCGCCTGTGCTTGTGCTCGTGGGTGGCACCAGTGTTTATTTACCTTTTCATCACCTGATTACCGTGCCCTGCCATGGTGCAGGCGCCAGCCCGTGGGCTGCCAGCCCTGTTTGAGTTGGCAGGGGCTGGAGATTAACCAACCTCCTGCTAAAATAGCCTGACGCCAGCCCCATGTCTGCCCAGGGCTCCCTGCATGCCCTTAGAGCATCTTGTATGGATATTTTGCAGCCTGGTATGAGCCAACGTCACCACATGATGTGATGGCATAGGGAGGGGAGATGTCGTGATGTGACAAGCTCAGCAGGTTGCAAATGCTCAGCAGCCCCTGGAGCTGTGGATGTGTCCCTGCAAAGCAAAGCCCTCTGAGGCAGTGGGACTGGGGGTGCCTTAATCCAGAGGGGATGGTGCTCTTTTCCTGGTGGGAATGGCCCTGTGACATCCATCACTCCTTGGGATATCTCCACTTTCTTGGCTCTGCTCTCCAAAGCTGTGATGCAGAAGAGCAGGAGCAGAGGAACCACGGATGTGTCCACAAGATGCAGGTCCTGTGATGGGGCTGCTCAGCTGGGGAAGCTGGATATTTATGGTGCATGTGGGTGGCCCAATTTGGGATTCTCTGAGCCACCATGACCACTTTCTACTATTGACGGTGTCACTGCATTTGTGTTCTGGCTGTATCAGGGAGTTTATACCCAGAGCTGGATTTCTGTTCAGAGAAAGGGGCTGTTCAGGTCCCAGCCAGGAGTTTCCATTTCAGCCTGTTTGCACTCACTGTGTTGTCCCAAGGGATTGACAGATTTGGGATTTTGCTGGTTCCCTGCCTGTGGTAGGTTTCCTGGCCAGATGGGACGTGGCAGCACTGCTGGTGCCATGGGGCTGACTCACATAGAACTTGGGGTTTGGTGAGAAGCAAGCCCTCTTATTTCTATCACCTCATGGCCATGGTCTCCTCACAGGTGCATTAAACACAAAGAGAGAGGCTTTCCTGGTGCAAACACTCATTCTTATGTCTAGTGAAACTTGGGATGTGACAGGAAGAAGCTCCAGCCCCAAACCTTCATGCTTTCCCGTGTGTTTTTATCAGTTCACCCCCAAAACCGTGGGCTTATTGATGGGCTCATAAACGTGACTTTCTGCCCTTTTTTCTCTGGGTGTTTGGTGCTGAGCTGCCACGTGAAGAGTGGTGGAAAGAGTCACTGACAGCAGGGAGCTGCCTGGTTATCACTGTACTCAAAATTGGGGTTTGGGAGGGGCCTGCGGCAGCATTGCTGCATTTGAGGTATGGTGACAGTGGTGGCAAAGTGTCAGTGTGTCACTGCAGTGTTTCAGCGGCCTGCCCCAGCACACGTGTTTCCTGAGTTCACAGAAACCTGTGTTTCCAGATCTCATGCAAAGCCCCAGCTCTGTGAACAGCAGTGCTGCCAGTCTTGATGCAAACACAGTGTGGGAGAGCACTGAGAGCACTGTGGTGTTTCGGGTGGCTGCTCAGGGTGGAAAGTCACCCTGGGACACCCCGGCCGAGCCCAGACCTGTGGGACCCCCAGCTGCCTCCCCCAGGGCACCTGCCTGCCCGTAGCCCTCCTGCCTTGCATGCTTGCACCCTTAGAAGTGGAAGCTGGATGGAAATAGCAGCAGCAGATCTCTTCTACTTTTAATTTTGGAGGCTCTCTGGGCTGGGGAGAGGAAGCTGGGGGTGGAGAGGAGCTAGCTGTGAGAGGACAAGAGCCACTTTGCTCTGACAGGCTCTGTAGAGTGAGTTGAAACGCTAAAGGTGCTCCAAGATTAATTTTTCTTTTTGCTAGAAACATAACTATAGGCATTATGTACTGGTCTGTGTCTCACAGTGGCAGGGCATCAGAGCAGCCTGACCCAGGGGGGACTGTGAGTTTAAACCAACTCATAGTGGGTGTGTCTGTGAGGACTGAGGACCTGGTACAATTTGGAGCATGAATGCATTCAGGCTTCTTGTTTTCATTGGTTGGTTTAGTGAAAGTAGGTTTGGTTTGGTTTTTTGGTTTGGTTTTTTTTTTTTTTCATTCCTCTGCATGAAAATAGGTGATGGAAAACAGATGAGCAGGTTTCACTTCCTGCTCTCACTTAGGGCTCCAGGCTGGGGGTGTTTGGAGGCAACCACCATGGTGGGACATCAGTGTCTGCCTCAGGCTGATTCCTCTTGGACTCATCTGGCCCCTTATTCCCTTCCAGAAACACAAGGAGCTGGAGAAACATCTTGTTTTATCATGGAATTGTTAAGGGTGGAAATGACCTCTAAGTTCTAATCATTAACCCGGAGCTGCCACCTGTTTCTTGTCACCCCCATGGGGCGCAGAAGTACACTGAGAGATCTGGGGAGAGGAGAAGGCTCTGGGGAGACCTTAGAGCCCCTTTCAGTGCCTAAAAGAGCTACAAGGGAGCTGGAGAGGGGCTTTGGAAAAGGGATGGAGTGACAGGACATGGGGAATGGCTTCCCACTGGCAGAGAGTACGGTTAGATGGGATACTGGGAAGAAATTCTTCCCTGTGAGGATGAAGAGGGCCTGGAACAGGTTACCCTGAAAAGCTGTGGCTGCCCCATCTCTGGAAGTGTCCAAGACCAGGCTGGACGGGGCTTGGAGCAATCTGGGATAGTGGAAAGTGTCCCAGCCCATGGCAGGGACTGGAACAAGATGAGCTTTAAGGTCCCTTTGAACCTAAACCACTCTGGGATTCTAACAGGTGCCAATGGAGACAAGTGCCCATGAGGTGCCAAAATCAGGGGGGTGACTCCTGAGCCCTCCCTGGGGGCAGCACCTCACAGTCTTGGGCCCAACCTTGCCCACAGCAGGGGCAGCACAGCCCTTGCTGCCCAGGAGCAGGAGGATTCCCTTGAAGGGTACCAGGGTTTGTGCACTGATGCCTTTTCAAGACTACCTCAAAACAGAGGCCAGACAAAATTAAGGGAATAAAAATCAGTTCGTTTATATTTATTGAAGGGCCCTCAGGTACATTTAGGGCAGACGAGGCCCTCGAGGGACTACACCCAAAATGGACAGCAGGTCATGGGTTTTCACACTTTGATCAGTTTGCATATTGGGGGTTAATCTTCTAATTACAGCTTCAGGTAATGAAGTCATTATCCCACATTTTCTCCCTCCAACTCACTTTTGTTTACATTTCTTGGGGCCTGAGGCAGTGAGGTGTCCTTGATGCCCAGGCCTGGAGAGGAATTGTTGTGTCTGACCAACATGGGAAAGCAGCAGCTCACACTGTGTGTGGAGTTTGGAGTCATACACTAAAGAATTGCAGGATTACAAATAGCTGGAAAATATAAAAGCTAAAATCTTAAGGCATCACATTGTCCAGGGGTTGTGGGACCAAAGGTAATGGTCACCTCCTGGGGATGTGGGAATCTTGGGCAGGCTCTGATGGGTGCCTGGGAGCTCCTGGATTTCAGCTCTCAGGTTCTGGAGGTGACTGGGCTTGGGTTTGGCTGGGAGCAGTGTGGATGGAGGCTCTGCCCCCACTGGGGTGGGTTCAGGAGGACAGCTTGGAGCAGCTGAGCATGGGCTTTGGATTTGTTTCCTTGAGCATTGCAGGCTGTAAAGTACAACAGATTAGTAGGAAATATGGTCTGAAAGTTACAGTCCCCAGCGGGGCTGTATGGGGTTTCTGGCAGGGCGTTTTATGGGATGGTTGGACTTCTGTGTCTGGGATTTGGAGAGAGCAGCTCCTGAGGAATATTTTTTTAGGCAGGCTGAGTGTAGGAATAAATGCTGCCGGAGCCACTTGCGCTGCAGAAATTATGTTTCCAGGGCTGCTTACTTGGTGTTGGACTGAGAAGTTTGAGGAAAAGCCGTCTTGATGTGGGAATTTGTGCAGAAAAATTTGCATTTTGGGGTACTGAGTGAACTGCTGGGCATAAGGGAAGGGATTGCTGGTCTGGGTTCAAATCACTAATTATCTTTTTAATTTTTATCTTTTTTTGCTGTGCTGTGCTCCTTGGGCCGTTGATGAAAACCCACAGAGCTCCCTGCAGAAGAAGGTAAGTCATGGGCTGGAGGTGGCAGTACATGCCTTGAGTCTGAGTGGAGTGTGCTGGGGACAAGGAACAGGGAATCTTTGGGGTCTTTTAATCTTGGCTTTAATCCCAGAGAAAGCTGGGTGGACAGTAGAGCTTCTCTGTGATGGTGAGGCTACTACCTCTGTGAATAGAAACACAGAGGATTTGGTTTTGGTAGCTAAAAACAGACCCAGTAAAACCAGGGCAGTGCCAGCAATGAAAGCATTTCATTTTAGAGAGAACCCCCCACTGCAATGCTGTATGTCCTCCCCAATGCCCATGGCCCTGAAGCAAGCAGGGATGTGGTTCTCTTGGTCTTAAGGCCTCAGTGCTCTGCCTGTCTTCTGAGGATTTTTTTGTGCACTGACTGTGCTTGGCTTTATGTTTTCCCACCAGGGAAGTCCCTCTGGGAGTTGGTGCTGGAGCAGTTTGAAGACCTACTCGTCCGCATCCTTTTGATGGCAGCTTTTCTGTCCTTTGTAAGTACCCAGACCTTGGGGTGGCACCTTTTGGGGCACACCTGGCCTCAGGTGAGATCCAAAGAGGAAAGGAGGGCAGGTGCCTGTGGGATGAAGGAGATGCAGCAGCAGAGCAGTGGTTTCTAGGGCACAGTGGCAATATCACTGCATCTGCTTAAAGATGGGACTGGAGGATTTTTCACTCATGCTGATCCATCCAAAGGTGATATCAAACAGCTCCCTGGGCTGCCTTCTGTTTCTGCAGGGCTGTTCCAGGCTGATGATTTGAGCCTGGTTTGCAGTGCCCCAGTACTGAACTGTCAGTTCAGTTTTGCCCACAATCTACTTTGGGAGCAGCTGTGCATGAGGAGAGGTTTCCCATCAAGGTGCTGGAGAAGGACTGGTTTTTTTGAGTGTAAGTCAGTGTGTTTGGCAGTAGGATGGCAAAGCTGACACTCCTGCCTCTTCCTTTCAGATGTGACTCATGGGTAGATAAGGGGGAAGGCTGGTCCCTTGTGGGGTTTAATACATTCCCAAAATGACGTGCAGTGAAGTGAATGCAGGTAAAGCAGGTGTGAAGCCCCGTGCCAAGGCTCAGGTCCTGGTGCTGGTGCCTCTGTGACAGAGCAGAGAGGTGTTGCTGTATTGACACAGTGCAGGTCGATGAGCAGTTAAATGGAGTGGAAGTATTTGTGTGTGTGCTTCATTTGTACTGTGGTATGAGGCCTTTGTGGGCTGGAGAGGGGGCTCAGGGTGGTAGAAGCCCCAAGGTCAGTCCCTGCTCTGCAGAGCTGCTCTTACTGCACTGATTATTCATGTTGAATCCCTGACCTTCTGCCCAGGAGGGGCTGCAGTGCTGCCTGCTCTCCCCATTCACCAGCTCATGGCCATGGTCTCCCCACAGGTGCACTAAGCACAAACAGAGAGGCTTTCCTGGTGCAAACACTCACTCAGGCATTGCATGGCTGTTTGCTCCAGCCCCACTTATTCAATGCATCAGCTCATCCCAGCAGAGGAGTGGAGCTCCAGCAGTGGGATATGGCAATTCCACTCTTGGAACAAGCCCTGTGGGTCTGGCCACCTCCAGCTTGCTTCCTCTCCAGCAAATAACCACCCGTTGTTTGGCTCTCATTTCCATCACTCTTCTCAAAATGTTGCTGCTTGTTTGAACCATGTTGTGCTCCATCTTTTCTCTTGCCACCAGATCCTGGCCTGGTTTGAAGAAGGAGAGGAGACCACGACGGCGTTTGTGGAGCCCATTGTCATTATCATGATCCTGATTGCCAACGCTGTGGTGGGCGTGTGGCAGGTGAGGCACAGCCCCACCCCTGCCCTCGGGGCGTCTGCTCCACGTGTCTGAGATCCCTCATCTAAAGGTCGGATTGCTTCATATCCTTGAAAACTCATTTTCTAAAGGTTCAGTTTTCATGTTGGCTGTGCTTCCTCATGTCCCTGCACATATGCTCAGTCGCTGGCTGCCTCTTGGCTCATTCTTTCAGTCTTTCTTTGGCAATTCTTGCAGGTTGGAGCTTCTCTTGCAGTTATCCAGGCAAAAACTGCTTGTCTCCTGGCCAGGGCCAAATGCATTTTCCAAGGGAAGGTCTTTGCTCTGCCCACCAGAAAGCCACAGTGGCTGCTGCCCCTCACCTCACTGTGTCCCTCCTGGGGGATGAGCAAACACTTCAGCCAGTGATGCTCCTGTTTTGTATCTATTCATTATAAGAATGACTCTGCAGCTTGATCTGAGGTGAGGTTGCTGGATGGGGAAAAATACAGTTGGTTGGGATACGCTGCTTCCCAAACCAAGAATGAGATGATCAACCCCAAAGGTCCAGGCAATGTCCAGGATCTGGGGTGGTTTAAACCAGCTGGAATCATTTTGCACAGGCTGAGGAAGACACGGTGCTTGTCCCATCCATGGTGTAAATGGATTCCAAAGCCAGGGCCGGGGGTTTGGGTTTTCCTGTCTTTGCAGTGGGTGGGGAGGGAGGAGCCTGCTGGCACCAGCAGCTCTAGCACCAGCAGCTCTGCTCCTCTGTGCTGGCAGGAGAGAAATGCTGAGAGTGCCATCGAGGCCCTGAAGGAGTACGAGCCCGAGATGGGGAAGGTGATCCGCGCCGACCGCAGCGGGGTGCAGCGGATCCGCGCCCGCGACATCGTCCCTGGGGACATCGTGGAGGTGGCAGGTAGGGTGCCATCACCCCAGGGCGTGGGGACGGCTGGGGAGGTGGTGTTGGAGCCCTGGAGGCTGAAAATGTCAGGCGTTCTGTGCTGATGGGCACTGACCCTCAAGCAGGCACTGCGTTTGACTTGAGGCTGTGGAACAGGCTTCCAGAATTGAGTGAGGGCACTGGGGTTGTGGGTGTGTAGTTTAAATAGTATTGTGTGATCTCACAGGATGAAAAAACTTGAATTTGGGATTGTAGTATATAGTAATGTGTGGGGCAAGATGGAGGACTTTGGGCATTGTCTGGGTCCTTCTTCACCTTCTTCCTTCTTTTTTATGGGTTTGGGTGGTTTTCTGTAACTGGGTGAAAAAGGTCCACATTGCAGGCCTTGGGTGGTCATTATTGGGTCAGAAATATAAATAATACAGGTGTCACCTCATTATTGGGTAATTAGCTCTTAAATAACCTTGGAAACAGTCAGAGGTGCTCCATTTTACCTCATTTCTCTAACTTACTGGTTAGAGCTCACGGCTCATGAGTCTGTAAATAGATAAGAATAAACATCCAAGTCTGAACATGTATTAATCCCAACCTTGGCAAAGAAAAAGAAGCCAGAGCCATCACAAGGTGGTACGGGCCAGAGGGGGCCCCCAAAGCTGAGACTCTTTAGCCTGCCAAGGCTTCACCTGACCATCAGGCAGTAGAGAACAGCAGAAAAGAGAGAGAACTATCTGTTTCTGATGCAGGTTTTGTGTCTGGGGAGGGTTTCTCCTGTTTCTGGAAGAACTGGGAGAACTTTTAATTTTCTGCCAAAATTCCACCTTTCTGGAAGCAGCTCTCTCACGGACAAGGCATGGGTGCAGGGCCAGTGCTGGGTGCTTTCCCTGTGTGGGAAAGGTGGGGCTGGTTATCCAGGGAGGGTGACAGGCAGAGGGGACGAGCTGCAGGGTGCTTTTGCCTCTGGGTGGATTGTACCCTCCAGCCCTTCTGTTGGAACTGTGCATTCAGCAGAACTTGCCTGGGGGTCTGCTGCCTGCCCCAGCAGAGCTGAGGAGGATGCATTCCAATTATTCCATTCTGTTTGTTCCTAAAATGATGCCGTAAACCCCCAGAGCCACAAAACTAATCCTCTCCTTTCCTCCTCATGGCCCTGCTGGTGGAAACATGCTGCAATCCCTCCTGTGCCCAGCCAGCTTGCTGTTATTTATGTCTTCTAGTTGGGCTTCAGCTGGAAGATGAATACAAAAATAATGGAGGGAGGATCAAGCCAGCCAGATCCTCAGCCGGGTGAGCTGGCAGCACTCCCAAACCAGCTCTCACAATGCAGTCCGGCTGCTGACCTGGCCTTTAATTAAATTAATTAATTATTAATAAAATTCTGCCCTCTTTCCCCAAATCAAGTGCATACTGCCTGCCCATCAGCAGCCCAATATTACTTTTTAATGGCACAATCAGCATTGCGACTGGAATGGAAAGAGCTGAGCTCTCTGGAGGAGTTTTGCAAATTATTAGCAAATAGTGGGTTTAGGAGGTCATGGAAAGTGGTGAGGGTGTTGTCAGGTGCCTGATAGGAAAGCACACCAGGAGGAAAGGCTTTGAACCTGCAGTGGACATCCAGGTGATGCCCTGGATGTGTGACAGCACAGGCAGGAGGGACTGGCTGCTGTTTGCATGTGCAAATGCAAAAAAAAAATTGGCAGCAGGGAGCAGGAAACCTGTTACACTGAGACAAGGAGGGGGGTGGCTGGAAGTTGGCAGGCTGCTTAAACCCAGCTGAGTTTTGCCCTTTTGTGACAAGGCCATGGGGGTGAGTCCTGGTGCAGGCAGCTTTTGCCTTTCCCAAAAAAGTGCAGGCAGAGCATCTCTTCGGGAGCTCTATCAGTTGGTGTGACCCCTGTGGTGCTTGGGCAGTGACAGTGGCCATGGCCAGGCAGTGTCCTCCTGTTTTCCTCTCTTTCTCTTGGGAGACTTGTGGTGCTGGTGGCATCAGCACACGTTCAGTACCTGGCTAATGGCCGGGCCAGGTCTCTTCTGTGCACCCTGGAGCAAGTGCCACCCTTGTGACACCAGGGCTCTCTCTGTCCCTGGATGTGGCAAGAGTCTTCCTCTGCAGGTTTAGCTCACGTTTTCAAGTCCTCCTGCCTTTCTTAGGGGAGGAGAAGCTCTTTGCTCCCTCTAAGATGCTCCAGCCCCCTTGAACAGATGCAGAGTCTGTGCATGAAGCGGATGTTTTGGGGAGGTCTGTGCTGGCTGCCCCCAGCTCAGTGTCCCCACGATAGGTGTGACAGGGAGCAGGGGAGGTCTGGCTGGATGGCAGATGTTGCTGCTGCTGCATCCTGGAGCGTTGGGATCTGCAGCTGGAATAACTGGCTGGGTGGTGGAGCGGTGCCAGCCCCTTCCCGCTGTGCGGGGAGGGGTTTACGAGCCCCGGGAGGAAGCACTCGTTAAACTCTGGGATTTGAGAGCATCGTTAGCAGCCGAGCTGGCAGTGTTGTGTAAGGGATGTCAGGGGCTGGGAGCCAGGGCTCCCTCAGCCTCAGTATTTCCGAAGCATCGGAGCGTGGTTGTGTCCAGCAGATAAGGGAGCAGGAGGAAGAAACCCAGCAAGAAAAGCAGCTTTAAATGTTTTTTTTTTTAAAGGAAGCACTAGTGCCTTGAAGGGTGGTGTTGGGTGGTTGGCAGTGGATGGGGCAGCTTTCACCTGTGCCCACTGTGCCATGCCAGGAGAGCCAGGGATGGTTGTTTGTCTTGGACACAGAAGATTTTCCACTGTTAACAGCTTCCAGTTGGCCCAGAGAAGCCTGAAGCAGGGTTAAGGCTGGGATTAGGAAGCTCAGATTGCTTCAACATGGGGATGTTCTGGTATTTTTGCAGGAAAGAGGCAAGATGGGGGTGCAGGGGGACTTTGCAGGGAAGAGGTGAGACAGGGACATGGTGGGGAAGGGGATGCAGCATAGCAGGCAGGGCACCACCAGGGCTTGGCTGGAGGCGGACTTGTAAATTATAGACAAACAAAATCAAGCTTTAACAAAGCTTTAAATGCAGAAATGAGGTATCCCAGTGCAGGATAGGTTTGGCTGGGGGCAGACTTGTAAATTATAGACAGACAAAATTAAGCTTTAACAAAGCTTTAGATGCAAAACCGAGGTATCCCAGTGCAGGATACCCTTCATGGACCCCTCATTGCTCCAGGCTGGGTGCTGCTGTGCACCTGCATGTGGTTAGTCTCATTTTGGGGTTTGCTATCCCCATTCCCAGGGTGCTGGGTGCTGCCAGTGCCACCTGCTCTGCTCTTGTCCTTGCAGTTGGTGACAAGGTGCCAGCAGACATCCGGATCATCGAAATCCGCTCCACCACCCTGCGAGTCGACCAGTCCATCCTCACAGGTGCGTGTGGGCCTCATGGAGCAGAGGCAGCTTCCTTCTGCTGTCTTCCTGGAGGCAAATTTTGGAACTGATGCTGGGCTAAGTGCTTTGCTGGGGTGGGAAAGGGTGTGAGAGCAAGATTTAGATGACGCTTGGGCCTTCCCGTGTCCTCAAAGTCATGGCATGGGTGACATGTGTCTGGTGCTTGGGTATCCTTCCTGTAGAACACGAAGCCTGGGGCTTTCCTGTGTGGCATGTGGGGTTTGACATCCCCATGGTGGATGTTTGGATAGATTGGCACTGCTCTGGGGCGTGTGATGCAGGTTTGGAACAGGAATGAGCTGAGGCTGGAGAGGGAACATGGGTGGTCCATCTCTCCCTGCTTGCCTTGGCAGGGGAGTCTGTGTCGGTGATCAAACACGCTGATCCCATCCCTGACCCCCGGGCTGTCAACCAGGACNACAAGAAGAACATGCTTTTCTCTGTAAGTCTCTTACACCTGTCTCCACCTCTCCTGTGGTTTTCCAAAGTGCACAGGCTGGTGGATCTGCAAGATCTCTAAGCAGAGAAAGGGAGTGCATGCATAAGACCTGAATCCATAAAAAGAGCCCCAAATCCATAAAAATAAGAACCTGCTTCATTTGGATTTCATTTGGGCTGTGGCACATAAGGTCTTTAAATACCTTGGGCAATCCCAGAGCACTTTTTTTTCTGTCAAGTAGGATGCATTATAGATGGGGAAGAGGTTTGTCGTTGAGCCTCGAGCTATTGCAAATTTGGGTTTCCTCCTTTCTCATGTTCTTCTCAAGCAGAAGTCAATTCCTTGAGGGGTTACAACTCACAGGAAGGGCTCTTCTCCTCCTTAGGTTGGGTTTATATAAAAACCCAAGATGTCCCATTTTCCCCTTAACCAAGATCTCACGTTCTCCTTTCACAATGAACAACCCATTTCCCTGCTCAAACCAAGAGGTTTCATGCCCACATACCCACTCTGCTCCTTTCCTCCCCTGCCAGGGCACCAACATTGCAGCTGGGAAGGCCGTGGGCATCGTTATCGCGACCGGGGTGTACACCGAGATTGGGAAAATCCGGAACCAGATGGTGGAGACGGAGCCTGAGAAGACACCTTTGCAGCAGAAGCTGGATGAGTTCAGCCAGCAGCTCTCCAAGGTGATCTTCCTGGTGTGCATTGCTGTCTGGGTCATCAACATCAGCCACTTCAGTGACCCCGTGCATGGCGGCTCCTGGTTCCGGGGGGCCATCTACTACTTCAAGATCTCGGTGGCGCTGGCGGTGGCCGCCATCCCCGAGGGCCTGCCCGCTGTCATCACCACCTGCCTGGCGCTGGGGACACGCAGGATGGCCAAGAAGAATGCCATTGTGAGGAGCCTTCCCTCGGTGGAGACCCTGGGCTGCACCTCTGTCATCTGCTCTGACAAGACCGGCACCCTCACCACCAACCAGATGTCCGTGTGCCGGGTGAGGCCTGGGCTGGGGTCTGCAGCTGCAGGGTGTTGGATTATACACTTTTCTGATCTATTTCCTAATTACAATACATAAGTGTATTGTGTATATATATATATATGTGTGTGTGTATATATATACACATATGTATATATATAAGATTACAATATATAAGTGTTTCTTGGCCCATCAGCTTTTGCTGCACAATGCCGTTAATGCTTTAAAGCCAATCATCTAAAATCACCCCTCGTGGGTCCTACTATAATGCACCTTTCATAGTTCTATTTCTCTTCTCTTAGAAAGAATAGAAATAGTTCTATTTCTCTGTTTCTCTGTTTATTTCTCTATTTCTCTGTCTAAGTATCTAGTCTTATTTGCAAGGCTATCATTTGAAACTTGTTTCTGGTTCTATTTCTCTCTCATCAATGTCTGTCCTATTCCATGGCATTTCTAAGTCAGCATTTTCTATCTTGAATTTTGCATACAGATACATATACTGTGTGAGCCTTCTGTCAGGCTTTGAGAATTCTCTACAAATCTATTTCTTACACAGGGGAGATGCTTAAGAACAGCCCATGGTGTGGTGATGGGCTCTGTGTCCTGCTCACCAGAGCTGTGTCACGTTAGGAATGTGGGGGTGGGCAGGGAAGAAGGTTTATAGGAAGCCCCGAGGTTCCCCTGGCCAGGGTCAGTAAGGATCAGGGCTTTTCTTGACTTGGGTGTAATTAGAAAACTCATTTTTATCAGCACACCACTGTGGCGGTGCTGTGTTGCAATTTCATTTCAGGAGTCACTTTCCAGGGAATGTTTCTTCCTGCTGGGATGTGACGCTGAGATGGAGCTCCTGGAGATGCTGATGCAATCAGCCTCCTCTGCTCTCTTGCTCTTTTTTAACCTAACCAGTGAGAAATCCTGGACCACGCAAAATTACAAAGTCTGGACCCATGAAAAGCATTTCTGATGGAGGGAGCGCTGGGGTGGTTTGGTGAAGAGTTTGAAGGCTCCTCATCTACCAGAGTTTTGCTCCCACATGACTGGCCATGTGGAGAGGAGACTTGTTAGGAAAGCCTGGACCATCTGAGTACTTGTCAGTTTTCCCATTAATCCATGAGTGTCAGGAAAGCATTGTACATGGCTTTGGCGTGTCGTTTTTATAAGAGAACCTTGGAAAATGTGTTGCTGTGGGGGAAAAAAAGGGGCCTGGCCAGCATCCCTCCTCTCTGACACGCAGGTAGTATGGTGGGAAGCTGTGACAGTGCTGCAAACTGGCCACAGGCTTTGGCCACTGGTTAGCTCAGCACAAACTGCAGAGGAATGGAAATGTCTGGTATTTCTGCTCTGTGAATGATACAGGACAGGGCTGGAACAAAGTAGGGACCAAATTGCCCTTGTCTCACGTGAGG
Organism: Cyanoderma ruficeps; assembly: GCA_008694505.1. Classification (NCBI taxonomy): domain Eukaryota; kingdom Metazoa; phylum Chordata; class Aves; order Passeriformes; family Timaliidae; genus Cyanoderma; species Cyanoderma ruficeps. The sequence continues at coordinate 143,246 of VZDJ01000529.1, read as the reverse complement.
AGGAGGTTCCCACCAGCCCCATTTTCAGAGCCAGTGATGCAGTGAAGCAAGGACAAGGTGACCCCAGTGCTTAGGGTCTCCTGAGCTCTGCCCACTGAGAAGGACAAGGAAGAGTGACCATGCCTTCCCAAACCACTTCCTACCTGAGGGTCTGCTCTTTGAACTTGGGAAGAAGTGCCCCCATCCCCTGCAGTGTGGCACAGTCAGGAGAGTCAGGATGGTGATACTGAGGCAGGGACAGGGACAGAGTGGGGCAGTGGCATACAAGGGTTTTGGCATCAATTGTCATTTGCAGAACAAACTCAGCAACTTTGCAAAAAAAAAAAAATTCAATTAAGAAGTCAAAGTATCCTCCAGGCCCTCTGCCCATAACCCCATTCCAGTATCTGTTTATTCACTTGGCTGGATCCAAAGTCTGTTTATTTACTTGGCTCCCAGGGCACAATACTGGGAGAAGGGCTGGCCCCAGGAGGCACAGCCAGGGCTGTTAATGTTTAATGGACAGGGATCCCCGTGCTGACGTGGGCAGGACGGGGCTGCCGGGCCCTGGGAGTGGCAGGTGGGTAAATATTTGTGCTGGGCAGATGTTGGTGTGTCCAGGACGCTCTTCTGTGCCAAACAGCCAGCTCAGCCATGGGGGTGAACAGCCAGAAAACCCTGTCAAAAACCTGGGAAAGTGTATTAATTGAGTGTGATTTCATTAACTTGCCCATTAATTTGGTGAGCAGGCTGCAGGGCCTGTTGCTGAGCGGGGCCTGCTCACTGTCTCACTGCCGGCATCAGGTCTGTCGAGCTGTGAAGTGACTCCTGAAAGGCTTCAGGGCTGGTTTCAAACCCTCAGCTGGGTTTCAAGAGCTGTGCTGTGTCTCTGGGTGCAGCAGGACGCACGTGGGTGGTCAGCAGGGATGAATCTGTGACCCCCAAGCCACCCAAAATGAAGTGCTTTGTGCTGGGGACTTCATCCACTCAGGATGGCCAAGACTTGGGTGCTTTTGCTCTGACCTCAAGTCCACCCAAGGTTACAGTAACCAAGCCACAAACCCACTTGGTAAATCAGAGTAAACCTGTGGTTTGTGTCACTGTATGGTTAGCTGGGGGTCTCTGAGCTCTCTCTGCTCTCACCTGTTTAAATCACTCTCCTAAAACTTCCAGCACCCTTTTATGCATCTTACCTTCATTTTCCAAGAAGGTGGCATTTGAAAATCAGGACCCAAAGTGGAGATGTGGGCTCAGGGTGGGGGGGAAGATGCTGGCACCCCAAGTCTGGGCAGAGGTGATCAGTCATATTTGGCTGTCTCTGAGATGGCTGCTGGTGTTTTGGGGAAGAAGAGCAGAAAGGGGTTTATTTTCCACAAAGCTTGTAGCAGAGCCTGGATGTGCAAACTCCCATCCCTGGTGCAGCTGCCCAGGAGCTGTGCAGGCACTGTTTGCTTTGCCATCTCCAGGGCACTGTGCCTTGGGTCAGCACTGTTGTCTCTCTAAACCTGTCCCTAATTACTGGGAGACCTGGTTGGGGGTCCCCAGGGGCTGTGCCAGTTGCCAGTGGGTGCCTGTTGGCTGGGGCTGCTTCCAGTGCAGGAGGAAAATGATGCTGATCCGTGGGTTGATTGATGGAATAGTGACTGATGATTACAGCTCTTACAATTCCAGACAGCAATCCTGCCTCGTCTGCCTCTCCACGAGTAGTTATTTTAAAGACACTACAGAAAATACAGAGTAGTGGAGATGAATCCTTCACACCTGTCCTCCCCACAAGCTGACAGCTGCTGCCATGTGCTGCTCCAGGGATGGTGCATCCACAAGTGCCCTTTGCTTCCTACAAATACACAGCAGCAGCATCCAGCTGTGTGACACAGCACCAGGCCAGGGCAGGATCCGTGGGACAGGAGAGGAAGAGAGATGCTGGAGCCCTTTGGGAGAAGGGTGCACTCTTTGTGAGCGTGTAGTTACATTTTCCTTCCAGCCTCTCTGGTGCATTAAACCCCCAAATCACAGGGGTGGCTTTAAAAGGTTCAGGGCAGGTTCAGGGGGAAGGCCTGAGGTGCTGCTTGGCTGCATTTCCCTGGCTGGATGCTGGAGCTGCTGTTCACTGTGCAGTACAAGAGGCTGGGCAGCCCCTCTGTGAGCCTGACCTGTCAGCAGCCCCCAGCTAAGCTGCACCATTCCCACCTCCTTCTATTGCTCCTAATATTATTCATATTATTTTTGTGATGGAAACTTTAGTTCTGCTCTTAACTGCCTAAGACACAGCTATTTCCTGTTTCCACTGCCCACAAACCTGCCCACTTCTCAGCCTGGAAATCTGCCAAAACATCCACCGGCTGAGACAGCTGGGCTCTTCAGCCTGGAGAAGAGAAGGCTCCAGGAAGACCCCAGAGCCCCATCCAGTGCCTAAAGGGGCTCCAAGAGAGCTGGAGAGGGACTTGGGACAAGGGTCTGGAGCAACAGGACAAGGGGAAGTGGTTTTAAGCTGAAGGAGGGGAGATTTAGATTAGATATGAGGAGGAAATTCTTCCCTGTGAGGGTGGGGAGGCCCTGGCACAGGGTGCCCAGAGAAGCTGTGGCTGCCCCTGGATCCCTGGCAGTGTCCAAGGCCAGGTTGGACAGGGCTTGGAGCACCCTGGGACAGTGGAAAGTGTCCCTGCCCATGGCAGGGGGGTGGGATGAGATACGTTTTAATGTCCCTTCCAACTCAAATCACTCTGTGATCCTCTGATCACACCAAACCCCTGCAAACACCTCTGCAGGGCCCTGCCTGCCCCCATGCTCGGCCAGTCACGCAAGCTGGGAGCAGCAGGAAATTTGATATAACCTCTGGTTTCTGTGGGTTATGTAGCACCTTTTTTTAAAAGGCATGGAAAAATAAAGAGCTTGGAATGGTTGGTTTTTTTTTTTTTATTATTTCCCTTTTCCCCTTTTTAATAAGAAGGACGCTATTGTGAAAGTAATAATTGTTTTGTAGCCATGAGCATTTGAAAACAAACAGGCCCATATCAGGCAAACCCATCAGTGGCTGGGGTGGGTGCTTTCAGCTTTTTTTAATAAATGAGTCTGGTTGGTGTTTCAGGAGTCCATTTTCTGAAGAGGCCAGGAGATTTTGGCTTGCTGGAAGGCTGGTGGCATTGGGTGTCTCAAAAAAAAAGATGACAGGTGCTTAGCTTTTGGGAAGGTTCCTTTGATGTTGTCTCAGACTGGGAGCATCACCACAGGTTCTGGGCCTGTCATCTGTAGGGGGGTTGTTCCCAAAGGAAACAGATGAGGTTTTGCTTTCTTTGTTGAGCTTACACCCACTGCCAGAGGAGCCCAGGGCCTCCAGAGGACCTGGGACACCTCTTCTGCAGCACTTTGGCTCATTACCTTCTTCAAAACCTTTCAAGGATGCTGATGAGCCTTCATGGTGGGCCCTGGGAAAGGAGCTGAGGGCATTAGCCCAATAAACAGGGTATCTGCAAATAGCTGGGAAGCCACAGGGAGGTTGTTTTGGGCTTAGACTTACTCACACAGGAGATGTATGCTTCAAACCTGCTCATTTGCCTCAACCTGTAAAATAGGGAGGTGAGAAAACCAAACCCACCGGGGTGTCCTGGTGCTAAACATGCTGGGAGTGTGCTCTCCTGGACATGCCCTTTATTGCTTGGCTTGGCCCTGTCGTACCTGGGGACGCCTCCTGTGTGGGGGAGGCTCACACCTGCCAGCGTGGCTGCACTGACTGTCCTTGTATTATTAACAATAATTAACAATAATAGCAAATTAACCTCTGTTTGTTGCCAGAGGAAACGTGGAAGGCAGAGAAGTGGGTGGTAACCGGAGCTGTTGCATTCCTGGTGCTGAGTGATGCCTGCTGATTTCTCTAGCATCTGTAGCTTCCCTCTCCTGGGGAACAACTCCAATAGCCAGAGGAAAATAAATAGAGAAAAAACAATTCTTTTGAGCCAGGTTGGAGCGGGACAATTTTCCCTGCACCTGCTTTCTGGAGGCACTCAGCAAGTTCACGGAGCTGAGGAGGGCAGCACTTCTCTGCAGCCAAATTAAATCCTGGCTTCTCCCTGCAGCCAGGGAAATACATTTGCCAAACTAGTGTTATTTATTTATTTACTTATTTATTATGTTGCTTTTTGGCTTCAGTGTGGGTCATAAATAACCAGAAGCAGAAATGAGCATCTCTGAACTCTCTCCTTGGCTGGGGTCAGGCCCTGCCCTTGTTCCCAGGGGATGCTGCTCTCAAAGGTGGGCTGTGCTGGGAGGGGACAAGAAGGGACTTGGAGAGCCTGGGGAGAGGGGAATTTTAATTTTATTTCAGAGTTTGAGGGATTTGTCTCATGATAGCAGCAAAAGGGAAAGTGGAAGGATTTTGAAAGGCAAAAATTACTAAAAACAGAATGTGGGGGACTTTTATGGCTCACCAGGGTTTTATTGCTGAGCTGAGCTGTGATCCCTGTAAGGAACAAGGCTGGTGGCTGAGAGCTGGCTGGGAAGGGGTGGCAGGGGCAGCTGCTCAGATCCTGCCCTGCAGAGGCTTTCCAGGCAAGGAGTGGAAACCTTTACCCAGTTCCTTGTCTGCTCCAAGAAAAACACAGGCACCTTCTGAAGAACAGGCTCTCCTCTCCTAGGGAAGGAAAGAGTTGGAGGAGGCAAACATGAAAAAGGCAGAGGAGAGCTGGAAGGATTTGGGGACAGCCAGGAGTAGTGGCTGACCAGGCCTGAGCCTGATGCCAGCAGGGCTATAACTGGGACAGCACCAGCTGCTGGGTTTCCAGGCTGGGCACGAGGGTTGTACCAAAAATCTGCTGCCTAATTCTCTGTTTCCACCTCTCCTCCTGGCAGATGTTCATCATGCAGAAGGTGGAGGACACCCAGTGCAGCCTGCACGAGTTCAGCATCACCGGCTCCACCTACGCCCCCGAGGGACAGATGTGAGTGAGGGTCCCCTCCCCTTCACAGGGACACGGGGTGGCCCTGGGCTGGCAGCTGGGGGAACATGGGAGGATTAGGCTCATGGCCACCCCATGAGCTGAGGAGAAAAGAGGGTTTTCCATGGTGGCTGGCAGTGCTGTCCATGGGGATACCCACTGGGCACTGTCTTTTGGCCACGCTGGGCTTGCAGGTGTTGGGTGATTGATTGACTGTACTCTGCTGTTCATGGGGACCAGGGCAGTTGTTTCACTGTCCCTCACATCCAGCCCCACTTAATTTGGGTGCTGCTTACCCTGGAGCCTTCCCACTACTCAGCAAAGGGGCTTCCACACACTTGGCTCTCCCTTTGTTAGCAATCCCAATCAAACAAGCCCACCTGTGAGCCAGGGAAGATGACAAATTTAGGCATGGTGATGAACGAGGCTTTTTGCAGGAGATGGTGACTGTCCACATTTCTGGAGCCTGCATAGTTTGGACATTGACTGGTGGCTGCTGCCCCTGCCCTGAGCAGAATGCAGGGAGGGCAGCTTGTCCAGGAGCCACCAGCAATGGGCTGAAACCCCACAGGGAAAGTGCTCCCTGAGCCCTGTGTGCACAGCAGGGGCGGCTCCCATGGCTGGTGTGCCCAGGGCAGGATCCTGCTGCTGGCAGGGTGTGTCTCAGGGCAGACATGGGCTTTGCAGAGCTGCAGCCGAGGGCAGGGAGTGGAAGCTGGAGGCTTTTCCCTGAAGTGTTACCACACACATGGGGGTTTCTGCTGTTGTATTTATTTATTCCTGCTCCTTTGGAAGGAGGGGGTGGCCCCCAATGGGGCAAAGTCTGGGAAGAAGGCAGATGAGAAGCTCAGCTGGTGGTGGGAGCACGCTCTGCTCCCCTTTGCTTTGCTCAGTGATCCCAGACACATTTGTCACCATGGTCCCTTCTGCTTATCCATGGAGCAGCTGTAACTCATCTCAGCCACAGACTTAATTTCATGAATATTCATAGAGCCAATTTGATCCTTGGCTAGGAATCTCCATTAAAACCTTAGCCAATTCATAAGCTGGTGTCAATCAGTGCATTGCAGTTAAAATTGAGGAGGAGCAGGGGGCTGAACTTGTGCCTGTCAGCCTCTGAAGCTCAATGTCCCCTTTTCTCTGGGGACTGCATTCAGGGCCACTGTGTTGGTCTGCAACAATTTGTGTTGCTCTTGAGTTTGGCTTTAGCCCTTTGCCTGCATTGTGAATGGAGAGGGTTGTGTGGGCTTGCTGAGGTGTCACAGAGAGACCCCCCCCCGTCCCCCAGGGCTGGTGGGACTGAAATGCTTGTTTGCTTTAATCTGGCCTTGGCAGAGGGATATTTGCTGCTGGGCCTTGGGTTTGCTCACACAGCACCCAGCCAGCAGCACCTTTGCTTTTCCCAGCACATGGGTCTCACCTGGCTCCATGCAGGGACTGCTGACGATGGGGCTGTAACCTCCCATCCCTTCCCATCCCTTCCCAGCAATATCCAGGGGATCACATGCTGCAAAAGCCATGTTTGGTGTGTCTGCAGCTCCCTCCTCCACCCACTGTCCCTTCCTGCGAGCCCAGGGCCAGGCAGCATCTCTGGGCAAGAGCAGTGGATCTCCCTTCCCACTCACAGCCCAGTGCAGCTTCATCTCCCTCAGCAAACAGATTTTTCAGATTTTCTTGGCTGCTCTGTGTTTTCCGCTCCCGAGCTGTAACAAGGGCTCCAAAATGTTCTTTCCATTGGGAACCAACAGTGGAATAAGCTGATCCTAGTAAATGCCTGACAAATTATTTTTCCAGCCAGCAGATGACCGGCTGGGTTTATACAGCTCTAACCTGCAGTTACCTCTGCTGGAACCAAGATAATTTTTTATTTCCTTCCAAACCACTGCTACTATTCCTACCACCAGGCGAGGAGAAGCATCTGGCTTGCCTGGAGTGTTCAGGGCTGCTCCTTTCTGTAGCAAAGAGCTGCTATTTAGGAAGCAGAGATCACAGTTCACCACTTGCTTGGAAGCAGTCACAGCAGTGCAGCTGTTAAAGCTCTCTGCTGCTCCTAAATGCTCCCTTGGGTTCCCTGTGGAGTGTGAAGCAGCATCACAGGGAGGGGAAGGGACTTGCTGTTGGTTTCACAGCTCCTCTGGATTCAAAGCAAATGAAAACTCCTGAGGGGGTGAATGTTAACATGAATTTCTTTGCCCTTTTTCTGGTCCATCACCTTCACCATCAGCCTATGAGCAGCCCTTGCTTGCTCCTTTGAACTCCTCTGCAGCCCCCCTTATTCTGGGCCACTTCCAGAGTTTATTTGCCTCCTGTGATATTTTATTTGCAATTTAGTCCTGCCCCATTTAATACAGTACAAAATGGGAACCCAAGGATTTATCACCAGCACTGGGGCTTTAACTGGGCTGTTGCTTCCACTTTTACAAGAGTGATATATAGGCTATATACCCCCCCTAGAGGGGATCTTTAGGGTGAGCTGACTGTGTCTGAAGGTGTGAGCTGGTGTAAGGCCGTTGGGGTTGTTTTCTGCCTGCAGCCTGAAGGACGAGCAGCCGGTGCAGTGCGGGCAGTACGACGGGCTGGTGGAGCTGGCCACCATCTGTGCCCTCTGCAATGACTCCTCGCTGGACTACAATGAGGTCTGGGGGCACCAGGGCCAGGGCAGGGTGGGGGGATGCTCTTGCTGTGCCTCAGGGTAAAGCCAGTAGAGTTTGTCCCTTGGGATCCCCTTCCCTGGCTTCAGCTCATCCCAGTATCATCAGCTCAAGGGGATGCTCTGGTGTGGTGGGTGACAGCATCCTCAGGGGCAGCAGCAGCACATAGAGGATGTGCTCTAAAGATTAAGCTCTTCAGCTCTTTTTTTTTTTTTTTCTGCCCTCTAGTCCAAAAAAGTCTATGAGAAGGTGGGGGAAGCCACTGAAACAGCCCTGACGTGCCTGGTGGAGAAGATGAATGTCTTCAACACAGACCTCAGCAAACTCTCCAAGGTGGAGAGAGCCAATGCCTGCAATTCAGTGAGTGGACATCAGCCCCTGGGAGCTACAGCCCTGAGGGACAGGAGGGAGAGGAGGGATTTAGGATGTGTGTCGTTTGGGCAATAAACACTTGCAGTGATCTAAGGGACAGATTTGGCACAAGGACATGATTTCCAGGCTCTCATGGTGAGTGTTTTTGGAACAATGGCCCTGGGGGGTGCTGATGCAGGGCCTTGAGGACCAACATACATGGAGCTTTGGAGCAGGTGATTCCTGAGGCTCCAACTCAGTCCAGTGCCTGCTCAGGCAGGAGAGACCCTCTGAGTCATAGCCCAAGCTCTGGCGGCAGATGAGGAAGTTTGGAGTTATCTTTAGGTGCCCAGATTGCACTGAGCAGCCACCCTCCAGCATGAACCAAACCCTATTCCCCAGAGCCTTGCTAGCCCCAGTGACACTTCCTCCTTGGAAACATCTATTTTTGACATAAAAATATCTTGTCCTGACTATTCCCCTACTCCAGCGTCTCCCTGTCTTCCTGGGTGAAAATACACTTTATTTTGGGTCTGTATTTCCTTCACTTTAGATCTTATAATGCCTTTACTTGCTTAAAGGGCTCTCTGTTCCAGCATTTTTTCCCGATAGGTCTGTGCAGGTTGTAATAAATCTCCTGACTCCTTTCTGACATGGAAGGCTTGTAAGATTTCAGCCCTGTCCCATCCTTGCTGGCTCCTGTGGCTGCCTTTCTCCTCCCATCCCAGGGGCTCAGCAGGGTTGTCAGCCAAGGCAGAAGGCACCAGTGTCCCTGGCACGTCCTGGCTCAGCCCAGTGCTGTTCCTGCAGGTGATCAAGCAGCTGATGAGGAAGGAGTGCACCCTGGAGTTCTCCCGGGACCGCAAGTCCATGTCCGTGTACTGCACTCCCACCGGGCCTGGCAACAACTCCACGGGCAGCAAGATGTTTGTCAAGGTAGGGGCAAAGCTCCTGCAGGGTCCAGCTGCCCCCTGCACCCCCAGCAGGATTTGGCCCTTAAGATGGGCCAAAGTACAGGGCAGGGATGATGCTCTGCAGTTCCTCTCACACTCTGTCTGCCTGGGGATCCAGGATCCAGCAGGTAGGCTGGTGGGGCCAGTGAGGAGGTGAGTCTTTGACATTTTGATGAGGGGAAAAAAGGGGGTGAAGTGATTTAGAGGGAGGAAAAGGTGCTGAGTGTGCTGGTGCTGGGGCAAAGGAGAGCTACCCTCGTGCAGAATTTGGGCATTTTTCTTTATTAAAGGCTTGGACCCTCCAGATGCCAGTAATGCCCAAAGGATGATGTCCAGTTTTCCACTGTAACCAGAAATAAAATAGTTTCATAGGGCATTTTCTTCCCAAGAGAAGAGATGCTGTGGAATTTCTCCCTGCTGACTCTGAGAAGATTTGGATGTTCTTGTTCCCACTGGGAGATGATCTGGGTGGGTGAACTCTGCCCTCCAAGTCAGGCTGGGACCCTCTGAAGCCTCTGGATCTGTGGCCCGGGGTGAGCTTTTTAAGAGGTGCCATAGAAGGATTGCAAGTTGTATATTAAAGAGCAATGTCAGGGTCCTTTGTAAGGTCAGACAGGCTGGGGTGAGATGCTGGAATGGCAAAGGAAATGTTTTCCTGAGTTGCAAAGGCATCACAAGCATCCGCTGAGTATCCCACGTTTTCCACACAGATTTACAGCCCTCATCCCCTGCAGGTCGTAGCAGGGATCTGTGGGGCGGGGGTATCGGGCGGATGTGCAGGTTTTGCAGGAGTCAGCTGGCTCTCCAGCAGACCCTGCTCTTGGTGACCTGGTGCGTGTTCGTGCTCCGGGCTGTGATCCCGGTGTGCTCGGTCGGAGGCTGCCATCTAGTGCCCTGAGTCACAGGGCCGGGATGCGTGCTGGAATTTGGGGGAGATTTCCTCTGCCTTTGCCCAAACTTGGCGGCTTCCCTCCCTCTGGCACTTCCCCTCCAGCTCGGCTCCATCCCCTGAGCCCTCCGCTCCTCCGCAGGGTGCCCCGGAAAGCGTCATCGAGCGCTGCACCCACGTCCGTGTGGGCACGGCCAAGGTCCCGCTGACGGCCCCGGTGCGGGACAAGATCCTGAGCAGGATCCGGGACTGGGGCATGGGCATCGACACCCTGCGCTGCCTGGCCCTGGCCACACACGACTCCCCCGTCCGCAGGGAGACCATGCAGCTGCACGACTCCGCCGCCTTCGTCCACTACGAGGTACGGCACTGCAGCTTCCTTCCTTATTCCCGGAGTTTCCCCATACACTCCCAGCTGTCCCAGCAGTGTTTTCCCGCTGGTTTCTCTGTGGGCAGTGTAATGGGTCATCTCCTCTGCAAGGATATGCTCATGTTGTCTGAAGGATAACAAACCCCATGTCACTGAGCATGTTTTCCTTTGGAGTGACTACTGAGAGAGGGCTTTGGAGACCATCTGTGAGGGATGGGGAGGAGGGGAGCAAACAGAAAACGTGAGGAGAAGCAGAGGGGCTGGCAGCATCCTCTTGGATTGGGGCTGTAGGGTGCATCCCTGGGGGAATTGGTAGAAAACCTCTTGAAAGTTTCTTCTCCCGGGAAATCCCTGTGAAGCCCAGGGTGGTTTCATAGCACTGAGGGGAAGTGAATGCCTCCCAAGAGGTTAATGTGGGTCTGGGGTGTGTTCCTCCCGCCCAGAACAACCTGACCTTTGTGGGCTGTGTGGGGATGCTGGACCCTCCCCGCAAAGAGGTGACCTCCTCCATCGAGATGTGCCGCAAGGCCGGCATCCGCGTCATCATGATCACTGGTGACAACAAGGGCACGGCTGTGGCCATCTGCCGCCGGATCAGCATCTTCTCAGAGACAGAGGACGTGTCTGGCAAGGCCTACACGGGCAGGGAGTTCGATGAGCTGTCCCCCGAGGCACAGCGCCAGGCGTGCCGGGAGGCCCGGTGCTTCGCCCGCGTGGAGCCGGCCCACAAGTCCCGCATCGTCGAGTACCTCCAGTCCTTCAATGAGATCACGGCCATGGTGAGCCCTCACGGACACCCTGCCACCCCCCTGTACCCTCCTCCCCACCCTGCCACCTCCCTGTGCCCTCCTCCCCACCCTGCCACCCCCCTGTGCTCTCCTCCCCACCCTGCTCAGTCCCTTGCACGCTGACCCACGGCTTTGTGCAGACAGGTGATGGCGTCAATGACGCTCCGGCGCTGAAGAAGGCGGAGATCGGCATCGCCATGGGGTCGGGCACGGCCGTGGCCAAGTCAGCTGCTGAGATGGTGCTCTCTGATGACAACTTCTCCACCATCGTGTCGGCCGTGGAGGAGGGCAGGGCCATCTACAACAACATGAAGCAGTTCATCCGCTATCTCATCTCCTCCAACGTCGGGGAGGTCGTTTGGTGAGAGCCTCCCACACCGGGCACCATGCTGTAGGAGCAGCAGTGGGGGGACACATCCCCTGGGACAGGTGACCTGCAGTCAGCAGGATGTAGGGCCCAAACTGGTAATCCCAGGCACCATGTCTCATCCCCCAAGGGCAGGGAGCTTTTATTTATTTGTAGTTTTACAATCCTGCTACCTTGCAGGACCTGTTCTGTTAAAGTATTGCCATTTAAGCCCGTGCAAGTGCCAGATTTGGGTGCAGATATTTGTGCACAGGCTGTTGTCACCCAGTCACAGCTATCACTGCTCCTGCCCATCCCTCCCAGTCCTCAGCAACATCAGCACAATCTTGGGATCACTTGGACATCCTTTGCCCTTGCATTTCAGCGTGGGTGTTTCTGCTGGCAGTGGGAACCTTTGTGGCCGTGGGCACATCAGTAGTTGGGTTGCAACTGCAAAGCAAATCTTAATAGCAATAGAAACAAATTTTAGCTGCAAAATTCAGTGCTGGGTTTCAGGTTCCTTATCAGGGGCTGTGGGTTCATTTGCAGGACTTTGGGTGAATATTCAGTTTGGAGCTTTGGATCTAGATGCTCTCTCCCCCTTGCATGACACAGAACCTTGCCTGCCCAGAGCTTGTCTAATTTCATATCTCTTATTTTTTTCCCTGCAGTATCTTCCTGACAGCCATCCTGGGCTTGCCTGAGGCCCTCATCCCTGTGCAGCTGCTGTGGGTGAACCTGGTGACAGATGGGCTGCCAGCCACTGCTCTGGGCTTCAATCCCCCTGACCTGGACATCATGGACAAGCAGCCCCGCAACCCCAAGGAGCCCCTCATCAGTGGCTGGCTCTTCTTCCGCTACCTGGCTGTTGGAGGTGGGCACTGTGGGGATGTTGGAACCTTGGTCACTGAGAATTTTAGACTTTCTGTGCTGACAGCCGCTGCCTCCTAAGAAAATATTGCATTTGACTTGAGGCCGTGGAGAAGGCTTCTAAAATTGAATGATAGAATTGGGATTATGGGTGTTTAGTTTAGAATAGAAGTGTGTTGTATCACATGGTAGAAAACTTAAGGTTTTAGGGTTTTTTTTTAGTTTAAGGTTTTAGAATATAGTAATATAGCAAGATGGAGTTTTTAGGGTGGAGACTAGTCCTTTTTCACTTTTTTCTTCATGGGTCTGGGTGGTATTTTGGGATTGGATAGAAAAGTCCACATTGTGGGCCACGGGTGGTTGGTTATTGGGTTAAAAGTAAAAATAATTTAGGTGTTATTTTTTAATAGGATAGTTAATCCTTAAAAGGCCTTGTAGAGAGAGAGATAGGAGCCTAGGTGTTGTGGGTGCTGGGGTAAGAGTGTCTCTCTTGGTCACAGTGTACGTGGGCCTGGCCACAGTGGGTGCAGCGACCTGGTGGTTCCTGTACGACGCCGAGGGACCACAGGTCTCCTTCCATCAGCTGGTGAGTCAGGAGGGGAACAGGCTGACAGCTGGAGCAGATGGGTGGGGGTGTGAATTCACGTGTTGGGGTCTTTCATCTACCTCTCCTCTGTGTTGGTTGTAGCATTCCAAAATTCCTAGTTGAGAAGACAGTAATTTAAAACAGAAGCAAATTCTCTCCCTCAGGCTGTTTCTAGCCTTGCTTTTGTCAGCCACCAGCATGGTAGTGAAAGTTTCAGATTCTGAAAGATTCAGAGAAGATGAAAGTAGCTTCTGTGCCTCTTCCCATATTGGGAAGGCTCTATTCTTACATTACTGTAGCTAATATGAAAACTGCAGGGTAGGGGGAAAGCAGGTGCTATCACATCCCAATGGCATGTGCAATGCAAGATGGATTTCTGATGGAGACGTGCTCAAACTCCTTCCTAACTGCACCTGAGAGCCTCAAAGCCATTGTCCAGCCATACCCCTAAAGCCCAACCCCAGCAGAAGTTGGGGCACTGTAGGCAGTTTATTGGTTGCTCTGAACTGTGGGATATTTAACAGCAACCCAGTTCATCACCTGCCCCCCAACCAGTCGACTCTTCCTCCTCTCTCCTGCCTTTCCTGCTGCTCTGCCATGTATTTACCAGCAGTTTCCTGTGCTGACAGAGGAACTTCATGAGGTGCACTGAGGACAACCCCATCTTCGAAGGAATTGACTGCGAGATCTTCGAGTCGCGATACCCAACGACGATGGCTCTGTCTGTGCTGGTGACAATCGAAATGTGCAATGCTCTGAACAGGTGTGGTGGCCACAGGGCTGCTCTCTTTGCTCTGTGCATGACTGATTTTGTGCAGGGTCTCTTTGAGGGTCTGTGGGAGGGCTTTGGCTTTGGCTCAGCAGAGCCATTCAGAGCACCCTCACAGGGCACCACTGGGTTTTCTGTAGAGAAGCTCCTCCAAGGCAGTGTGCTGTGGCTGACAGCAGTGAAGGAAGGATTGGATATGCATTTGTTAGTGATTTGGTCATTAATGATTGGCCCTAATCCATGCATTGCTGGTTGTATTGGGCATCCACATGCAGCTTGCAGCTGAGCCTGATGATGAAGAGCCTTGAAAATAAAGGATATAGCATATGGCCTTGCATGCTGGAGGGAAATGAAGTTCCCAGCATGGGCAGATGTAGGGAGGTTTCTGGGGCTAATGCTGTCCCCTCACTTTTACAGTGTCTCTGAGAACCAGTCGCTGCTGCGGATGCCACCGTGGCTCAACATCTGGCTGCTGGGGGCCATCATCATGTCCATGGCTCTGCACTTCCTCATCCTCTATGTCAAGCCCATGCCTGTGAGTGCCCTCTGTCACCTCCCTGTGCCTTCTGTGGACAAGGATATCCCTGGAGCAATCTCTGGGTCTGGAAACTTCTGGGATGGTTGTTTCCAGCAGGTGCCCTCAGGACCAGGTCGCATGACTCAACCCAGCATGAAAAATAGGAGTCATTCTGCCCCATGAGCCCTCCCTATGGGCACTGCAAAGGCTCTTGATATCTCCAGAGGGTGGTTGAGCCCTTTAGGAGTCGTCTCCTTATTTTGCAAGGTTGGGGATGCCTCGGTTGCTGCCCAAAGGTGTTTAAGATGAAGTTTCTGTACTCAGGAGGTTGCACTGTCCCTTGTCACCTGCTAAGCATCTGTGAGCACATAAACACACAGTCCTACCTTGTGTCTCACTTTCCCCATTTGCAGGGGAGGTGAAGAACGTATTTTTTTATTCATCTTGGCCTAGAGCCACCTTGGATCATGACAGACGTTGAAGTAATTCTCCTGTTCGGGCTGTCTAGATCCTCCCTCTTTATACCTGGGATGACCCTCTCTCAACCTTTGCCACGTGATCCTTAAAACAACAGAATATCCCACCTGCTTCCCTGCTGACATGTCCAATCCTTTCCACCCTGCAGCTCATCTTCCAGGTGACCCCCCTGAGCTGGCCGCAGTGGGTGGTTGTGATGAAGATCTCCCTGCCTGTGATCCTGCTGGATGAAGGACTCAAGTACCTTTCCCGCAACCACCTGGATGGTGAGCATGGTCTGCACCACCCCGGGTTAGGGTGGCTCTGTGGCACTTTGCTTGGGGTTCCTGGTGGCTTTGTGGGCCCTTTGCTCATCTCCTCTGCTTGTGTGATGTCTGCACCTGCATGTTCACCCACCTTTGCCGTACAAAGGGGCTTTTTCTCCTACTCCCATCCTTCCTGGTGCCACGCCTGGCAGAGCAGTTGGTAATTACATCTGCTGGAAATGCTCCCTTTGGAGCTGGAGCATTAGATAAATCTGCCACAGGTTATTAATTCAACTCCTCTCGAACCTCCAGGAACTGGATCCCTTTAAAGCAAAACCTCCAGGAACTGGATCCCTTATAAAGCAAAACAAATCAAACACTGATTTGTAACAGGAACCCTTTCTTTTTTCCTCTCAGATTTCCACCCCCCTCTGTTCGTCCTTATTTTGTGTTGGCAACCTCTGTGTTAAGATCAGTTGGGAGCTGAACACCTTATAAACTGGTTTTAATGGGGTTGCCCTTGGCCAGCTCCACTCAGGATGCAGCCCTTGGCACAACCAGAGGAGAAGCAGCTCCTGTGACACTGGAGCAGCAGTTCCCTTGGGCTCCTGGGCTCCATCCTGTAAATCACAGCATGTCTTTGGGCAGCCCTCCAAAGAGATGATTTAATCTTTTCTTTTATTTCTTGCAAAAGATGTTGCTGTGGGGGATATCTCAGCACTGAGTTAAGCCCATAGGTTTTCCTGGTGGTGGCTGCAGGCCCAGGGCTGCTGAGCAGTGCTGTGCCTGCCACAGGGGTGGCCCCTCTCCAGAAAACAGGATTATTCATTTTTGGGGGTGAGCTTGCTCTGGCAGTGATAGCAGGGAGAAGAAGGTCAGGAAAGGCACTGTCCTTGCTCAGGGAAGCTCTGGGGGCAGATGAACAATCTTGGGTGTGAGGACTGATAGTCCTTCCATACCATCACCTTGCTCAAACCATCTTTTCACCCCTTAGGCAACCTGTATCATAGCAAATCCCTCTTTTTCTCTTCACCCTGTAATAATGACCCAAAAAATCTGTGCAAAGCCACTCTTGCCTTCCTGGGCTGAAGGCAGGTCTGGCCAGCCCTGGCAAGGAGGGCTTTGGGGCTTTGTAACAGCTGTGTTTGGTTTCTCATGGAGCAGAGCTTTGCAAGTACCTGGAAATATGGGATGGGAAAGTATTACAGGCAAGAAATTATCTCAAGCAGGTCTCCCTCTCCATCAGTGTGCCCCAGTGTGCAGGTGGTGCTCAGGTCAGCCTTTCTTTCTGTGTTGAGCAGAAACTCAGCAATTGCTCAGAGAAACAGAGGTGCAGGACTCCTGATTTTACAAACCAGATAGAAATTGTTTGTAGCCTGTTCTTATTGAATTGTTTCATCTCTCATCAGACACCCAGGTCTGTTTTATCCCACAATTACGAGCCTGTAGAAACAATTCTACAGCGCAGCACCAGGCTGGGGTGTAGGAGAGCTGGTTAATGTTGCATCCCATGCATGCCCTCGGTCTTCACTTCACCATCTGTGGTCTGGGGCTGAGTCTGTTTTTCTCCCACACTTTGTATTTCTCTATAAAGTCTCAGCACTGTTGGAGGAAGGGCTTTTCTTTGGCTCTGCTTGCACAGCTCCAAGCACAGCAAGGTTTCTGGTAGGCACATGATCCTCTCAAGTGCCACCACAGCAGCTCAGCAGCTCAGTTTTCTCCTGCCATGGCATGCTTACAATGTCTCAGGTCCTCTGAGCTTCCCTCATCCCCACAGTCACGATGCTGCTAATGCTCACAGGTTGCTCTGTCTCATGGATCCAGGGTTTCCCGTGCAGCTCTTCTGTCACGCTGTGTGGCAAAGTCACCACGCTTAAATCATCAGACTTGAAAGAAGTAATTGAAACTCTTCATCTTCCTGATTCCTCTGGCTTTTGGAAAGCAAAGGAAAAAACCTCCAAAAGCCACTTTTATATGTGGTCTTGTGATTTTTTTACCAGGCATTCTCAGGACTGTAAGACCCAAGATGAACAGGGAGCACCAGGTGAATACCTGCAAGACTTCAGAGCAAGGCTTGGCTTCCTTATGTGTCTCATCCCTGAATGCTGTATCCCTGTGCTTCCTGCAGAGTTTTTTTTCTGTGTGGTGGGGCCCTACCTGGAATGTGGCTGGGTGAACATGGCTTAGATACAGAACAGAGATACAATGATAGAGCCAAGGGACTCTCCCCAGACAGGATCTCCTTTCCCACAGTGGTCCCTGTGCTTTGTTTCAAAATAAGGCCTAACAAGCCTGTGAAGGAGCTGTTGGTGGCAGTTTTGGCCAGGGGCCAGGCTAGCACTTGGTCTCTGCAAGACAGTGCTTGGGGATGGTCTCCAGCATGGGACCTTCCAAGGGATGGCCAAGGGTGTTCAGCTGAGGAATGCAAATGTATAGCTGCAAGTTCTGCTGTTTCAGGTTTTGCATGGGAAAGTTTCTCCTTTGATGAGATTTATGTAAGTTGTGTTTCCATTATGCTGGATTTTCCTTGCCCTTGAAGTGGCAGAAAGCTGAGACTCTTCAGTTCTCCCTGTGGTCTCAGTGCTTTGCATTCCTCTCCCCATCACTCTGCTCATGTCCAGCCTTTCATCTCACATGCTTTGCATATCTGGCTGCCTTCATTCCTCTCTGGCCCCTCTGAGGTTTGTGCTGGCTCAGTTTTGAGAGCTGCAGACATTCTGGTCAGGAACAGGGAGATGTTCTCAGGGGTCTGTCACACACTGGCAGGCTCACAAGAGCTCACCACCCTCAGGGACCTCTTGCTGTAGTATCTTTAATATTTTCCATTCTCTATGCATTCAAGTGTTTGTTCTCTTCGAGTCCTGTGGCATGCAGGAGGAAGGTTTCCAGGCATCTGTGCCAAGGCCTTGCAGAAGTCTCTGTCTCTTTTCTGAGTGGTTCTCAAGAAGTACCAAATCTAGGGAGGACACTGAGATAACCCCAGTGCTCATGTTCCTCTGTGCACCATCAGCCCACTGCCAAGGCTACCCTGCTCCCCTCCTGCACTGTCCCTGGACCTTCTCATGTTCACCACCTCAAAGCAAACCCCTTGCAGGTGTTGGAGTTGCTGCTGGGGTTGTTCTCAGCATGTTCAGCAGCAGGCCCTGTCTGGGTGCTGAGCATCACCAGTTCTCACCTGTGCTGGGGTAAAAGCCGGGGCAAAATCACAAAGCAGGTGTTTTCTGCAACACAACTACATTCCTGCCCTGACAGCAGCAGGGCCACTGAAAATCAGGAGTTTGGATGCACAGGAATTGACTTGGTGTCTTTTGTGGCAGATTAGCATTCAGGCAGCTCTTTGTCCTTGCGCCCAGTGAGGACAGCAGTCCCCGGGGTCATTTTGCAGGAGATGCAAGACAGTGGCCACCTCACCCTGTTCCTGTCCCCACCAGGTCCCTGTTCCCTCTCCCATGGGCAGCACAGTGCCCTGTAGTCTCCTGCCACTGCAGCTGATGTGCAGATGAGGTTGTTCCCTTGGGTGAACATCACCACCACTGAGGGAGCTTTGGCCACTTCCCTGCAAAGCTGGCATCAGCTTTAGGCTTCAGCATCCTCCCAGAGGAGAGTGGCTGGCAGAGGTGGCAGTGCAGTGACAAGTGCATCACACTCCCTGCCAGGGCCAGATGGAGCTCTGCATCTGAGACAGCCCAAAATTTCCAGGGACCAAAATCTCCATATCTAAATCACAAAAAACCCTCCAGCATATAGCAAAAATGATCTGTTCACCCTCATTTTCCCCCATGCACCTACACCTGGGTATGAGGGAACCCCCCGAAACTCCCCCAGGAGCACAGGAGCTGCTGCAGCTGCCCGTGCTCCCTGCAGAGGAGGCAGGCATCCCTCTCCCTGGCACGGCAGAGCCGGGAGCGAGTGCCTGCGGCCGTGGCCTGCCCTTGTAGGGTAATCTGTGCCTGGAGCTACCTTGGCCGGGTGCTGGCAGAGGAATGTGTCCCCATGGGCCAAGTATTCCCTTGAGCTGTGGGATGCTCTGCAGGAGAGCAGTGCTGCACCTTCCAGTGCTGGAATCTCCATGTGGGATTTTACAGCTCCGCTGCCTTGCTTTTTGTTTTTATTTCTCCCTCTCTGCTGTTTTTTCATATGTGTCTGTGTGTTGTGCTTTAGAAATGAAAGAGCAAAGGGAAGCTGCCAGTGTTACTGCCCTGCTATTGCAAAAGGATGGGGGGACCCTTTTGGTTTTCTCCTGGGGTCCGGGATCTCAGCTGAAGCTCAGGGTGCCCTGGTGTGATGGGGGAGATGTGCATTTTTCAGAGCTACAAGGGCTGCAGCGTTTCCCTTGGTGAAGGAAATGATCTGGGCTGGCAGTGGGAGCCTGCATCCCTCCAGCAGCACCTTTTACCTGTTGAGGAAAGTCAGAAGCAGTAAGGAAAAACCTCCCCAAAAGCCTCAGCTGTCTGGGGGGGAGCAGACCTTGGAGGAGCTGAGCTCACATTGTTCAGTCGCTGGTTTGCAAGTGTTGAAGGGCTGTGACACCCCTGGTGTGAGGCAGCATCCAGAGGGACTGTGACCATCCCATCATCCCTGCAGACAGGGCCTGCATTCCCCCCAGCTCCTGTCACCAGTGTGAGGCAAGGACAGATGGACACTGGCATGCAGGGACTTGCAGATGTGGGAGCTGGACCCTTTGCTAGTTTCAGGGCTCATGGAAACACCTGACTTGCTCTGTGCCAGGATTGTGTTACTTTAGAGACCTGAGATCAACTTTTTGAAGAGCATCCACTGTGGTTAACACTGCAACCATGTCCCCTTCCTGTCCCTGCCTGCCACGTGCCACGGTATCCTCCTCCCTGTTTGCACAACCATGGGGTGATGTGTTCAGGGGAAGTGCCATGGCTGGCAAATTACCACTGATGTGTCACCCAGTGGGGACTGTTCAGCTGCTGGAGGAGAGGGAAGAGATGCTGCTGCAATGGGGAGGAGATTAATTTTGATTATTGCAAAGATATTTAATACAGTGCGGTTGCCAGCATCCCTGCTTTACACCAAAGCCTGCAGTGTCATCCAGAGGGATGCTGCCATCCCATCAAACCTTTTTATCCCAGGACACAAGAGCTGGGCTCTGGAGCCAGCACTGAAAAAAAGATTTGGCAGAAGTTGCAAAAAGGCCTTTCCCCTCTCTCTTGCCTGTTATTTATTAATTCCCCTGAAAGCTTGTCGGCACCAGGGTTGGCAGCAGGCACGGGTAACCTTGGGCAGGACCCTTATTTATCAAGAGCACAGGAACAGCAGTCCCCAGTGAGATGTATTTCTTGATGTGTGCAGTGATGAAAGATAGAGAAATGCAGTCAAAAGATTCATGATAAGGGATTTTTCACACTCTCCTTAGCAAGTGCTGCTTCTGGGTGGGTTTTTTTTTAAGGAAAAAAATCTGTTCTGAGCAGACCAAGCTACCCCAGGCTGGAGGACAGCTGCTGCCTCAGGGATCAGGGACACTCCTGTCCGCTGCTTGGTAACTGGGGATCTACTTGCTGTAAGTCAAGTTCTGGCAGGGATTTTGAGGCTGCTCACATGGAGTTCAAGCTGGATACCATCACTTTCCTGCAGGCCATGTGTTGCCTGCCACTTTCCATGTCCAACCCCATCCATCTGAAGGGAGGCAGAAGGTTGGGAGGGCAGCCCTGGGACAGTGGCTGTGATGAGTAGGTTGGTCTTTGCTCATTGTTTTGGAGGTACTTATAGCTGTAGGTACGTGGGTAGTGTGTGTATAAGTGGTGTCAGCCCATGGAGCAGCATCCATGTCTCTGGCTGCAGCGGGGCTGGGGCTCTGGGGTGGGTGGGAGAGTGCAATGAGCTTCCTCCTCTCTGAGCCACTGCTTTTCCCTGCATAATGCCTCATTAGGAGTAGTAAGGAGGAATCCTGTCTACTCATCTTCCCACATGGATCCACCTCATCCCTTTTCCTAACTCCTGCAGAGACCTTCCTCACCCAGGGACCGGGCATCATCCTCCTCCTCCTCATGCAGCCTGAACTGCCACAGCTGCAGCTCAGTGCAGACATGTTGCACTAGGACATGAAATAAAGATGCTGGACTCCAGTCAGAGGGCAGTAGAAATCAGAAGGTTTTATTCACAATTCATTCAGCCCTTTTATAACACGCTGTGCTAAAGGCACGTTATTGGTCCATAGGGCTGACACCTCTCCCATTGGCTGAGTAACAGCAATAGCAAACAACACCTGTTGTTATGGGAAAGGAATATTGTCTACACAAGGTTGTTTTGGGAAACAGAAAAACTGGTGAAAAGTTTCCCTTGAGAAGAGCTAGCTCTTCTCAAGTTCAGAAAATACCGAGTCCACACAGAAAGGATCCAGGTTCCTTCTGGGATCAACCCGGGAGCAACCACTAAGAAAACCATGGAGCTGGTTTGCTTTTGAACCCTCACCAATACTTTTCCTTCTCATTTTTGCCCTTTGTTTCAGGAGAAGAGGACAAGAAATGAGTGACACGAGGGCGACACTCCAAACCAGAGGATCCCTCACTTGTAACTCGGACTGAAGTCTTGCATGCGTGACCATCGCTAAAGTCAGCAGGACATGCATGTGTCCGACTATCAGACAAATGCGGGTGAATCGTCGAAAAGAAAAAAAAATACTGATTTTGTTTTGTTCTGTAGCTTTCTTTTTCCTGTACATATGAGTGCAATTACTGGACAGCTGGCGTAGAGTTTGGGGATGGAGCTGTGTGGATCTGAATCATTGTAAAGTGGTTTCCTCGGGATTTGTTCTTGCCAAATTTGAGACCCTCTTTCCAATTTTCACGCTGGCTGAGTGAGCACGGGCAAGGTGACCTTCATGAGAGATTAGGGCAGGAAGTCGGGATTTGAGGCCACATCCCCCAGTGGGATGGGATGCACAAGGCAGCTTCTGGGGCTGGGAAGGGCTTGGCAGTGTGAGGGCAAGGAGAGAGGGGAGGGGGTTGTGTGTTGGGGTTATTGAGCCTTGATGATGTCCATAGTGTTGCTGCTGCTGTGCTCTGCTCCAGTGGCTGCAGCAGCTGGGCATAGCCTCAGAGTGTGTCCAACATTGGTGTGAGTCTCATGGATGTGTGTTCATACGTTGAGGTCAGGTGCATGTGGTGGAAGGCAAAGTTCTCCCTATTTATCACGCTGTCCTGTTTGATCCCTGCATTATGGAAAGCCTAGCACCTTCTCAGGCTCATCCAGCACCAAAGCACGATGAAGTCTTGTCTGTTCTCCATCTGGCATCTTGCTAGATCCCATCTGCACTATATAAGGCAGTCCTTCTCCTTGTAGGGGCAGCCATGTAAAGAAAAGCAAGGGCATGCCCACCTTGCATTCCTCCTGTCCGCCACTCCTTCCTGGTCACACTTTTTTTCCTCAGTGTTTTTAACTATTTCCCTAGCAGGAGTAGAGCTTAAGTGTTTAGGAGCACATCCATGGCTTCATGTGCTGTGCTTTGGAGAACATCACTGACTTGCACAGGGATCAAGATGGGAATGAATGTATGCTTGTACATAACGTGGTCTTTCTCCGTGAGTGGTGTTTGTTGTGGCATCTGTTTTTGTAAGGCACCAACTTTATCTTGCCTTCTGGGGATTTTTCCACAGCAGGAGTGAGAAAGTCTTCAGTGAGGGTTTGTAGATCAGGAGTGGATTTGGGATCCATTAAATTTATCTTTCTCCATTGAGCTGCATCAGCTGAGAAGCTGACAGTGGTTGGTTTCTTCTCCAGCTCTCCAAATCCTCCCTTCTGTTTTCCTCACAGTCCCCTAGGATCCACCCTGATGATGTTTAGTTAGCCAGAGCCTGTATCTTTCCTTTTTCTTACATTCCAGCAACAGCACTAGAGCCAGGGTCTGGGATAGCATTTGCTCCTTTGCTGTTGGTTTTTCTCTTCTACTTTTTTGCCTCTTAAAAGCTTCTGGTGTTTTTCTGTATCATCTGGGCAAGAGCATCTCTCCTTCCATACAGTAGGTGCCAAATATCATCCCTCCTTTCTTTTCTCCATCACCAGCATTGAAGATGAGCAGAGCCCCCAGACCAATGGGAATGTACAGAATTGTTATACTACTGAGCTGATTTATTGTACAGAAAACCTTGCATGAAATGTTGTTACTGTATTTAATATATAATGTATTCAAGGAATTTTAATATGGAGCTCTTTAAAAAGATCTTTATAGATACTCTGTGGTTAGAAGATTGTTGCTGATTTTTTTTAAATCTTATTATACTTTGTCTTGAAGAAGTTTTATTTTTCAAATGTGTTCTGTCTAAATGATTTGATCAGTTGATCCCATGGGATAACCAATTCCTCTTCAAAGATTTTCACCATGGATGAGACCCACCCTGGTGTAGAGGACCAGGACATGACCCAGGTACTGTATAAGCCTTCAAAATAAGGCTTCAGTAAGACTAATGCTGTAGACATGTGATTTGCCCTTCCTTAAAAGGGTGGATTTCACCTTATTTTAGTACAGGTGACAGAACTAAATTGTTTAAGTTGGGAAAGACATCCAAGATGTTTGAGTCCATCTGTGCAGAAAAACAACCAGTGGGAATTTAGTCCTATTCCAGCTCAGAGTCATCAGAAGAAGCAGCTTTGCTGTTTCTCTGAGGGTAACAACCAGTTTGAGAGAAGCTGGGCTGGATTCAGAGGCTAGACTGGATTCAGAGCATCCTAGCCCTGTTTGGAGGGTCCAGCAGGGCTTTCAGCTGCCCAATGGCATCTCCATGGGACAGGGTGGCCTTGGTCCCTTGTGCCTCCAGGAACCTGCTTGGTCCATCCACTACCTGAGTTATGCTGTTTTCCCTGGACTTAATGTCTAGTGGAGGATTATTAATTTAACCCAAATATACGTGGTGTGGAGAAGTTTCTTGTGTAAAAGCCCAAGCAGTGTCAGTCTGTTCATGCAATCATTGGGTCACAATTGTGAGTTACCAAACCCTGAGCCATCGTGGGCAAGAAACCAGAGCTGTGTCCCAGCTTGTTCTTTCCAGCAGCAGCAAATTGCATTGTATTTCTATTGTGAGCCTTCAGATCTATCTAGAAAATAGCCCAGGTAATCTGCATTAGAGCTGCCTGGAACAGGTGGCCCCCTTGCTAGGAGGGGCCATGTTGACATGTCCCCATTTCCCCTCCTGAATGGTTGATCACGTCTCTTGTCTCTCCCCCCATCCTTTAATTAGTTGGAGTACAGGTTTCACTCCATGCTTTTGATTACAGGGGCTTATGTTTCAAACATGTTAATGAAGTAGAAAAATATCCATAGCTGTAAGTATTTTTTTCCTTTATTCTTCAGGGAAGGGTCAGGATAAATCACAGAGTACTTATTTATTGCATGAATGCCAGCAGCAGTATGCTGGGAGCTTTTACAGGCTGGAACATGTTCTTATGTAAACTTGGAGATCCCAGAGCCAAGACCATCACTTTGGGATAGGCTCTTGTGTCTTACCAAGTCACCTGACTGTGCAATACAAGGGAGATGGACACTGGGTGGCTGTTTTGCCCTAAAGTTTTTTTTAAAAAGCAGCTTAGGGGCAAACCTCTGGGATCCTTGCTTTTCTTGGCAACAGAGGTTAGGAATTATTTCCTTTTTAGTTTTATTTTGATGGTGCTGCCTGGCATATTCTAAGTCTATAAATAAAACTCAGGTCTTTCCAGCAAGACCTTTAGCATTGGTGGGCTGCTGTGACAGATCCTCCACAAGATGCAGGGCACAGGACATGCTGGATGGCAGCATGGGATTATCCATGAGCACTTTATACTCCTTCCTCAGGGGCCAAGCACCATGCTGGGGTATAGCCAAGGTGGGAGGGGAAGGTCCTGTGCTCCTGGGGCAAGCACCAGGAGGTCAGTTGTGGAAAGTCTTTTGTACTATTTTGGGCTATTGTGTCATTCTGACCACTTGCTGGATGAGCTTTTCTCCTTGTGGTGTGTGATCCCATGGGGAGGCACGTTGGAAAGGGAAAAAGAGCAAAGTGCTGCATCCTGCATTTTATTTGTGTCGTGTGGCCCAGGTCTGGATGAAGTTTGTGTTTGTTTGTTTGGGGTTTTGGCACTGTGAACATTCCGTGTGTGTGTGTGTTTCTGGTGATGCTCTGCTCAGCCAAGGCTGGATGGCACCACCAGGCACTGGAGAGGGCACTAGGAGGGACAGGCTCTATGGAGGGGCTGGGCATTTCATTCCTGTAAGAGCATCAAATCTGGGATTGAGTCGGAGTTTCTGCTCACGGTGTGGATGGCAGAAGGAGGAGCAATAGGAAAACTCAGCATTCATTTTTGGTCCTTCTTTTGTACATCAGGCTGATAATGCTGCTTCCCAGTCAGGGTCCTGCTCCACCAAAATTCGTCAAATAATGATTTGAGCTGTACAGGGGCCCTGGCTGGGAGATGTTCATGAGGTTCAGTGACCTTGGCATTACATCACTCCTGAAACTCAAACACACCAGAGTCCCCATTACCAATTTGTAAGACTTACTGTGATTTTTGGACGATAGTGGCATGGCCATCACTTTGTATAAATGATGCCAGAGATTCAGTCCCATCTGGGCTCTTTTCCTCCCATTTTCTGTCAGGGGAGACAGCCTGGGACTCAGTTTTTTGGTACCAAGCAAGGAGAGGGCTTTACCCCATGCAGATCTTGTGTGGTACAGTTGGGGTTAGAATTTGCAGGGCTACAGTGAGGAGGTGACACAGGGTAAACTGTGCTCCTTGGACCTGTTCTTGCCATCCAGCTTTTGGTGTGAGTGGGGCATGAAATGAGCCAAAATCTGTGTGTGCCTGGAGTGGTGGGCACTTGGGACCAAGAGGAGGGCGATCACTGAACTGCCAGTGGGTGCCCTCAGTGGCTTCAGTCTGGGAATATGCTGATTTTTTTATATGAGATGCCTGAATAGCCAAATGTAGAAATCTCTGAGATTGTGCTTCATAGCAAAAGGTAAATTGTTATATCTTGGGGGGTGGGAGGGTGTTATCTGAGGGGTAGAACTGAAAGAAATGAGGTTTCCTATTTTATTACATGAGAGATATTTTTCCACTAAATTACTGCTTCCTAAACCATGTCCTTTGTCTGACTGTAAATAGCCAGGTGTGCTGGGAAGACGTGGGAAGGCTCCTTGTGGTCACATCCAAACAATCCACTCTGTTCACACAATATTGGGCTGATTTGTTTTATACTTAGAAAATTACAGAAATAAAAGCAATTTTACTGGATGACTCTGGGTTTTGGGGTTTTTTTTGTCTATTTAGTTGTTGTTGTTTCACCTTTTTTTTCTTTTCTTGTCCCATTTGTGGCTGATTTGGGGGACATTTGGGAGCCCATGGAGCCATACGGGAGTGCCTGAGGGCATTCTTCAGCTGTAAAAGGAGTTGTGCTCACCAGATCAAGATTTCTTGTGGGTTTTCAGAGGAGCCAAACTAGAAATGGAGCTGAGCTTGTGCCTGGTATGGGATGACAAAGGCAAAATGAGCGGAGTGGCATAGTATGACTGTTGGGAATTTTTAAATTCACTCGAGGGGCACAAGAATACAAATAACAGTGCTAATTTTGACTGTATCCAGAATAGTCATCACCTTATCTCCCCTAGCTGGGAGAGGAGGTTTAAATAAGCCCTGCAATAACCTCCACAAGAAATAATTGTGAAATAAATAATAATTAAATAACTTGGCTTCCTCTGGAGGGATGGCCTAGGGCTTGGGGCCATGCATTTCCATCTCTGCATCATCCGGAGCTCTGCCCATGGTGAAGCAGAAAATCCTGATCCAGCTGCAGGTCCTGTTTTGGAGCAAATCAGTGTTCATGGCAACATCTACCCTTGGTGCTTTTTTGCTGGGATGTGGCCCCATATATTCCCTCCCAATGGTGTTAGCAGGACAAAGGTGGTGCACAAGGTAAGCCAAAAGCTTTGTAGCCCACGGGGGTTACAAAGAGGGAATGGGATACCCTGGCACATGCTGGTTTTGGGAAAGGGCCATTGCTTGGCCTCCACTTTGCTGGTCCAGACTAATGTCAGAGCAAGAGGAGCACCACTGCCATGGCTGGAGGTGACCCTCAAGCCAGTCCCCCATACCAGAAATGCTGTCACAGCAGTGAAGGCAAAAACACCCCAAATTCCCCACCTGACGCTGTGTCAGCCCCTGGACCTTTGGGTATTATCACCTGGGGCTATGCTTGTCTTTTGAAGGCATGATTCAGTTGTTAAACAGTTGTTACCCTACCCAAAAAATCCCAAGAGTCCCTGTATCCCATTGCATAGCCCCCACATTGGATGTGCATCCACATTTCTGGAGGCCACACTGGCCACAGGGCCACTGACACCTTTTGGTGCCCCCGGCACCTCGGGTTCATGTTTGCTTTGGCATCAGCTAAACTATTGCTGAAGTATTTCCAGGGAGACATGTTGTCACAGCAACTGGGGATGGAAATGCCACTTCTGAGGGGTGAGTACCACCAAAAACATCTTGTGCCGGGGCATTGCAGCATGGGACAAGTACAGAGCCCAGCCAGCCCTGCTGGGAAGGAGTGAAGAGAGGTCAAGGACAAGTTAAAATTGGAAAGAAAACTGAACATGCTGTTTTGTAGGACCTTGCTTGCTCTCATCTGCCAATTTTTTTCCACCCTCCCCTTTTCCATTGCCAGCGGTGCAGTGTAAGCACCTCCTGCTACTGGTGAGGGCAAGGGGGCTGTGGTAGTCACAATTACTGGGAAAAGCCACCAGGTCTCAGGGGCTCTTCTGGGCAACCTTGACCACAGCAGGTCCCCTCTGCACCCACCATCATATTTTAAATCTTGCCTCTGTGTTACTCCTCCCCATCCATGGATCTGTAGCGTGCCACACATTTTTGTGCTGAAATTCAGAGCTCGGTGCTAGACACTGCCAAGCACGAGTCCGGGTTGTGTAATGAGCTTCATCTATTATTTTTGTATTTTCTTTCCCCCCTTTCAATGTCTGAGAGACTGGAAATACCTGGTAGCTTTTATGCCTTCCACAGTGGTGCTTCCTTGGGTGTGGGTGGGCTCTAACCCCATGCAGAGGTTTTCAGAACCCTCTTTGTGCTCCAGCAGTTCCTGTCCAGCTCAAAGCAAGGATGCACTTGCATTTACAAATGCCTCCCTAAAAATACCAGATTTTAAACTTTTCTCTCAGCCCCAAGCACACGCCAAGTGTGTTTAATGGGCAGGGGAAGGAGTTCCTTTCATAGCCATGGATGGATTCCTGTGCTAGCCCTGCACAACCCTGCCAGGGATACCCTTGGAGGGTCACCAGCCCTCAATGCCCTGGAGCTGGGGATGCTGGATGAGGCCAAAGCCTGGCGCTGGGGACCAGTCAATGCCAGCTGACCCAGGAGAGTGTTTGGGAAACCTGGCCCTAGGTCTTCACAACCTCAGACATAAACACAGGAGCTTTAGAGCCTCATTTGCTGTTTCTGCTTCCATTTTCCCCTCCTGTGGGCAGTGGAGCTAGATGGGTTCATTTGCCTTATCCCTACCTGGTTTTAGAGTCATAGAATAACAGAATAGTTTGGGTTGGTTTGGTCTTGTTCACACACCCTCCCATGGTCAGGGACACCTTCCACTAGACCAGCTTGCTCAAGGCCTCATCCAGCCTGGCCTCAAACACTTCCAGTTCCACTCTCTGTGTCCCTGTGTTGTCCCACTTGGTCCTTTCTTTTCATGCTGCTCAGGTCAGTGCTTTCTGTGCCCTGGGCAAACCCCTGTGTAGGGATTGGTGCAGAGGGTCATGGGACACCCCCCCGGCTACATCTTACACAGCAGGCTGATAAAAATCTCTTCCTCTTAATTCTATTTTTATTTTTCATTTGGGTGTTATATAATGTATTTATTATCACAGCAAACAAACATCCCAACCTGGCCTCAGGACAGCCCAGTGCCTGCACCACAGCTGAAAGCATCACAGCCCTATGATCTCAGCATCTCGGGCCAGTGAGTGCCCTGTCTGGGCAGGACAATCAACAACTGAACAGCCCAAGCAGGGCCCTGTCCCTCGATAACCACCTGGCAGAGGCAGGGAAGTGTGTTGGCAGCCACCTGGCACCACCATGCCACCATTGCTGGGCCATGTAGGTGAGCAATGCCTGTGCAAACTTAGTAAATTCCCCGTGATAAAGTAATTTAAGGAGTGGCAATCCCAGGGATGGCGTGGGTGTGGGAGAGGTGTGAGCCCATAAGTGTTTAGGCTGTGTTTTTTTCAAATATTTGGATGCTGTGGCCAAGTGAGTGCCCACGCTGGGTGCTGGTATGAGCCCAGGAAAAGATTCAGGTCCTGTTGGTGTTCCAGGCTGGGGTCTTCTGCTCTCCACATCACTCCAGATGGGGTCCAGCCCCACTCACCAGCTTCAACATGGCTCCAAGAGATTACAAAATGGCAGATGCATATTATCTCCCAATGGAAAGTATTTTAGCTAAATCCATGCTATAACCATTTTATTGACTCCAAGTACCAGAGAGGAGGTTATAAGTGACTCTTTTACAAGTCATTTTGCTGTTAAATTTAGCTGTCCTATTTTCATTATCCCCATGGCCTTGGCAAGGGTGAGCAGCCTTCCCTAAAAGGCCTCGTTTCATACAGTAAGTTATTTGCTTCTCTCCTGACAGATATCTAAGCTTATAAGGTTTGTCTGCTCCACTCAATAGCAGTATCAGCCTTCAATCTGTATGATTAACATCAGCATTTTGTATTTGCTTTTGGCTCCTTGTCTGACAGCTTTCCATGTTGCTGAGGACTGGGGCATTGGGATCACATCACGTCACTTGCAACGTGGGATCATCTGATTTTGATTCCCAGGCTTCATGGTACACCCAAAAGATTCAGATAAATGTTTCAGTTGCTTTTTGCCCAGTTTTCCTTATTACCCAACAAGGATAATTGATTTGTTCCACTTATTTCACAGTTGTCAGGTCTGTAGTATATTGAGTCAAAAGATGAATGTGACAGTGAGCAATTGGCAAGTGAACTTGAAAGGTGGTGACGCTAAAAGAAATATTCCTTAAAGGAAAGATTTATCCCAGCAGGTTAAGATTTTTCATGCTTCCAAAACTATTTCCTCCTGCAGAGAGAGCCTTTATCCTAGGCTTGGTGGCTGCAGTGAGCCAGTGTCTCCTTTGAGGCAGTAGATGAACTGGGGCTCATGGAGCCTGTCCCTGCCTGGAGTGCTGAAGCAGCCAGGTGTTGGGATTTCTGGGGAAAACATCCTCTCTTTCCCCCAGAAACACAGCCCCAGCGCTCCCTCCTGAGCTTCATGCTCCCCAGCACAGAGATCACCCCTGCAGGCCTATGCCCTGCAGCTGCCCAGTGGGAATGCACTGAGGGCACAGGGTCCTCCATCCACAGCCTCTGTGCTTTCCCCAGCAATAAGCCAACCCCCTTCAAAGCTTCCCATTGTGGCTGTTGCCCCCAAATTTCAGTCTGGCACTTTCAAATCCGGTCACTTTCTCACTGATATTTGTTTAAAGTGGTGTCTGTACCACGCTGCTGAGCATTGCTTGCCGTGACCCTGGCTTGCCGGGCCCTGCTAACGGCTGGGCCATTCAGGAAATGCTGGAAATGCTTCCAAAAGCACCCAGCCCAGCCCAGTGCAAGTGCTGGGATCGAGCCAAGCCCCGGCTGTCTGGCCTCACCACGGGAAGGGGCCAAGCTGGGCGCCCTTCTGATCTGTGGGTCAGCTCCAAATGGCTGAGCTGGGCTTTTGGGTGCTCCCCCTTCTTCTTTTCCGACCCCTCTTCTGGGGCAGTTTTTGGGAGACAGAGTAGGACACGGGCTCAGGACACTCAGCCTGCTGTGGCAGGAAAGATGATACCCCAATCCTAATTCCTAAAATCTCTCCCGGGACCCCACAATCTCTTCCACCCCACTGTTGCCCCCAGGGATGCCTCTTGGTCTCTGCTCATCCTGAGCCCTGCCTGCAGCCTCTCTGTCCCCAGGGAAGGCCCCTGCCGGGCAAGGGAGCATCGCCCACGGGCAGATGGCTTCGTCCTGGTGGCATGTGGGCTTGGCAGCGGGGTGGCCCTGCACCCTCCCACACCCTGTCCCACCCCCAGACCATGTAGGGCACCCGCTGTTCCCAGCCCAGAGCTTATAGGAAGAGGAAGCCTCATCCCCGCGCAGAGGAGGAAACCCGACAGCCCAGATGTGCACAGAGCCACGCCGATAGCATTCTTATTTTCTTTTTTTTCCTCTGCAAACAGAGGAGCTGCC
The DNA here is from genome assembly GCA_008694505.1 of Cyanoderma ruficeps. NCBI lineage: Eukaryota > Metazoa > Chordata > Aves > Passeriformes > Timaliidae > Cyanoderma > Cyanoderma ruficeps. The sequence continues at coordinate 112,295 of VZDJ01000529.1, read as the reverse complement.
GGAGCGGCAGCCCAGGGCGCAGTGAAGAGCCGGGAGGCTGCGGCACAGCCCTGGCGCAGCCATGGGGCAGAAGTGCATGGACAGGGTGTCCTCCTTCCTCTTCGAGTATGACACCCCTCGGATGGTGCTGGTGAGGAACAAGAAGGTGGGACTGACCTTCCGGCTGATCCAGCTCGTCGTCCTGGCGTACATCATTGGGTAAGGCTCCCCAGCACCTGCCTTCCCTAAAATTAATGCTTTGCTACTGGGTTAAAAAGCAATGGAGAGAGAGGGGCTTCTATATCCCCTGTATCCCAGTGCAGGGGGGTTATTGCTAATGGCTTCACATCCCTCTGGTTGTGGCTGCTCCCGTGCAGCCCAGTGTCCCACCATGGCTCTTTTAGGTGTCTTCTTAGTCCTCATATCCCCCCCAGAAGCTACTGTATGTGCAGGCTGGAGGCTCATCCCTGCCCAGCCCTGCTCCGCACACCGCGGCCCCGTCTTCTCACTGAAGAGAATCCAAATCCTGCTCCAGCTGCTGGATGGTGGCCTGAGAATCTGTTGTTATTTTTATTTTCATTTATATTAAAAAAGAGGCCTGTGGGGCCAGTGCAATGATTTGTGAGACCCAAGTGGCTCAAGACAGGGTCATAAATCTCTCTGTTCACCGCTCTGACGCTGTGGCTGAGACGCAGCCTGGCTCCAAAATTCCTAGTCTTATTTGCTTCTGGGAGACAGCTCCAAAAGCCAATGCGGTGCAAGGGCAACTGCTTAAAAAAGGCAGTGAGTGGAGCAGGCTGGATCAGAACGGGGTGAGGATGTGTCCTCAGGTGCCCTGGGGCTGCTGCTGCTCCGGCCACAGTTACTCTGTCCCTGTCCCCTCAGTGCGGGATGATGGTATGGGATGTGGTGGATGGTAAGCCTTTGCCTCTGCTGTGGGCTCAGCCCTAGAGGGAGACCAGCACCCTTTCATGGGGAAGGGCCCTAGGGCAGAATGCTTGAAAGGAAAGGGGAGATGTGGCCATGAATTGAAAAACCTGGGAATTTTTGGGGTGCAGAGTGTCTCATGCAAAGGAAAGCTGGTGGCTCCCAGGCCTCAGTGCAAGCAAGTCACTGTAGGGAGAAGAGGTGCCCATCCCTTCTTTTAGCACAGACTCCCTGGAAAGGGTAGAAACCTTCCCAGGGGATCAGTGTGGGACCCCCACATTGGTCTCACCCTACTCATCAGCACTTTGGCTCCCAAGGGTAATCCTCATGCAAAACTGCAACCAAGGTCTCAAGGATGCTCTGTTGAAAGGGTTTTGCACTGATGTTACTGGGAGCAGCTTTGTTTTTCCTAAGGACTGAGCCTGTGAAGTCCCAGGACTCCAGTCCCGAATGTGGCTGAGGGCAGCTGCTCCTGTGGATGGGGAACTGGCACAGATGGTTGTGCAGAGCAACTAAGGAAACGTGGCTTAAGGAACTTGGCAACCAGGAGGGAGCAGGAAGAGAACCAGCCAGGGGATGACAGCCAGTGGCAGAGGGGAGGAATCTGGCGTGAAGTTGCTGCAATTCCCAAGTTTTTCCTGGTTTGTTGGGATTGGGCTCCTCTAGCAAGGGGCTGCCTATGACTGCAGCTGCCCACAGCCCCTGGCATCCTCTCGCTGCTGACAGCACTGCCCCCAGTTCCCTTCCCACAGCACTACTCCCAGTTCCCTGCCCACAACACTGCCCCCAGTTCGCTGCCCTCACCAAGCCACAATGTCTGAGATTTTCTGTCCTTTGAAAGCCCATTTGGCAGCCAAATGTGTATTTATTTACCATTCTCCCAGTTTTTTAGGTCCCCCTTTCATAGCAGGCATGGGATGCTCATGGAAATGTGTGCTAATGCATGACTCTGCTAGAAGGACATGGGTAGTGCCCTCAGTGCACACAAGTGGGGCCAACCCCCCTGTGAGAGCCCATGTCACCCCTGGGGAGCACTTCTTCTTTCCTGTGATAAGTGTGATAAGGTGGTATCGCTACTGGCCAGGCGATGCCGGGTGCTTTCTGGGTTTCACTTCCTGAAATCTTGCATGAAAGGAGCTGTGGGCTGAGCCACAGGATGAGGCTGGCAAGGACAGAGGGCTTGGTGGCTCTGCCGCATCAGGGAGTGACACCAGGGGACTTTTACAACCTGGGCAGGGGAGGTGGGGTTGCCCAGCCCTGTGTGGCCATAGTCAGCTCTGCCAGAGGGGGATAAGCAGTAGAGTCTGTGCTGGAGGCTGATCTAGGGAAACGTTCTGCCCCTGGTGCTGCCCAGTTCACAACCTCCTGCAGCCCTGAGGGCATTCGGGGAAGATGCCCACTGTAACCAGTGTAACCCAGTATGGTCTTCTGCCTTGGAGGAGGATGTTGGAGCTGGGTATCCCAGCTAGGGTGGCAGCAGTGCTGAATTTCTGCTCCCATCCCCAGGCACCAGAGCAGATGCCATCCCTGCAGTCCTCTTGCCCTCAGTCCCAGGATGCCAATGTGGCTGCAAGATAAAAAGCTCCTTCTCTGAGAAGTCCCCACAAGGTCCAGCACCAAACTGAAAACCTCCAGACAGCACCATTCCCCATTTCCTCTCTGCCCATCAGCCAGGTGTCAGAGGCAAGGTTTATACACGAGGCTGGTGTCATGGGCTGTCCCATGGGTAGCCTGCTGCCTCTGTCACAGCCAGCAGGATCGATGTCTGTGGCAGTGGGGACAAAATCCAGATCACTCCTTTTTTAGTGCCGAGAATGCTCCGCGCTGCTGGGAGCACTACCCGAAATGGTTGCTTGCCCATGTTTATAGTCTCCCTGAGTCAGAGTTAATCCAGCAGCAGCTTGTTTATGCTGTAGGTTAAATAGTGTCAGGAGCCTGGCCTAATGACTGTGTGATGGGCTGGGAAAGGCAGGCAGAGAGCCCTGTTCCGGCCCTCCGACAGCAGTGTCGCTAACCCTGCTCTTGCAGCCCTCTTCCACACAGGGCCATGGCTCCACATTCCCTTTGCTGGGTGGGGAACAGTGGCTCTGGATGTCCAGAGGCATGTCCAGACTCAGCTCTGTGTTGGAGGCATTGAGTTTTGGAGAGTTCCTCTGCAGTGGATCAAGAGATCAGGAGTGTCTGGGTAGGTCATTGAGACCAGCAAGCTGCAAACCTCCCGTAGGCTTTAACCTCAAATGACCAATGGCTTCTGTGCTCCACCTGCCTTCACACACCCTTAGCCATAAAATGTGTCCCAGTCCCCAAAACACACCATCCTTGCATGAAAGTCACATCCTGCAGCTATCACATGCCTCAGGCAAAGGGTAGGAAAGTTCAGCAACATGTCCCTCGTCCAAGAGTGACAGGCGGGAAGAAACTTGGCAAATGATTCCCCAGGTGAGAGTTGGTAGAAAAAGCCCCAGCCCACAGGTGTGTGCTGAGAATTGGGCCCCAATGGAGGAGTGCTGATGGCCATGCTCACCCTGCCACCTTTCTCTGTCCAGGTGGGTGTTCCTCTACGAGAAGGGCTACCAGTCTCAGGACAGCATCGTCAGCTCAGTCTCAGTGAAATTGAAAGGGCTGACCGTGACCAACGAGAGTGTCCTGGGTCCTCACATCTGGGATGTGGTGGATTATGTTTTCCCACCCCAGGTAAGGAGTCAGGATGGGTGGGTTAGGGATTTGCTTTTGTCCCAGTGGCTGCTTTTCCCCATGTGCTGGGGTGCAGATGGGTCCTCGGCATAGGCTTTCCATGGGGTTAACCATGACAGGGTGTCCATGTGTGCCATGAAAGGAGGTTGCTCCTGCCACAAACCTCTGCCCAGGTTCTCCCTGGGGAGCATTTGGCACTTGGGACCCATTGTGTTTGAGGAGGAAAATTTGAGGGTGATCAGAAAAGGATCAAGGTTCCTCCAGTGCCTCCGGAGCAGGATCTCAGACAGCAAGCAGGGTCCTCCACTGTCCCTGGGGCTGGTGGCACTGCAGGTCCCCACCCAGGGAGAGGCTCCTCCCAGAGGAGCCCCTGTGCTGCCTGTGAGCTCTTTGGCTGTGTCTCCACAGGGGGACAATTCGTTCGTGGTGATGACCAACTTCATTGTCACTCCTGGTCAGAAACAAGGAACCTGCCCAGAGGTAAACACACCGACTTCCTTCAGTGGGCTCAACTTCTGTAATTCAGGGGGATTGTGGTGGTATCACTGTGGAAAGACTATTTCTGACATTGGGAGGTTAGTAAAAGCCAGACTCTGGCCCCATGTTATTGTTCCTGACTCCTGTGTGCTATGTGAAGACTTATTCTGCTGAAAAACAGGCAGCATCCATTTAAGTTTTCTTCCCTTTGAGATGATCAAGTAGAGCAGACTTGAGGCTTAAATGAAAGCATCTGTCTGGAGTGAATAAATCACCCCTTTTTTCCTGCTTTATTTGGACAGCCTTGGTTGGGAAGCAGGGTATGGCCAAAGTTCTGGCTGCAGTTGAGCAGTGTATCCCTCAAGAAAAATGCTGTCTGGTGAGGCAGGAGGGACAAAGGGATTGAAGCTGCAGGGTGGGATGCTAAGAGGTGGCTGCTTTCTCCAAACAGCTGCCAGATGCCGGGCTGTGCACACGGGACAGTGACTGCAGCAAAGGGAAATACAGCCGGCAGGGACAAGGTATGGCACGCGGCCTCGGGGCGTCGGCTCTGGTGTTTCTGGTGAGACAATGCCAAGAAAAGCTGCCTGGCTGGGGTGTCACTTGGCTGGGGGACCTGCTTTGGACAGGGTTTAGGAAAAGCCTCTGACATGCTGGTTGAAGTTCTCACCTGGGCTGGTCCAGCTCTGCTCTTTTGAAAGATATCTGAGCTGCAAACAGCTCAGCCAACAAAAGGTTAATCAGGACTAAGCCATTTCCCCCAGACTGTTGTCCTCTTATCAGCTCAGCATTTTCTTAGGTGTATTTTAACAAGAAAAATCCCCAGCTGCTCCCCTGTATGGCACTGTATGAGAAACCACTGCCCTGAGCTGAGAGGCCACAATTAATTTCCTGTTTTAGAAAGGTGGCAAAGCCATGAGCATTTTGTGTCTTGAATGCCCTTGGCAGAGCTGAAGCCCCAGCTAGATCCCACCCATTCCAGTGTCAGGCTGAGATTTCACAGGATCCAGGGGTGTGAGCAGCTGTCTCCCCCACAGGGCTCATGACTGGCAAGTGTGTACATTTCAACAGCACTGTGAAGACCTGTGAGATCTTTGGCTGGTGCCCTGTTGAAGTTGATTACCATGTTCCCAGGTAAGGAATGATGTTGTTGGCCTCTTTCCCACCCTAGCTGCACTTTGGTGTGGGGCAGACCAAGCTGGGGCTCTATGGGATGTGGCCAGGACAGCCTGTGTTGTGGAAGACCAGAAAAGGAAGGGATGAGACCAACAGTTTTCTGGGTCTGCCTGTCTTAGGTTGGATGAATTTCCACCAAATGGGGCTTTCTCTAGAGCCTGGAGAGCCAAGTGGTGGACACATGTCTACACTTGTGTTTTTCAGCCCTGCCCTGCTGTCAGAAGCAGAGAAGTTCACCTTGTTCATCAAAAACAGTATCACCTTCCCTAAGTTCAAGGTGTCCAGGTAAGGAGACGTCTGGGGAATGGCTCCTGGTCAGTTCCTCCAGTTGTGTCCCTCAGAGGAAACCGTGGGTTTAGCTGGATGGATGTAACTGGATGCTTGGTATAGAGGATTGCATACCTCATCAGTGATCTCAGGACTACTCTAACTGCTGCACTGAACCCCATATTAGCTCATAGGAACTGAAACATTTCCCTCCCAAATCCATCCCACCTAAGTTGGTAGCTGTAGTTACAGGAAAGATTTCTGGAATTAACCTCTCCTGTGTAACCCTCACAAGTTGCACATGAAAATATAGTTTCTCTGATTCTTCATTTTTCTTCTCTGAAGACAAAATTAAAATACCACATGGTCAGGATAAGCTTGGTGCCTCGGAGTCCCCCTTAACATCACAGATCCCACCTGTTTCAGCAAAGCGTGGGGTTGGCCCCTTCCTGGCAGCACGGGGGGAAATGCTGCTGGCTGAAGGCACACTCGTAAGAGGATTTGTGATGGCACTGACCATATATCTGATTTGGAACAGATTAACAGAAGTTATTTGTGCTGAAGACAGCAGATTCTTCTCTCTAAGCTGATCTTGTCCCCATGCTGCAGCCAAGGTTAAATGTGCTGGCAGCCATCATGCTTGGCAAAGTCCTGGGCTGACCTCACACTGCACCCCAAGAGGTGGCTGGGAGAGGGGATCCCCACCAGCTGCAAGGAGAGGTGCCCTAAGGGAGGGCAGGCTGAAGACGACACAGAGAGGGAGCAGGTCCTGGCAGTGAGGGTGGCCAGGCTGGCTGCTGTGGCAAGGGCTGTGCCAAACCCAGCTGGCCTGTGGGGAAACTTCTTGCCTTTGATCACTGCTGACAATTAACTGCTGAGTATCAGCAATGGGATCAGGTTGAGCAAGGCACAAGTCTTACAAAACCATAGGCTTCATAGACAAGATGTTTTTAGGCAAAAGAGAAGAGTGGGATGGAAGGCAAGAAGTTGCCCTTTCCTTTTAACCCTTGCTGTAGGAGATAGCAAACTCCAGGTAAATGTAAAAGGTGTGGGATACACTCAGTATCCATGAGGTGTCCCAGGTAAGAATTGTTGGTACTCAGTGCACTGCCTAGCAGAGCCCATGGACAAGCTGGCATGTGAATGGGCAAGGGACTTGCAGAGGTTCTTTCCCACCCAAATGATTGTGTTACTGAGAATTTTTCTCACCCTTTTCATTCACAGGCGCAACTTGGTTGAGAGCGTTACCAAGCAGTACCTGAAGAAATGCACCTACCACAAAGGCACTGATTCCTTATGCCCCGTGTTTGAACTGGGGTACATAGTGAAGGAGTCGGGTCAGAATTTTACCTTCCTGGCTGTTAAGGTACTTCAATTTCAAATGATATTCCTTGCTGTTGATGGGAGAGGGACACTGGCAGTGCAAACATCCCCAGCTGTTGAGATGATTTTCTGTTTTCCCAAGAATTCTTGAAAAAACAAAAGTGTCAGAATTATCTCATAAAGATTAAGAATCTCCTTGGACATGGCCTAATATTTACGTTTTTCTTGGAAACTCTTGAGAAGATTTGACCCACTGGCAGTAAATCTCAGGGTTCAGCTTGTTTTGGTTTGAGCAGTGAATAACTAGATCTGTGTGGCCAAATCCCATGTGACTGAGCTTGGAAATCCCAGCTGGATGGTCAAATATTGGTCACTGCACAGTGCTAACTGCAGCCCTTCCCCAGCCTCCAAAATGCAGTTTTGCCTAACACTCCTCAGGCTGGCGTGTGGGAGTATCTGCTCTCTGCACTGCAAAACCTTGTGACAACTTTGCCAGAGACTGAATAAAATCAGAGGCTTGTATATATCAACATATATTGCATGGATTGCACCAGGTGTCCTAGAGAAGCTATGGCTGTCCCATTCCTGGCCAGATTGGACAGGACCTGGAGAAAACTGGCCTAGTGGAAGGTGTCCTTGCCCATGGCAGAGTTTGGAACAAGATGGTCTTTATGGTCTCTTCCAACCCAAACCATTCTAAGATACTGTATATTAAAGATGCAAAAATACAAGCCTCTGGGGCACAGCTATTTACAACCTGGAGTGAGCTCAGGAGGGAGGAGGGACTCCTGTATTTCCTGAGCAATCTCTTGGGCATAGTCAGGCAAGGGAAGGCTGTCCCATGAGGACCAGAAGGGATCTGTGGTGAGCACTGTTTCTCAGGACCGTGCCTTGGGCACAGGATTCTGATCAGGAACAACAGGGCACGAAATTATTTGTGTATCCAGCTCTCAGGGCAGAAACAAGAGCCTCTGCAAGGGGCTATGCACAGGCTACAAAGCCAAGGCTGCTGAGGATGGCTGAGGCAGCAGTGGGGTCCGTGCATCTGGAGAGCCAGGACACCTCATGGCACCGAGGCAGGACACGGATGGGGAGGGAAAGCATTTCTCTGTGTGGGCCAGGTCCAAGGAGGGGCAACCTCGTGACTCCCCTCTTGTCTGCAGGGTGGAGTGGTGGGCATCACCATAGACTGGAACTGTGACCTCGACTGGCCCCTGCGGTACTGCAAACCCATTTACCAGTTCCATGGCCTTTACAATGATGACAGCAATGTTTCACCGGGCTTCAACTTCAGGTAAGGAAATCCCTGTTAATTCTCCAAGTGTAATTCATAGGTGACAGCTTTCAGGTTCCCACTCAAGGGATGGTAGAAGGCCAGAGACTGTCCTTCAAAACACTCACTACCTTTGCAGGTCTAGACAGCAGTACCAGTGCTCTTTCATATGGCATGAGAAAAGTGATAATGTACCCCTTGGCTTCAAAATTACCCCATTTCCTTTCCATCTCCTCCCCCTTGCAGGCTCTCCTGCTTGGCTGAGCTTTTGGGAAGCCCCTTGAAAGGCTGGAGATGGTGCAGGATCATCTCACGTGTTCCCATAGTCTCTATCCTCTGCTCAGTGTGACACTGTCACTAGTGTTTCACCAAGATCTGTTGCATGCAGAACTTGGTGACATCAGATCAAACAGCATGAGCAGGAGCTGGAACTCCAACCTGCAGGCAGGAACACTGAGGCACAGAGAGTTGCCAACAGCCCAGCTCCTTCAGGGGGTTTAAGGAGAAGGTCAGGAGCAGGTCTGTGATAGCACATTCCCAGATTTGTCCAAGATCCTGATGCTGTAGGGTTGCGGGGGCTGTTAGACACCCTGGCAGACCTTTAACACTCACCACCCAATTGCACAGATATGCCAAATACTACAGAGAAGATGGGATGGAAAAGAGGACACTCTACAAGGTGTTTGGGATCCGGCTTGACATTTTGGTGAACGGCAAGGTAAGGGTGGATCCTCTGGATCCCCAGGACAGCAGTGCCATATCCTTGGCAAGGTACCAGCTCTGTAACACAGCACCAGGGTCCTGTGGGATCAGGAAAACTAGTGTGAATGCTTTCCTTGGGTGCTGGCCCTCCCACAGGGACTCTTGGGAAATACTGGGGAAGGGAAGAGAGGAGGAAAATATGTTTTATAGGTGGCTTTCAGCTGTGGCTTGATCAGTGGTTTTGTCTAAAAAACTTGGTGATGGGAGTGGGGGGAGGACCTGTGGAAACTCAAAACCTTTTACTGATATTTCCAGAAACTGAACATTTCCATTTTTCTATTTTGTCTTTTTCTTCCCCCTGGGATAGAAGGCTTTCCTTATTGTGCTCCCACTGAGAATATTCCAAGTGTATACTTTTGTTGGGTTGCTTGGTTTGGTTGGGTTTTTTTATATTAAAAATACATGAGGAAAAGTAAGTTCAATTTACTTCAGCCTAAAACCAACCTACAATACTTTTCTGTTTGACCAGCTCTTTCCCAGCTCCTGTTTCTCTGTGTGCTGTGGTTGTGGTTTGGGTTGCTGTGAGGCACTTTTGCCGGGCTCCACCTACAGCTAGAGCACCCTTTTTTTTTTTCCCCCTGGGCTGACTGTAACTTATCACCTATTTTCTCTGACTTTATCCAGGCAGGCAAATTTGACATCATCCCGACCATGACCACAATTGGCTCTGGAATTGGTATTTTTGGAGTGGTAAGTTCAGATATTTCCAGCCTCTATATGGAGACTCTCAAATTATTCTTCTTGCCTGTGACATCTGTGGGAAGTGTCCTTGAGCTGCAGTGAAATACTGGCTACTGCTCAGGGAAACAGAGGATGGTCAAAAGGGGGAAAGGAGCTGCTTTCCTGCTAGATTCCTGTGCTAAATAGATTCTTGCTGGTCCTGGCTGATGTGAATTCTGCTCTACTGATGAAGGGAAGGCTGGCTCACTTGGCAGGTCTTGGTATCCTGATAGTTTCAAGTTAGAGCAGGCATTGAGGGAGGGTCTGCAGGTGATTGGCAGTATTTCATGCAGGACAGAAACCCAGCATCCAATTTGGTTATGGTCATTAAAGACTTGAGCATGGCTCAAAGGGTGTTTTGCTCTGCACTTACCTAAAGTGGAAACACTTAATTTCTGTTAACTTAAATCACCCACAATTGAACACAGCACACTTCACTTCTGTCCCAAATGGACATTTGGAGACTTCAACAACTGCCATGTTGTGGGACGAAGCATAAGTGACCCTAAATTGTGGGGCAAACTGGGAAAAACTGGAAATACAGAGCGGTCCAGGTGAGCTTGGAGGGCAACTCAAACTTAACTGCACTTTTATTTAAGGCCTCTGTCCTCTGTGACCTGCTCCTGTTGCATTTTCTCCACGGACGAGACTATTACAAGCAGAAGAAATTCAAATATGCAGAACCGGAGCCTGTAAGTAACAGCGAGTGCCTGCCCTGCAGAGGCTCCTGCGGGGGTGTGTGTGGATGTGTGCATGAGTAATGATGCTGTAACACAAACATCCACGCTGAGGGGCAACCAGGCGCCTTCCTGAGCCCTTGGGACTGTTGGAGACTGGGATCCATGAATCTTCTCTCCAAAATTACTGTGATGTTCTACGTGACTCATTGTTAATAACTTTATTCTCTCCCTTTAACCCCAGATATTCCAATATCTGGTAACACTTGCATTGCCTTAAGGGAAGCAGGGGCAGCTCTGTGCTTTAGCAAACTAGAAAATGTCTCTTCTGCTCCTTGAGAATATCTCCATGACCATGGAATGTTTCATGGCCTTCAGAAGGACACAAAAACAGTTCCCCTCAAATTCATCTGAAAATATGCATATACGCTGGGTGTTAGGAGTTGCTGCCCAACCACATTTCCCCTGGGGCAGGTCTGTAAAAGAATCCTTGTTTTCTCTCATTTAACCCCCAGTCAAAGTCACATAAGAAGGAAAAGGAGACAGACAACACACAGTGAGAGGTGAGTGGTGTTTCCCCAGCCCTGCTAGCATACATCTGGCAGGGCTATAGGTCTTGGGGCTATCACACAGCCTGTGGGAAGGCAGGAGGGTTTCAGGGAAGGCAGCAGGGCTCCAGGGAGGCTTGGAGGAGATCTGAACCGTGGGCTGTAGTGCCTTTCTGGAGTCAGCCTTTCCATGCCTAAGCAATTGCCTGGGGCAGCAGCAGATGCAGGATGTGGGACTGACATTGCATCTTCGGTGGCTTGAAGAAGGGCACCGGGGGGGGGCAAGACACCAGAAATCACTGTGCACCTCTCTCTCAGCAGAATCCACACTGACTGACACACCTGCACCCCTCTTCCTCCTCCTCTTCTCCTAAAACTCGGTCGCCATCCCATCACCTCCCTGGGCCAGCCCCAAGACCAGCAGAAGCAGCGTCCAGCCCCAGCTCATGGAAGGGTGGTGCCCTGCAGCCAGGGCAGGGGCTGGCTGGCCCAGCACACAGCCTCTAGTGGGACATGCCACGATGCTGTGGATGGGTCAGACTAAGGGATCTTGGGGCCCTCTGCCAGCCCTACTGCAGGGCACTGGCTCTGCTGCCTTCACCCTTCAGAAGGGCTTACACTGCACCCTGCCTGGTGTGCTGGGGCTGTGCCAGGTCACCTGCACCTGAAGACCCTTGGGAGAGCACAGCTGCCTCTTCTGCCTCAGAAGCACCGTTGGACAGCTCCAAATTGAGAAGAAGAGGGAAGGAGAACTGGCAGGAACCATGCCCAGCCCCTCTGCCTGGGAAAAAAATGGTTATTTTGTAAGGATGTATTTTATTAAAAAAAAAATAAACCTTTAGTTTTTCTACTACATCCCTTTGTGGTGCCTACACTTGCCCCAGAGCACGGTGTTTGCAGTGGTTTCCAGAGGGTTTATGCATACAAAGTTATCCCATCAGTGATCATTCCTTCAGAAACTGCCCTCCTATGCAGGGCTCCTGGGCCTCCTGCCACGAGCAGGGGCTGTTATATCAGAGTTGTCACTTGGGTTTCCTCCTCAGACAGGCTGGCTGGCAGGGAGCACTGGCACACTGCCAGCCATGGCAATCCACTGTCCTGTGCCAGATGTGCCTTCACTGCCCACACCAGTCAGTGTTAGCTTAGTCAGAAAGACTTTCTCAGCAATAGCCTCACAAACCAGCTCTTTGCACCCAGGAACTAAACTTCCCCTCTGTGCTAGAAGATTTGCACTACTCATCACATGCAGTTGCACATCACGGTTTGTGCTCAAACCCCACACCCCTGTGAGCAGACCCTGCCCTGTGCTGCTGGCCCTGTTCCATTCTCCAGGACATATCAACACTGATTTTCTCCATAGTCCCTCTCTGAACGGCTTTTTTTTACCTCCCCAGGGAAAATTTTGCTTTGGTTGCTTTGAAAGTGGCTCCCAACGGTCATGGAGAAGTCAGTGGAGAAGCTATAGGGCTGTAATGCTGCCAGAGCCTGCAGGAGCACTGCTCCAGGCTCTAAGGGACACAAGAATGTGTGCCATAAACAGATGCAGGTGATATTTGGTCATAAGCTCAACAAATATTTCAAGCCCTACCTTCAAGCCATGCATTTCCCAGGGGGAGACCATTTGCTGTCAGCAGGATGCCTCAGCTTTCACAGGCAGGGTGGGTTTTTGTCAGGTTATCCATATCACCTTTTTCTGTGCTGTCTTGTGTCAGAGGTGCCAGGTGCTTTTACTTAGGAAGCAGAGGGGGTTAAAAGAGAAAGCTTCCTAGTCTCTGGAGGGGTCAGTGGCTGTTCATTGGGGGCTGGGGGATTTCCATGCCCCGGGGGTTCTCCTGCAGCGTCCATCGAAGCCCAAGCAGGTCCCATGCGGAGCCACGGTGCAGCTCCCCAGCAAGCTGCCACCAGCAGAGGGGACTGCGAGACCATTTCCCAGAGACTGGGGAAAATCCGGTTGCCAGAGATCGTGGGGTGTGTGTGTTCAGGTAACCTTTCTCACCCACTTACACCGGGTCAATCTCCGGTCAAAATTTAAAATAACAAATGCAAGGCTGCAGGTAGAGCTGTGTGATGTTTTTGCCTGCTTAATATTTCAAGCTGCTTGTAATGCAAAGTCCCTGTTCTTTTCTAAGAAGAATTAAAAGGCAGAATATGAAATCAGGAAAAATGCAACTTGTAAATGATCTCCTCTAGTTACTGTTCTAAACTTCTGAGCTGGGATCTCTAAAAGTCCCAATGCTGCTTTAAAAATCATGGAAGGGTTTGTTTTTCATCTCTTTAACTTGTTTTCTTTAAATGCGCAATCTTTGGGGATCCTTTTCTTTGCTTTCCATTCAAAGCAAATTTTCATTCAAACCAGCAGAATGAGATATTGCAATTTGAATTCTTTCCCCCAAACAAGCTCCTCCTCAAAGCCAGGGGCACCTGTGGCTCCCAGGTGGGTGCCAGAGTGATGGCTGTCAGGAGGAAACTGAGCAAGTGTCAGATTTTAACATACACTGGTCTCCTCTGCTGTATGGAAAGGCGGGGAAAGCCCATGGCACCCGTTTCAGGCCTTCTTTTGCCAGAGAGGCTGGAGCTGGTGCTCAGGGATTGGAGACCAAGGAGGAAGGGCTGCTCTGTTCAGCCCCATAAGGAGCCTTCCTTGGCACAGATGCTCTGCTTCAGCATTGCAGCTCCCAGCCCCTTCCCAGTGCTTTGCAGTTTGTCAAAACTCACACGAAGTTACTGAATGCAGGAAAGGGCAGAACAGTTAAAAGCTAGAGCCTCACAAATGGAAATGCTGACAGCTTAAGACACCTGGTGTTGCAAGTGGGGAAGTGTGGGTGACCAGCAGGATCATATTCCTGTCCCCCTGGTTTGACCTGATCTTGCTCTGAGGATCAGAGAAGAATTCACTGCTCTTAGACAGAAGAATTTCTTTGTGTTGTGGCCAGAAAACAACTGCTTTTGAAGCAGTTATGATGTGGCCAGTGTGTCCTGCTGCTCTCTGACCTCTGAGCAGCAAGATGAAGTGTTATAGACTCCCAAAGGGATTTGGTCATCGTGTCAAGACCCCTTCAATGACAGTGTGCTGTGTTGCTTCCCATTCATGCTGTGGCCAGTTGAGGGTTGGGTTGTTTGTGGGTTTTTTTTAACTTCTTGTTTGTTTGCATTGTGGTTTTTACACAGTTGTTAACTAATAGAAAAGGAACTTTCAGCAATTCAAACGCTGTCCTGGAAAACACACAAGAAAACATGTGTATTATCCAGCTAATCCCTAATCTTTACAATCAGCAGTAACAAGCCCTCGTATGTGATGATGTCAGTGCTCCAAACGTCTAACAGAGGACTCTTGCCTTGATCATGGCTGTTGGATGACAAAAGCAAGCAATGAGTGCAGTGTGACTATTCCTATTTTATAGAAACGGAGACCTAGATACAAGCAAATAATTTTTAAACATGGATTTAAATGTTATGAGAATTTTCTGCTTCTGATCAGTTTTTTGTTCTCTGTAAAGACTACTAGGTTGGACCTTGTACAGATAAATCTTTTCACTCCCTCAGGCAGGGTTATTTTGAAAAAAATCAAGTAGCACAGATATTCCAGAAGAGCAATTACAGAAAAACTTATTTGGCAGTAATTATGCTGGTTAGTGATTCTGCAGAGATGAGGAATTATATTTCAATCTCTGCAGAGCTGGCAACATTTAATCATTATGTTTGTGCTCAATTCCCAGAACAATGAGGCCCTGATTTCCACCTGGTGCTTCCAGACACTGTAACAAGGCAAATTAAAATGAGTAACACTCAAGAAGTAGATAACTCCTTTCCCGTGCAACCTCTTCTATCTTTAAGCCCACTCATTCCTTCTCTGGCACAGCAGATTCCCTGTTATTTTTAACCCAGTCCTCCACTTAGGACTTTCTTGGATTTTTCCCTAAAAAAGCACCTGCCTTTCTGGTTACACTATTTCCCTTTCTCTTTTGTTGTGGGAGCATGTTTTCAGTTGGATAAATCCTCTGGCTGACACACAGTGAAGGACTGGCAGGAACATGCATATCCTCCCAGCTCTGAAGGATGCTTTTATTTCCTTCTGTCCCACAGCTGGGCATTCTCAGGCCAGACTGTGCTGGGTGGCAAAAGGAGCTTCTTGGCCATTGGAGCACTTGGCATCTGCAGCTCAGCCTGCAGCCATTCTCCTGGGGACAGTGCGGTTGTTGCAGCCCATTTTCTCTGCTGCCAGCCCTGTGGCATTAATTATGCCACACTGTAATCTTTGGTTGTCTTTGGTGAAGTGTTCTCTCCTTCTGTTATTTGTTTCTAATTGCTTTATTGCCTTATTTTTGAAAATGTAAAATTCAAAAGTGTCCAAATGCGTTCTGAATATAGTGACAGCCTGGTCACCGGATGGGCTCTGCAGCAGGGGTGAATCACTTCCAGTTCACAGGGCTCTGCCTACCAGTACCAAACATGGATCCTGCTCAGCTTTATGGCACCACTAAGAGATTTCCTAAAAAAATGATGGCTTTAAATCTTTTTTTACCTAAACGTACTAGTGACATGCCTGGGGAAATGTAACCTCCCCACCTCATGACCGTAACTCAAGGACAGGTTAAATAAACACATTCCCAGGCCTTGCACCCCAAAAAAATATGTGCAAAATCAGTTACCTACCAACCAACCACAGTCAATCATTATTGAACAGAAATATCAAAGTCTTATTTTAACATTGTTATAGCCATTGTGGCCCAAGCATCAGAGCAACTTTGTCTGTGACTCTCCTTCCACTGGCCACAACTGCTCTGCAGTATAATCACCTGTGTTCGATGAAAAGGGAAGCTGAAGCACATGATTTGTTTTGGTTTTTTCTGTTTGTTTTCTGGAAGAAACAGCAGGTTCTGACTGAGCTGAGCGAACCAGGTTATTTCATTAAGTCAAGTGCTCACAGTCTTTGCCAGAGTTGATAATTTCAAACCTTGATACTGGTGCTAAATAAACTATGCTTCAGATATCATTGGTGATTTGAAGGAGGTACTAAAGGAGGCAGATCTTTAGGGGATAAATATCAGCACTTTCCAAACAGCCAGCATCTCGTAAACATCTCAAAGCCAAATGAATCAGTCCAAATGGCTTCTGAAACCCTTGCAAAACCTCCTCAGCAGTAATTAAGGCAAGAGGAGCAGGAGGCTGAAAGGTTCACTCATTGCTCAGGAGAAGCTGAATTGGCCCTGAATGAGCAAGACCCTGTTTGATTGAATTGAAAGCCTTTGTGAAACAGGTCATTGTTTTGGCTTAAATGTTATGGTTGTTCAGAGCATCTCTCATCCCCTGGAGCCACAGGAGCACAGTCCCTCCACAGGCACATTCCTGGGTCGTGGGCACATACCCCCAGGCAGCCAACAAGGAGGTTGCTGGTGCTTTCACTCAGGGCTGGGAGGAGGTTTTGCTTTTGCTCATGGGCTTGTCTTACTTTTCCTGAGAGTCCACCATGGCAAACACACAGCCCAGGAGCTCAGGCTGCTGCCTGCCTTGAGACGATGTCTAATCAGTGTCATTAGCTAATATCCAGAGCTGCTGGAAAACAACAACAGCTTAGAAAGCACACACTCAAGGAGATGGGGCTCTCTGCTGTGCTGTTACAGTCATAGAATCATTTTGGTTGGAAAAGACCTCTGAGATCATCAAGTCCAACCACAAACCTAACACTGCCACTAAACCATGTCCCTAAGTGTCACATCTATGTGTCTTTGGTTATCCTAAAATACAGCAGGCTCTGCCATCCTCTCACCGGTTATCACACTGCTGTTCACCTGCCCCAAGAGCCCTTCACTGCCCCAAGTGCTTCCTGTTCATGGAAGATCCCTGCTGGGTTTTCTCTGTGATGAGCTGAAAACACAACCCTTTGTAGCTTTCTAACAGGAATGGTTTCACTGAATGTAGCAACTCTTTTGCAGTCAAGATTTGAACCATATGACATTTCAATTCCAAGTGGTTTTGACTGAAGATCAGCAAAGAGAATGTACAAATATTTTAGATGGAAGTGAAAGGGTATTAGCCCTGAGTAAACCTGATCATCTGGAGAGAGTTGCTCAGCTGCCTGTGACCAGCCAGGGTGACAAAGCACATTTCTGCAGGAAAAGTAAGACTTGGATGCACATAGCAAATAGCAGCAGGCTATGGCTTACTATAATAAACATACCCACAGAATGAGTAAATGAAAAAATATCATGCTCTTTGCTAGGCTTACAAGATGACTTTGCTCTTTTAATGAATACTGCCTCTTAATTACATTTTGATACTTCTCTCAACACAGGGAAAACAGGGGAAGCTTTTTTGTGATGGAGAGGTTGGTAGTAAACCACAAGATGCATTATAAATACGTTGCGTCATAAAACCTATGGTAAGAAATTAATTTGTTTCTAAAGCAAAGGATTATTTGAGACTCACTGGAAGCAAGCACAGGCATTTCTATCTGCTTGTTGTCACAGCAGGAAGGAGCAGCAGACTGCAGTGGGTTGAGTCAGGATGTGGATTTAATCCATTTAGCTCTCTGGCTAAATCCAAGATTCCTGGCGGGGACCTTGACTGTGAGTGGAGTGACAGAGCCCACTGAGTCCTGCCACGAGTCACTTGTCACAAAATCAACATCTTCACGAATGTCACTGCAAACACTTCACTGCTGGGTGCAGGGGGAACCCCTTGACCCAGGGGTACAGTCCACTACGAGTCAAGAAGGTAAAATAGAGTGGGAGGGAAAAATAAAGCCGAAATATGAGTCAAACCAAAGAGGGTATCTGCTTGCAGGAACTCTTTGAAGAACAGCAGTGGGATTAGTCGGTGTGCAGCATTTCTCCTCATTGCTGCAAGACTTTAGAAAGTGTATATGATCAGGGTTGAGTGTTACTTCTCTAGAAACAGAGGCTGGATGAGGGGACACCCGTGTGCCAGGATCCGAGGCTCCTCACGCTGTCTTCCTCAGGTCGGGGCCGGCGGGCCCTCCACTGCCACCGTGTCAGTGCCACCTTCCCAGATCATATATATTAGGGAGTACTTAGGAAGAATTTCTTCGCAGAAAGGGTGATTAGGCATAGGAATGAGCTGCCCAGAGAGATGGGGGAGTCATTTTCCCTGGACACGCCTCTCCGTGTCCTGTTCTGCCACAAGCTGGACGACCCTCAGAGGTCTTTCCCAACTTAACTGATTCTGTGATTAGCAAAAATCCCGTGTGAAAACAGTCAAACCCAAAAGCCCGCACCCCAGATGCGCTTCTGGCTGGACACCACAGGCCACCGAAAAAAGCTCTTTTTTTTTTTTTCTTTTTTTTTTTCCTTTTTTTCCTTTTTTTGCCCCAAACCCCAGCGCCTCCTCGCCCCTTGTTCGCCCACTCCCCCTCCCCAATCTCCCTCACGGCCACACGCGCGCGCGCCGCGGGAGGCGCGGCCGCCTCCAGCCAATGGGCGGCGCGGGCGCGGCCAATGCGGGGCGGGGCGGGCGGCGCGAACGGCGGCGCCGCGGGGCGGGCGGGACCCGGCGGGAGCCGGCGGCGGCGCCGGGAGCAGGTGAGCGGCCCCCGGGGACGGGGCGGCCCCCGCGAACGGACCCCCCCATACACACACGCACTGCGTCCGCCTGGCTGTGAGCTCCTCGGCAGCCAGCGACAAGTGGCGCGCAGGGAGGGACAGCCTGTGGGGGCGGTCCGCGGGGCAGCGTCCCGGCGGCGGCGGAGGGGACGCGGGTGGGATCCGGGTGGTCGCTGAGGGTGGACGCGGGCGGCCGCCGCATCTCCCGAGCTGCGGGAGCCGCCGCCGCGGCGCGGCCGGGTTTGCGCCCGGCAGCTGCAGCTCCGTTGGTGATGATTTTACCGAGCTCAGAAATAAATAGGAAAAAAACCCAAAACATCCTCTGGAAGCTGGGTTTTTGAGCGGTTTGACCATCGTGCGAGCCATCTCTCGCCCTTTTCTAGAGGGGGCAGAGAAGAAGGTAAGAAGTGCGGTGAGACCCGTGCAGGTTTGTCACGGCTCCGTAACCCTCCTCCTTGCTGCCCTTGGGATCAGCCTGAGCTCCTCAAAGTTTGGTTTTCTCGGGGTTCGGTGCCTTGGCCTGGGCTGTCCTGCCCTGGCCGTGTCTCGGAGCACGCACCTGACAGCCTGGCTGGGGTGAGAGGGGCTTATCTTCCCCTCTGCTTACCTTGGCTCTGAGGGACAATAACCTGCAGCTCCCAAAGGCCTGTGTGCTGTGAACAAGGAAAGCTGCTGATCCTGCAAAGATAGCACTTTCTTCAGCTGCTCTGATGAATGTAAAGTTACCATTCTGTTGTAGTTGTAACTTAATGGAAAAGGTTTTGTTTAATCGGAAACTGTTGCTTTTCTGTTTACAGTAGTCTGCAATTCCTCATTAAGCTTCCCATCATGTGTTAACTTCGTCCCTGTGAGGCGTCTCTGGCAGCTTCAATTTGTTCTGGAGTTTGACATGGGATGGTTTTGAAGTGTTGCTTTCGAAACTGGATAAGGCAAGCAGAGAGCAGCTATCTCAGTTGCTTGAAGAGAAAAACCAAAGCCAGTGTACTGGGGCCATGCTCCAACGTGTCCTGTGCATGGTTTGCTGTGTGAGCCCTGTGCTTGGGCTGACAAGCCTGGTGTGAATGGGATTAAACTCCAGGCAGAGCAATAAATCAGCTTTCCTGGGCTTGCTCCCTTGGCTTTTGCCTGGAGAAGGTCAGATCTTAGCAACCAGGAGCGTAAGCACCAGGCTTTTATCATTCCAGCAAGGAGTTCAGGCATGTCATGGTTTGATGTGGTCTGAAGGCTGGGCTTTAAGTCACAGTAGGTGCCAGGCCACTGGGTCCCAACAGATTTCTTTCCTTGAGGGAAACTGTGTTCGCTGGCATGAAGTGCCTTCTGTCTGGAGCTGTCTCCAGCTATTTCTCCTTGACTTTGGGATGGCTCTTGGTTGAAGTTGGGTATATGTGAGTGCTCCTAGGACAGCCCCTGGCTCAGAGAATGTGGGCAGAGCTGCCCATCCAGGGGCTTTTGGAGCGAAGTTGCAAGGGGACCTCACCTGTCCTGGCATTGCCTCAGAGAGCAGTGAGTTTCCCCATCACTCCACACAGCCAGAAGGTGCTGTACTTCTGCCATGGCTTTCAAGGCCTGTGCTGCTGCTCTGTGCTCTCTAATTAACGTGTTCATTAAGCCCTAAATGTCTTTGCCTGATACAATTAAGTGTCCTTGCACTAGCTAGATTTTCAAGGCCCAGCTTTTCTTTTGCTGGGAAGGGCTGGTGGGATTTCCCTTCCCCTGTTGGGCTCTTGTGGGGTGGCTGCAGTAGGAATGTCTTCAGCCTGCAGCAGAGGGGATGTCTGGAAAGATGGTGTTGCAGTCTTCTCTTTGCTGGAGCAAAAAGCACGATTTAGGCATGACAAAAACTTCTGTGGTTTAGATATTGGCTGGGTGTGAAGAGGTGGCACTGTGCTGTGTCATTGTGCTTCAGACAAGGCTCTGCTTGCAGGGTAGAGCATCTCTTTTTGCTGATATTTGTTCCCTGAAGTTACTGAAAGACGTATTAACCCTGTATTTGTGCCACTTTTTGATGAATTGTGGAAAGAACGGTTCTGTTTGAAAGCCAAATCTTCTCTTCAGTGTCAATGCTGACCTTAGAAGAGTCTTTGCTACCTAGGGACAGGGGATCAGGGGAAGGAGAAACTTCTTTTGTAAGAGGCTTCAGGAAAAGGTTGCTGAATGGCTTCTAGCAGGTTTGCTTTGGTCTCCAGAGAAGGTATCTGCCTGGCTGAGGGGCAAATCCAGGCACACTAAGTTAGTGGAGAAGGGATGTGTGTTGGTGAAGAGTTCAATGTGAGGATTTTGTCGGTGCTGGAGCTGAGGAAGGCAGTTTTGTAGGGTCTGAAATCAATGTGTGCAATTAGGCTGCCTTGGGAAGATGCCTGGAGAGAGGATACCCTTTAGAGCCCTAAAGCACAGGTGGATGGTGGGCAGGTGCAGTGTTGATGGGTCTGTTCAGCTGCTCAAAGCCCTGACAAATGCTGGGTGTAGGGGGAGGCAGGTTCTGCCTGTGTGACAGATTTCCCTTGGTTCCAGGGCCCTGGGGGGTGCTGAGTTAGGCAACACAAGTAGGTGACAGGGAAATGTTTTGTGTGAAGTCAGCAGCAGAGCCCAGCTTTGGGCAGCATCAGGCTATAGTAGGAGCTCTCCTGAGTGGGAAGGAGGATGGAGAAGCAGAATTTTTGGGTGGGTTTTTACCTCTAACTTGGGGTGGTGATAGACTTCTCCTGCACAGCTTCTGGTAGATGCTTTCTGGGACTCAGCCCTGCCACTGCTGCAGCTTGGCAGGTGGAGAGGGAGGCTCAGGAAGCTGAGCCATCCCTTTGCTGAAAAAGAGCAAGGAAGCAAGTTACCCCTTCATCTTTGGGATGAAAGAAAGGCCTGAGCCGTCAGCATAAAAGCCAGATTGTATGGGATAAAATGTTATTGGCTTGTGTCTTAAACTGTAGCAAAGGAGACCCCTCTGAGGACAACCAGGTATTCAGTAACCCTTGTGAAAATTCTTCCTCTTATGCCATTGTCTTCACGGTTGCACCTCTGATTTTCAGGTTTTTTGAGGAGTGGGGAGGCATGGGTTGTCACTTGCTTTAAGAAACAAACATCCAGCATGGAGGAAGACAACCCAGTCACCAAAATTATGTGGTTGAAAAAGGAACGTGTGGGAATGATTGAAGTGTGCAAAGCAGTTGTTGACATAATGCAGTCATCGAGGCAGGTCTGAAGATTGGTGATGGAAAAAGTATCAGGTACAGCCAGTAAATGAATGATACCAAAAAATGCCATGTGATCGAGCATGTCATTTTAATTAAGACAGTGGTTAAGCTTAGCATGGTTGGAGAAAAGTATCTGAAACCTTCTAAAGAGAACAGATCCTAATAACTGATAAATTGGAGAAGGATACTAATCTGTATGGTGGGAAGGAGCTACAGTGATTTTCATCCATGTGTGGGAGGGTGGCTGTTGATTTGTGGTGGTGGGTGAGGTGTGAGAACATGTGTTCCAGCCCTTCTGAAACAGGGATATTTCTCAGGCTTCTGTATTTGGCCACAGGTGGTGACTTTATGGATTGAGTCCTTAATCACAGAAAAAGATTTTATAGACTGTGTCATCGATGCTGAAGTGCAGTCAAGGACTGCAGAACTTACAGTTCTAACTTGCTAAGAATTTGCAGCCTGGATTTGTTGGTCACTTTTTCTACTGGTTTAAGTTTTTAGAAAGATTTTCATGTTTCATTGCAGTCTTCAGTTTTATTATATGTTTTATATATTCATACCTATTTTATATATTAGACATTCACTTTATTTTATATTTTTGGCACAAGTGATATGGATAGAAACAGAGGGAGAAACACAAATGTCATATCTGTCAAGTACCTGACACTGGAGAAATTTTGTTTGTTGTTTGCAGGTGTTGGGGTCCCTGGATGGGGAAGTTCTCCTGAAAACCCAAACCCTTTTGAGGACACAGCTTCTCTGTGGGCTGAGGCTGGCAGCTAACAGGGAGGGCTGTCCCATGGCAGCTGGGAGCTTCACATCCCATAAAGCTGCTGGCTTAGGGAGTGAACCTGGCCAAGTATGAAACCTTGTATTTTATTTCTTGATGGCAGGCAGTGCATGAGCTGAGTCATGCTTTGTGCATAAGGTGTGGTTTCTGAAGGACTTGTTTCTTTTGGGTTGCTGCCCTGGGAAGGCGTTAGTTTTGAGTGAGTACTGCTGAAATAGTTGTAGTTCTTTTTGCTAAAATCCGTGTGGGATTAATTTAGGCTGCTTGTGTCTGGGGTGATTTCAGTGTTTCTGCAGAGTAGTGGCTGTGAAATGTTGTGATGAATTCTTCAGTATTGTTCAGAGAGTTGATGGTGTAGTTGTTAGCTAGTTAACAGTGACTGCTCTAATTATTCTGGTGTGAGTCTAAACAGCAAGGCTGTGATGTGCTGGAGCAGCACGTAAATATGTGTTTTTCTGAGATACAGACATGCTTCTCCTTTTTCCTGTTGCTGTGCTGTAGCCTCTGCACAGCAGCCATGTGTATGCCTTGGACAAGCAGAAAAGCCATGGAAGTCCAGCTTTCCTTTCTGCTGGTACTGGTGTCAAGTGGCAACTGCTTCCCTGAGGGCAGAGGAGCCAAATTCAGGGCCTCACTTTTTTTGCTGCCTTCTGCAATTCCCGATCTCCAGTGGTTTCCACTCACTCACAGCAGTATAAGTGAGGACTTACGTCCCATCCTTTTTAGAGTTGGAATGTTGGTGGGAGTCGTTGCTGCAGAGCAGAGATGGGGCAGAGGGGCCTGTGTTAAGCACAGAGCTCTGTGCCAAGGTGGAAGAGAGCAGCTGGCTGAAGCCTGCAGTTCCTGTGCAATATCCCATGAATGTTTTTGGGGTGTGCTGATTGTTTTTCTCAGCCAAGTGACACTGTGATCTTGTGACCTTGTGAGGACAGAGCATTAAGTGCTGGGGAAACCCAGGCTAAATAACACTTTCTGAAGATATGATAGTGTTGTATTTGGGACTGATTGGGATGGAGGGGAGAGTGTAAATCAGTGGTACCAAGGGATGTGAGACCATCCTACCCTGGTGAACTGGACTGTACTGCCTGTATGTGACAGTTCAGTGCTGTGCTGGAGCAGTGCTCCTAGTCAGGTCCTGCTTTTCTCCTCCTGGTGTTCCTCAGCTGTGCCTCTGCTGCAGAGATTGGTCACAATTTTGTCTTGCAGTCTTGTGAGTGCAGCAGAGCTCGGACCACCCACTCCATAGTTTGTCTTGGTTTTGCTTCACTTTTGTAGAGTGTATTTATTAACTCAAAGACTATTTTGCTGTCATGAGACTTTATCGTGGGTGCCTGTCTCTTCTTCCCCTCTCCCACTCCCTGCAGTCGTTCAGATTTCCATTCTATAGAACAGAAATTAGTCCTAAACCCCCAAAAGAGCTGCTGAGGATGGGTTTGCTGTACACAAATAACATAGGCACAGCCCTCTGAAGCCCACAGCTGGAGGCTGTCACATCCACAGTAGATAAAGCTGAAGGAATTGGACAGCAGTAGCAAAAGAAAAAGAGCCAGCACAGCTTTACAGAGTAGTGTGTGCATGTGTGTTCCTACCTGAGGCTGGCTGTAATTATCACAGCTCCCACGCTGTCCTGCTGTTGCACCCGCTCTGTCAAAGTTACTCTCAACTACCTCCTGCCTTTGTGCTTACTCACCACGGTACTGGCAACATGCAGGCATTGCCAGAGCTTTTCTCCTGCCCCTGGACCTCCTCGTGTGCTGGATGCAGCTGGTGGCCTTAGTCTGCTCTGCTGCTCTAACGTGGTCTCTCAGAGAGAATTTGGGATGCTCACAGGGACCCCTGCCTACAAAAGGGTCTGTAGCTGTTGCTTCATGCTGGGTATCTGCTACCAGACCCTGCCTCTCCCTCATTCCAGCCCAGCCCGTGGAGTCTTGACTGTTTGTGGACAAAAAGCTGAAAGATGTGTGAGCTGCCTCCTCATTAGGAGCCTGGCAAGGATGTGATCTGAGGATGAACCTCAGCTCCACCAGGGAAGGAGGCTTCCTTCCTGCAGCGTGTGAGAAGTGATTGATGGTAGCATGAAAGAAAAAGGATAAATTTGCCTCTCAATGAGATGAGTGCTGCCTTGGAGAAGTGTATTCTATTGCTTCAGAGCTTCCTCCCCTGTCTTTTGTCAGTGCTTACAGGTCAGTGTGGAAAAACTGGGAGGGAAGGAGAGAGAACTGGGTTTAGATACTGGTGGTGTATAGAAAGTGATAACCCTATGCCAAAGAAATCAAGGTACTTGAAAGGCAGTAGGACCTGGTGTAGTGTTCCCATGACAAATCATTGCATGTGGAAGCCAATCACTTGAATGAGTCAAATCTTAATTTTGACACTTCCTAACACCTGGTTTTGGAACTGCTGTCTGGGTCGTGCTGTTCTGGGATATTATTTGTGCTGGAACCAAGGGTTTGGGTCTGCTTGCTAATGGTGTGCCCGCTTCAAGTGGCAGTATGAGGGCAGGAAATTCATCTGCTGACCTCTCACTGATGAGGTGCTTTGATGGTGAAATCTGGATTGACCTTTCTGTCGCTGTCAGGCAGCTTGACTGACAAAGGTTAATGATATATGAGGCTAGCAGGCAGAGTGTAAAACAGACCTGAGATGAGTCTCTGCCATTCTGTGTCAGCACCTCATCCCCAGGCTGAAAGATGGGGTTGGAAAAGTGAACGATGCCCAAGTGCAGGTTGTTAGGCCAATCCTTGCTGAGTGCAGGGGCAACAGAAATGTGTCCCCTCAGGGCTGGGGTATGGGGTGCATGAGCAGGGGGTGATTTGTTATAACAATTAGAACAAGGTTCTCTGGCTCGGCTTGTCCTGTGGTAGTAGTGGGCATGAATTTCAGTGTTCTCAGCTGTGTTATTGATGTGCACTTCCAGGTTAGATCAGGCATCTCTTCCAGGGTGCTTCCACACTCTGATCAGGCTTCTGCTTTGTCCTTTCTCATGCAGTGCTGAGCAGTGCTTGTAATTTGCCTTGAAGAATGGTGAAAAGGCAAGCTTTATTCATAGCAATTGCTGGGAGTCCATTCTGTAATGCCAGATAGATTGATTTAAGTCTGAATGCAGAATGGAACTGGTATTTTTGGTTAATTTTCAGAGTTTGCTGTTTCCAAGGAGCTGAAAAGTGTCTGTGCACCACCTGAATGTCACTGGATCTGTCTTCCATGCAGACTGATTATCACAGATGCTAGAGGACAATGTGTGATTGTCCCACCTATGGGAACTGATTCTTCTGTGGCACATCCTCTCAGCCACCAAAGGAATGAAAGAGCAAAGCCAATACAGCTTTCCCTGTGCTCATCCAAACATCTGCCTGCCTGCCTCGTTGTTTATTGTGTTAAGAGCACAAACTTCACAGCAGGGACCAGCATTTTCTCTGTGCAGCATCAGGCCCGGGTGATAACAGTGTCTGAAGTGCCACAGTAATGGAAAATAAGCCTCCAGATCTGAGTCAAAAAATGGCAGATGCTCTGGGGGCGCACAGAGCATTCTGTTACCTAAAGAGATGTCTTCTATTTGACTCCAAAAGCAGCATGTCGCTGGCTCAGTGCCTGGCCAGAGTCCCAGGGGAAGCCCCTTCCCCTCATCCCCAGGGAGGTCCCAGGCTCTCCCTGCTCTCCCTTGCTTGCTCCATGCAGTGGGTGCCCCAGCCTCCTGCTGATGCCATGGCTGCAATGCCAAGGTTTTTTTGAGGTTTTGCTGTGAGCTGGATAAAACCACCTGGATTCATTGAGGATGTTTTGTGGTTACTGCAAAGTGCTGAGAGTCTCATTCCACTACGGCCTTGTGGAGGAAATGAAACGCAGAGTCTTTAATATTCCATGCTCTTTAGGTATGAATAAATTTTTCCTTGCCCTGAAACCTTCTCCTGCTGTGAAATTCATTCCAATCTCTTTGTCTAAGACAATCAATCTCCTTCCTTTCCTCTCTCCTCCTATGCCCCAGCTTTTATGAACCTAGAAATGTGCTGACATTTCACCATCAAACTGGTTAGGGAGTTCTGCAGAGTGTTTTTGCAAGTTGTCAGTGTAGCTGCCTGCAAAAGAAAGGGAAGATGGCTTGGAGTTGCTCTTCTCTGGGGGAATTTGGTTTTCTTAGCTGATGGCTTTCTGCAAAAGTGTCTGACAGCCCTCTCCATGTCCATCTGTTCCCCTCAAAAGGAAGGGCATGGGGTAGGGGAGTCAATGAAGAAAGAGCATTATGGTGTTTTAATACATTTATTTTGGCAGTGCTCACTCCTGTAGCAGATCCCTGTCCCACCATGCACACATGCTGACCTGAGCCTCTCTGGAGCTGTCCCTTCCACTGTCGTGTCCTGTGGATCACTCAGTGCCTCTGCAGTTGTTGTTCTGCTTTCTTGGCAAAAAGCCTGAGCCCCTTCCTGCTCCACTTCCCAGGAGGCTGAGCTATCCAACACAGGAGTTGTTTAGTTCCTGTGTGGGATTTCTGCAGTAACCTGGACTGGTGGCAGGTGTGGCTCCTGAGGGGCCTGAGTGAAGCCCCTGTGCTTTCCTGGAGCAGGTACATGTGACTGCACTGTTTGGGAGGGACTGAGCTGAAGATTTTTTGGACCTGACAGTTGATACCTTGAAGCAAAGTCATCCCAGCCACTCCTTATTTGCTGACATTGAGAAAGACCATTTCCAGCAGCAACTTGGCTATTCCACAGTCCTTGACCTCCTCTGAACCTCTCTGCAGCCCTGGCATCTCCCAAGCTGAGCAGTGCTGGTAGTTGGAAAGTTTGAGGCAAATAACATCAGCTCCCCTGATGTCTTCCAACCTAACAGTGCCTGGCTCTTCCTGCCCTGCACAGCCCTATCTCCTGCTAGACATTCCTGTAGAGATTCACCAGAGCCAAAGGATTTGGGAGGATCTGCTGAGCAGCTCCTGGAGGCAGGCAGGAGGCCAAGAGCTGGAGGACAGGCTGGTGAGCAGGAGAGAAGTGGGAAAGCCTGTCCAGAAGGGACTCTGAAGGTCCTCTGAGGTCACTGTTAAGTCTGAACTGCCACAGCAGCACACACTTGGGAACCTGACCTGCAAAACCTGAAGCCTTAAAGGATGTGACAGGGAAAGGTACTAAACACCCCTCTGTTGTTCCCCTGGGCTCTGTGACCTTGGGAATCCACATCCTCCTTGCCTGGCTCCTGTGCACAGCTGGGACTGCTGGGAACACTGTTGGGTGTCACTGGGACCAGCTGAAGCTGGTCAAGGACTAAGTGTGAACCAGCAAACTCTCAGAAGCAAACCAGTTCCTTGACTTTGGAAGCTGTAATGGGAACACCTCCTAGGCATTGGGAGGGTGGTGCTGATGCTGATGAAAGCAGATTCCTGACATTAATACCTGATGGAATGCAGCTGCTCCTTCATGTGAGAGGCTGGGAGCCTTTGGGTTCCCCATACCTCTCACAGGTGTTGGGAAGCAGCTGCTCCTTCCATGGTGCCAGGCAGGTCCTACCTCCAGCTCTGCAGTGTGTCAACCAAACATGCTCTGGTGATTGGGCTGGGCAGAGTCTCCTGTCAAATTATTTGCTCTGGCTACAATTTTGTCTGCTTTGAAAACTTGTAATTTTTTAGCCTTCTGAGACCACCTCCCAGAGAGCATGGGAATTGTAAGTATTTAGACATATAATAATGATGTAGTTAAAATCTTTAGTTTTATTTTTCTTGTTTGAGTGTAATTCCTTTGATTTAAGGGGTGGTAGTAGCTAATTGGGTTCTGGGCCAGACTTGCACAGGCAGCTGGGGGGAGGGACTGCAAATGAGTCTAGCCAGGAAATTGCTAATTTAAATATAGTTCTTGGTAGGGTCAACGAAACACCCAAGGGACAAATTAAGAGTAAAATTTCTGCTGTAATGTGTTCATTTAGCTGCAGACATAATCTTAAGGAAAACAAGGAAGCTTGGGAGTGAGAGGAGCGAATTCCAAGGTAGATGTTCTTTCTGTTGGGCATTTGTGTGCTGCTGCAGGTCTCTCGTAGGCAACTGCATCCTTCTCCTGGCTCTGAGCTGTCTGGTACATTGCCTGATCCCAAGAAGAAACCACTGAAGGGATTTTTGGGTTTGCGGGTGTTAGTGGCTTCACTGGAGGATGGAAATCCATAGTTTACATCATGCTGTGGGGCTGCTACTGCTGTTCCCAGCTTTGGCATAGATCACCTGGGTCACACTGTTCATCGGGTGGAAGGGAGATGGACCAGCCACCACCTCATTGCATTGCTTGGGTTAATGGGGCACAGCTTTCCCTGTGAGGCTGCTGCCTTCTTCCCAAATGGCAGGCTGAGGTGGTGCATCCCCTCCCATGGGTACTGACCTGTTTCTCTGAACAGACATTCAGGGAGTGCCTGGAGTCTGTGCCATGAGATGGATTCAGCCTGAAAAAAAAATAAAAAATTCAGGGAATTGAAGCACTGGGATTGTCCCTTTGGAAATCTGCAGCCTTGTGTTTTTCCTGTTGGGACCTGTGACCCTTTCACAGATGGACAGGGTCATTGTCCCTGCTGGGGACGTGTGTGAGGAGAACAGTGAGGAGTAGGCAGCCAAAGGCCAGGATGCAGGAAATGGAGCACATCTGGAGTAACCCCTGGCTGAGCACTGCTCTCAAGTTTGATCAACAACATTAATTTTCCAGCCCTGCTTATTTCTTGATTTCGGCATGGCTCAGACCATGTGCAGCAGAGCTCTCCTGCTCCTTGGTGGCACTTGGGGAACAATCTGAGTTAGTCCTTGGCAATTTTAATTCTCCTTGAAGGCAAAGTTAAAGAAATGTTGCTGGTGATGGGAGCTGTAGAAGAGCAGCTTGTTTTATGTTTCCCAGGACCTCAGACCCAGCTCTTGGTGCTCCCTCTTTCATTTGGATTGTGTCCCCAGGGGAAGGCCACGTGCTCAGGAAGGGAGGCAGAGCTTGTCTGGAATGAAGCCTGATCCCACATCCCTCCCTTCTCTGGAGGGCTGCAGAGTTGTTCACTGGAGCTGAATAAGATTCCACAAAAGCTAGGGGTCATCCCACCTCACCTGCAGTGTATCAGCTGGAGTGAGAACTGCCTGACAGCTCTGCAGGTGTGACCAATTGTTCATCACTTGTTTTGTATGTTCTAATTAAATTGTTATTATTATTTTTAAGTCCTATTAAACTGTTTTTATCTCAACTCACAAATTTTACTTTTTTTCCCCCCTCAGTCCTTTCTCCCATTCCTGGAGAGGAATCTGTGAGCAAGCAGCTGTGTGGTGTTTACCTGTCTGCCAAGTTAAACTACAACGTTTAAGCTCTATTTTTAAAGCCTGCTTTGATTCTGATTTGAGCCAAAGCTTGCCTTTTTAAAAGCATTAAGCACAGTGGGGCAGTGAGCTCTCTATTAATTGATGCTGTTGCCAGGCTATTGAAAAGTTGTAATAATGTGGCCAAATTTTCAAGTGTGGTCTAGGCTTTCAGCCTGGATGTCAAAAAGGGAAAGCTAATTACAGTGTGAACCAAGGAGAACAGGCTGGCTGGAAGGAAATGTCATTAAGGTTCTCCTCAGGTGCCAGGTCAGCCCATGTCAAATCACAGCTGCCTCAACCTCTAAGTTTCTTCCTCCTTCCGTTAAATTACTGCCAAGTGATTTCTTGCAAGTGTAACCACCTTTTATAATGAGAATGAAAACTGGCCATTTTCTTTAAATACAAACAATATTTCAGAAGCAAATGGAAGAGGTCATTTTCTTCCCTGGCCTTGAAGCACTGTACAGAGTGCCTGTGCACAGAGTGCCTGTGCTGGCTTCCTGCTGACCCTGGGCTGTGGTCATGGGGCAGTGGGGGTGTGTGTGGTTTGTCCCCTCTGATACTGTGTGGAAGTGGTGTTGGGATGCCTGAATTCCCCAGTTTTTCTGGCAGGTGTGACACAAATCGTGCTTCCTGTGCCCGGCTTGTCGTGTTGCAGAGCTCAATTCCCTACGGTGTCGTGGAGACTGAAAAAACAGCTTCAGATTGATTGTAGACAAATTCAGAGATGTTCTGTCAGGGCTCCCTGAGTGACTGCTTGAAGCCAGGAGTTGCTGTCAGGAGGCCAAACTCTAAACTTTTCCTCATTATCATAACTATTTTTAAGCTCTTGGTTTCTGCAGCAGCACTCCTCCCAACATCCACTGCTGGCCACTGCTAGAGACAGAAATCAGGGCAGGGTGGATACATGGCTTGACTCAGTAAGGCTTTTCCTATAAATGATCTGCTGGCTTGTTTTCTAGAAGATCTTGACCTACATCTCAAACTTGGTGCTGGTTCAGGAAGGAACAGCAGTCACAGTTCCATAATGCACGTGTGGGGAAAGTTTCATCTCTTGCAGCTCCCTCTCAACATGGAAGGTCTTGGTGCCAGCTAGGGCTGGGTAGAACTAGAACCATGTAAATCAGAGCTTTCTGTAAAAAAATAAAGTTATTTAATCTGTTTTACTTTTGAAATGAGACCCTGTGTGAAAGACAAGCCAGATACCTGCTGTGCATCTCTGTCTGTCAGTCTTGTCTCTCACTCTGCAATCCATCAGCTTCTGGAGCCTTTGTCCTCCTGGACTCAGGTCTCTTGCAGTGATCAAGGCTGCAAGGATTTGTTACACATTCTTAAAGAACTGGATGTCCAGGTAGAGGGGAAGATGTGAGGGAAAAGTGAGGGGCTCTAGTCATTCCTTCTGCTCATACCAGGACAAGTTGGTTTATGCTGCTTCTCTCACCTTTCCTGCCATCATTCTGGTGCCATTCTTTCCTTTTTCCTGCCCTTGACAGCCAGACTCTCCTTGGTCTTGGAGAGTCGTTGTCCTGTGACCACTTCTGAGGCTCAGCAGGGACTGCTCTGATTCAGGGCTGGGCTGCTGGGAGAGCACTGCTGGCCAAAATTTGAGTTATTTGGAGAAGCAATGGACAGTGATGGTGGGGTGTGTGAAGACCGAGCCTCAGAGCTACTGCATGTTCTCTGTGGTGGAGCAGAGAGTTTGGGGACACCTTGGAGGTCCAGGATGCAGGTAGGTTGCACTAGAGGTCCTTGCTATCTGTGCTAAACCAACACAGTTGTTTGGCCACAAATTATACAGAAACCTGAACCTTAAGAGAGCTTAGAACCCTTCACTGCACTGCCAGCAAGGCTCACTTGGCTCACTCACATTCTGCCATGTGGCCAAACCATTGCTACTGTGATATAGCTGGTGTCACTTTTCATCCTCTAGGATGGTCCACCTTGGACTGTGGTCCTGAGCCTTCCTGAGACTGTTTTTCCTCTTAAAAGTTCCCATGGGAGCTCCCACAGGAAACAGAATTTGTAGTTCTCTCTTTAATACTTCATCGTCCACCTGCAGTGTTGAACCCTCTTTCCCAGAGGGAGGAAGATGCTCTGTGTTGAGGTCAGGGTGAGCTGAAGAGTGTCAGATCAAGGCACAAATTTATCTCTTTGTCTTAAATCACAAACCATTGAAGGGGTTGGTGGGATGTTTGCACGTGGGTAAGGAGTGGGCAAATGCAGTCCAGCTTGAGTGCTGGCTAGTAAAGAGTCTAGTACAGAAAATAAGATTCTCAGAGGAGATTTAATAACTGGGGAGAATAATTGTAAAATGCTTCAGAATATTAACCAAAGGCTGAATGCATCCAATTAGCTTAATGAAGCTGGGTGGTTGGGTTCTTTTTTTAATGAAACAGATGGGCAAAACATTATGCACAAAAAATGAGATCTGAATACAATGAACACATTTAATTAACAAATAAAAGACAGAGAAAGGGTTTGTTTTTCAACTTGAGAAGTGAGAGCTTCTACTGCACCAAATACTCAAAAAAGAGCCTTAAATGTCATGGTGTCTTGAAAGTCTCACGTACTTATTATTTGCTAAGAGTTGGGTGTTTGAGATTGAGGGGCCAGCCTGGGGCTGGCTGCACCTGCAGGCAGGTGAGCAGGTGCTGGAGGCTGTGATGCATCACCAACGCAGCAGTGCTGCAGAGCCATGGAGTAATCCCTGGCTGCTGGGGTGGGCTGTCCCCAGGGAACAGAAGCAGTAACTTAACCCTCTGCCCCAAAACTTTTCCCTGCATGTCAGTGATCACCTCTGTTCTGCAGGAGGAGAAAGCCAGGACTCCTGGGTTGATCACGGTATGAGGTCAGTGTTGAGTGTGTGGTGCTGCTCAGTGTCCTGAGTGTTCAGGAGCCCTGGGGAGTGTTTTCCTGATGGCCTGTGCTTGTGCCATAGTGTGTGGAGTTGCTGCAGCCACCCACTGTGATGCTGCTGGCCCCAGTCAGGGAAATCCATTCCCACCACTGGTTTCACTGTCCTTGGTGCAGCACAGGCTCCCATTCCTGCTGGTGCCCAGTACAGACACAACTCTGCTTCTGTCTGACCAGTTTTACTGGGCAACAGAGACCTGGTGCAAATCAATGCCTTCCCTCTCCAGATGGGAGACTCCTCTCCACAGAAGCCTGGCGTGCTTATGTAAGTGTGGAATACAGAGCTGTAATATAAGTCTTGCCAAGGCTGGGAGTGTTTGCTCCAACCTAATAAACTGAACAAGCCATTTTGATATTAAGCCTATAATAATAACACCTTGTAGCTAAAGAGTATGCTTTTCCCCATTGGTGGATTACTCAGCCCTTTTCTTTTGAGGCAGTGTTTAACAAAAGCAGAGAATTTCCCAGACTATGTTTAACTAAACACAGCTCAGAGATCTCTTAATTTCAGTGCTGTGATGATATTGCTCTGCAGTCTCATTTCCAGGGGCAGTTAGAACTTGTGCTCTGCCAGTGCATGGGCTGGGCAGGTCACTGTCTCCTGCCCAGATGTGCCTGTCCAGATGTGCCCAGTGGTGTGGAAATCCCAGAAGGGCTCACATTTGTAGAGACCCACAGGCTCCAGCTGCTTTTGAAGCTGAGTAGGGGCTTGGTTTGAGCTGTGTAGCCCATGCAAGTGGCAGCTCAGCCAAAATGCTTTACACCGCAATTAAGATTTGGGGTCCTAATTTCTACCTGCTTCCTTTTTTGGTTGCTAATGTAGCTATGGGAGCATTTTGAGTGCAATGGCCTGGTTATCAACAATTGCATACAAAGTGAAGGCTTTAATTTGAAGGCTCCTCATTTGTGCCTTAGGAGTTACCCATGAGCAGATGGTGATATGCTCTGGTTTTGCTTATTCTTGCAGATTATTTGCCAGATAATTTTTCTGACTAATCCTTTGGCCCATAGACTGTTTATAAACCTGGAGTCAGGTTTCGGGTAAAAACACTTGTGTTTGCAAATTTTCAAATCTGTTCCTGTGCTGGCTTGCTGATGTCACTGTGAGCAGGAGACTTCTCTGAGTGGCAAATGCTCTCTGCACCATGGGAGAGAGGCAGGTCCTAAAGAGGAACCTCCTTCCCAGTGACAGGATGGGAAGAACAATCTTCATGCCTCGTTTGGGGCTTATATTATTTTAAAGCATGATATGGCTGAAGTCCTAACCCCAACATCAGTGTTATCATACTGACCACCCCGAGGTCACATTGCTGTTTCAGGTGACGTGGTAAGGAGGCATTTCTGCTGCCACAGAGCTTGTGTCCTGTGCAGGTGATGCTGCATAACCTGTGCACAGCAGAAGTTGGGGGATTTGCCTGTCTGTGGCTGGGCAGGACACTGGTGTCAGTCGTGGTGGGGGCACTGCAGCCACTGGCACAGCTCTCCCTGAAAAGTGCTGAAAGACTATGGTGGTATTATTATTGTTGTTGTTGTTATTACTATTATCATTGTTGTTATTGTTTCCTCCTCATCTCTTACTACCTCTGCCTTTTAAAAAAATCAGTGCCTTGGATGTCTCTGGGGAGCTGGCAGTGGTAACTGCCTGACTGATTTATTCTGGTGTTTTAACATTTACTGGATTTACATAACAGCCAAACAATCTGTTTCAGGAGTTTAATATAAACCCAGCTCTAGTGAGTCACATCCATGTTAGCAGTAATGCAAAGAGAGGCAGCTGGGGGAGTGAGGGGGTGACTTTTTCTGCATGGGAATATATTTCAGGAATGGCTGCCTGAAATATCTCTGACACCTCATAGCTGAGTGATGCTGCCAGTTCTCCTCTGCCATCAGGGATTTGTTCTTAAACTTTGAAAGGACAGTGAGTTTGTCACATCAGTGCTTCCATTGCTGCTCCTAGCTGAATCTGGGGGCTTTTCCAAAGCTCCCCAGGCACTGCTGTGTCCCTGGTACTCCACAGCCCCCCATGTGTAAAATACCTTTACGTGTACGTGCGTGCTTGAAGGAGGGAGTGTAGCTATGAGAGCAGCAAGATGAGGCCTGCAGAGTTGTGCTGTTTGCTTTTTGAATTGAAAACCTTGTAGCATTTGTTTGTGCCAGACTTTGTGGGCCTGGTCCCCAAGATGTGCAGATGAGCACAGCAGTAAGTGGGGTATGGATGTGTGCCAGCATTTCCACCTGGGCTCTGGTGACCCATGTGAAGGTTCTGGGGACAGAGTTTGAGCTCTCACCCAGCTGAGCTCAAACTTTGTCCCCAGAGAGAATTTGAACTCCCCTGGGCAGTCACAGCAAAATGTTGGAGCTGTTGGGGCTCTCAGCAGGGAGCCCCCCCAGACCCTTCAGGGCTCTGGGGCTCACTTGGCAGAGCTAGGTGAGCATGGCTTGTTCTTTGGGGAGAGCAGGAGTGAGAGCCCTCAGGACAATTAACAGCAGGGGTTTCCCAAAGCATGCTGTGTAACCTGTTGCCTCAGGTCCTTTCCAGGCAGTGTAACTTTGGGGGGATTCCCTCAGTTGTTTCCTCCAGTTGTATGAATCCAACAAATCTCTGGAGCTGGTCTGCCATGGGCAGCCTGTCCCCTCCTGCTCCAGAGGCTCTGTCACCTCTGTACTGGTGGGGTTGTAATGTGGTCGAGGAAAGTGGGTCTCCAGCTTGAGTTTTCACTTTTGAAAATCCCAGGCAAGATCCAGCTGGGTTTGAGCAGCCTAGTTTGTGCTGCTGCCTGTGTTCGAGGTCGGCTGTTCAGCTAAGCAAGCACTTCTCTTGCTGCAGCTTATTTGAATTCTTGTCTTCAGAATGAAAAATAAATGCTGGCTGATGAGATCTATTACAGCCCTAATTTTAGAGCATGCCAAACAGTAGGAAATTGTTTTCAATCTTCACTCTCATTTCTCCTTTATTTCACCCTTCCATTTGTGAAAATTGCCTTTGTCATTCTTCTAAGTGCCCAGTGATGTCCCGCTCACTGATATCTTCAGGCATTCTCCTTCCAGCCCTGTTTTCTGATATTTCTTTGTTCACCCACTTGACATTGCCATTAGAAAAGCTCTCTCCAGGGTTCAGGCAGCAGTGTTGGCACGATGCAGGCACTGAGTGCTCAGCCAGCTGGTGCGAGATGCCAGCAGAGCCCCCTGCGAGCTGGGGGAGGCAGCACCACAGTGGAATTTCTTATCCAGGGCTCAGTAAGTCTTTCCAGCCCCACCCCAGCCTGCTTTCTCGGTGAGCAAGAGGGAAAATATGAATTTCCCTCTGTGCTGGTGAAGAGTTTAAGCAGTCCCAAAGCTTCAGTGTTTGTCCTTGGCAGTAATGAAAACCTGAGCCAGTGCTCAAGAGGTTGGAGCAGGCAGCAAGTTAGGAATCAAAATGCTTGATCAATGCCCAAGGGAACAGTGGTGCACAAAGTCTAGATTTTTAGGACATGATTCCTCTTCCTAGATGGAAGGTCTCACTGTTTTGAGGAGAGCTTGGATGCCTAACTGGTGGTCTGCTCTGAAACCTGCAAGGTGACTGCAGACACCAGTCCCTCCCTTAGCCCTGCTCCTGGGTCGCAGTGCTTGGCAGAGCCTCACTGAGCTCCAGATTAGAGCTGGTGGCACAAGTCCACTTGTTTCACCCTGTGGACTTTTCAGAGGCTCTCTGGAATACATTTCGTGGTTTTGGCAACCACGTGTCCCTGACAGCAGCTGCTGTGACCATCAGCACAGAGACTTGGTGCCTGCCCTGGAGCGCTTTGAAAATCTTCTCTCTCCCACCCCCAGCTCCTTCACCCCTCCTGCTCCTTCACCCTCCTGTCATCCCTTGGCTGGCAGCCGACAGTGGCTTTATCCCTCAAAAAGCTGTCTCTCTTGCCCTGGCTTCTTGTGCTGGAGAGGGGTAAAAAACTCCCTGCTCCTGCTCCTACCAATTGCCATTCCAAGCCTTTCCTGGGTGTCCTCCAAGCCCTGAGGCTGCTCAAGGTGTCAGTCCCCAGGAATTCAGCTGGGGAATGTCTTCATGGTCTGCCTTTGTGAACATGGCTGAGATAAACCCTTTACAGAACTAAATGTGGTAACAGCTAATCCCTTGGAGACAGTCACCTGGGCCCTGCACGGTGAAAAGAGGCTTTGCTGCTCTGATTAACTGCACTGGCAAGAACATTAGCTCGTGGTTCTTTTTGGAAATGAAAAGCACCTCTCCAGGGGAGTTGAAGGGATTAGGTACCAGCTGGAATATTAAGGTAGGTTCTTTGCACCTTCCTGATAAATTTGTAGCTTAAAAGTCTGGTCAGCCCTGGTGGGATGGGTGGTTATGGCTGTGTGTCGCTGGGCTGTGCTGGACAGGAGACTGAGGCCAGTGTGGGACCCAGGAGCTCCCCTGGGAGGACGGAGGTGGTGAGCAGCTCTTGGTCCTGACTGCCTGTGCTGGGGTGTCCTCGGGGCTCTGGGGCTCACTATCACAAAGTAAGCCCTGTCAAACTGGTCAGCCCTCCACAAAGGGCTGAAGCTCATTTAAACCTTCCTAAGAGCCAAATGACAGTGAACTTTTTCAGCCACTTATGACAAAGGCCAAAGGCTGTGGAGAGCATTCCAGCTGCTTTCACAACCCTGGTTTCCTTTTCTGGGGGGAGAGCTGCACTAATTTCTTATATATTACTTTTTAACACAACACTTTGTTTTGAAAACCTGAACTAGAAATTCCGTCTACATGAAAAGTAAAGCTCCTGTACTTCAGTGAAGGTTTCTTGGGCCGTGTTTTTGACGTCAGGATTTTATCTTGGTGCTGGTTTCCCTGAGGCTGCATGGGCCAGCTGTGCCCTGGCAGGAGTGCAGCCTGACCAGTGAGCATCACATGGCACTTGCTGAAGAGAGCTGTAGACCACCCGACTGACTGAATGGATTAAAACAGGTGTATACAGTTTGTTCATAAAATAAGGTAAGACTGAGAAAAGTTTAAATACTTGGATTAAGTATTCTTTATTCAGAGTGAATTTGAATGCTCAAGCTACTTCCAAAATGCTGTTGCCTTTCTACCTGTCTTTCTCCTACAGAATTTTCTATTTTAAGTAAATAGCACAGAGTTAGCTCAGAAGGGAAAAGATACAAGTGCCACTGTTCAAAGTGTGCTTTATTGGTTAGATATTTATGGGAGACATTCAGGAAATGAGTAAACACTTGAAAGTATATATGTATTATTTATTATTGTAGCTGATTAATTACCACTTGAAATCTTTTGGTTGGTGTTATGGCTCTCTATAGTCTTCACCAAGCGGTGCTTCAGCAGAGTCTAATGTGGCAGTTGTCCCAGTTAAATGTTTCAGGAGATGCAAGTGCTGCAGCTGATTTATGGATGATGTGAGTTTGAGCAGTGGAAGGTGACAGTGTGGCATTTGGTGCAAGCACCAGGGGAAGTGAGTGAGATCTGGGCCTGGGAGGTGCTTGGTGATGCCTCAGTCCTCCAGCCCCAGCACGAGAACTTGCTGGCCCCAGTTTGTGGAGAAGCAGCAGGGTGGGGTTAACGTGCCTGACTCTGTCTGATGAAGTGATGACAGTCAGGAGTTTAAACTTGGCTCCCAAACAGGGACTTCTAGAATGCTTCTTCCCTGCTTCTACAGCAGTGCTTCCTCCTCTGGGCTGGAGTAGAGAAGTGCATGAAAAAACAAGGTGGCTCTTACCTGCACCAGCCATGCAACTTGTTCTGAATCCCTGGGCTCTCAGGCCACACTCCAGCAACCTGCTGGCTCCACGTGCTCCCTGCACCCATTGTTAGATGTTACTGTACGTGAGACCATGCACCAACATCTCTATTCCTGCCCAGGTTCCTGAGCTGTGCCTGGAAAACCTCTTGGATTCATGCAAAGCACAGACCCCACCCAGCAGTGCTTCCTAAAATGATGCATGTGCTTAAGCATTGCTTAGCTTTAACAAGACTTAAGCATATGAAGCATGTGTTGAGATAGTTACTTAGTTCTAATCTGCACATCTTGCAAAACACAATGATAAAATCACAGTGGAAGGGGTGGCAGGACTCCCTCTGCCTTCAGCAAAGTAGATGTCGTGCTCAGTTGCAATGGGGGGAATCTTCTCTCCCTTGCTGTTGCTGTTGTAACCAGAGGCCTTTTCCTCTGGCCATCGCTGCAGGAATATGCTCATTTAACCCTTCTACAGAGTTTGTAGAATGCTGCAATCAGAAAAGTTCCTTCATCAAATGACTCCTCTGTGGGAAAGGAGTGAGTGGGCCTGGAGAGGAATGGAAGAGTCATGAGAGATGTATGAAAATGCTTTTTATGGAATGAATAATTTTTGTTCCGGAGGCGGCAGCGTCGTATTTAATTCTAATCTGGGGATTTTTGGGGAGCGCGTGATTGACGCCCAAGGAGGGGTGCAGGATGCTGTTTCTCAGCAGGCTGTCATTCCCCTGCTCCATTTACCTGTCAGCTCTCCTGTGAACACTTCTCACTCTGGATGCCATTAACCCATTTCCCACAGCACGTCCCTGCAGCCTCTCCCGGGAGCCGGTGGCACACGAGGGGCCCATCCAGTATCCAGTCCCTGCTGCTGTGAGGAACTTCTCTGGAGTTGTGCTGAGGTGTTTTCTCTGGGCTGTACCTTTCCTGCACTGGTGAGCAGGAGCCTTCCTGCCCTAAGTCCATCTGTAGCTGTGCCTGGCCTCCTGAGCTGGGTGATACTCTGCCTACTCCAGGCGTGCTCCAGCCAACACAGTGTGCTTTTCCTTACTTTGCACATGCTCATCCCTGGCTCTCCTCTGTCTCTGACACAGCTTCATCTCCCTGGGAAAGGACTGGCTCTTGCTGTATCTGGGCTGAGGCCCTGCAGCATCGTGCCCAGACTCTGCTGGATCAGGAAAGGTGTTGCTGGCACTGAGGCTCTGTTTTCTTCCATGTTGGTAGTCCTACCCTTATAAAAAGGGCCATTAAGGGTTTTGTTTTGCTGCAGTGTAAACTTCAGCCAACTCCTTCCTCTTGTCCTGTCCCCTTAATTAAGAGTGTGTATGTTAAATGCTGTGAACCCAAGCAGAGTCTCATTGCAAACTAAACAGGACTGTGGGACTTAGGCAGGTCTTTTGTTACTGCTGTACAGGGCTTATGCTAATAACAGCTGCAGAGGCTGAACCCAATCCCTCATGAGCTTTCCAAGAGTCTGATTAATCTGTTGAACAATGGATCTGGGTTTTTGTTTTGATCTTTTCCATAGGAGTTAAATTTTTGTCCCTCTCAGAGTAGCTGTGGATCATGTAAGCACAGCAGTATTGTTTTCCTAATTGGCTTCAGGTTTATCTCTGTCTATTATGTTTAAGGGCTTACAAGATGCACCCATCACCATGGCATCAAAATGCTTCCTGTGCCAAAAACACTTGATAAAAACATACAATACATGTGCACACACTTTTTTTGGTCTGTTGGAAAGTGCAAAGACATTCTGATGGAGGATCAGGTTTTTGCATGATCATATTCTCCAAATAGTCACTTTTGAAAATCATGCTTTTTCTGTTCATGCTGGCTCTGGTCCATGTGCCATTGGAGAAAGATTTCTTTCCAATGAGCTTTGGGCCAGCTCCTGTAAAAGCAGAATTTTGCATTTATATTGTTGATGGTTCATGCTGGGTGATGGCCCTGGTGATGTACACAGACAGGGTTGGTGACAGACCCTGACTGAAACTTAATGTCTAAAAGTAAAGATACAGCAAAGGGAGGAGAGAAGGGTGGGGAAGTAGGGGAAAGAGCACAAATTTTTAGCCAGATAAGTTTCCCCTGGGCAGACCACAAATGCTCTGGCCTGCTTTGACTTTCTGAAAAATACAGCTTGCAGTATGAGGAAGCAGAACATTTAAAGTGAAGATGCAGATGTTGAAGGTAACAGGATTTAAAAACTGCGTGGCACAAAATACAAGAAATGTTCCACTATTTATAGCAGAAACTTCTTCCTCTCTTCATTCTACCTCTTCTTGAATGCACTCAGTGATTGCTTTTCATGTGTGAATGCGTGTAAAACTGGAGCTTCCTAAACAGACATGAGCTGTTTATATGAGGTGATGACTTCAGAGGGCTCTGGTTGTTTAAAAGAGTGGCAGTGAAGTTGCCTTGGCTGCAGTGGAGCAGATCCAGTGCCAGCAGTGGGACAGCGTGGTGGTGGCTGCACACAGATCCATCCATGGGAAGCTCTTTCATTATTGACTTCACTGATGTGCTTATGGTGGAGTGGAAAGGAGCCTTCCCAGGGGCTGAGAAATCTGTGTGAAGTGTGTAACCTCTCTGGGACTTGTGCAGAATGAAACCCTTAGCTTGAAATGGGGGGCTTGTAATTGATGGTCTTTATAAAATATTTTACCCTGGGTGTTTTCCTGCTGCTTCTTTGCTTCCCTCTGAATTGAGCAGCCAGGAAAGAACTGTGGCATTGTATTGCTGGTTACCTTGAGGGCAGTCCTGCCTTGTCCATGGGCTGGATGCAAACTGCTGAGGGGAAGGGTTTGCAGAGGTGAGACTGTCCTTAGGCCTCTGTAGAGAACTCCCAGAGAAAGGGATTAAGGAAAACAGTAAGCTCCTTTCTACCTGCCTCTCTCTTCCCCCAAGGTACAGCTATTTGTCTGCTCAGAGGACCTATCTGTCCTTGAATTCCCCTTTCACCAGTTCCAGAAGTATAAATTCAAAGAGCTGTAGAACCATGCTGGTCTGCAATCCTCCAGCAGCCAGTGAGTGATGGCCAGGGGAGCTGGAGGAGGCCAGTGAAGTCTTGCTGCCCTGTCAAGTGCTTGGGAGAGTGGCTGGACAGAGGCAGACACACAGAGCAGTTATCCCAGCAGTGAGCAGACAGATCTCATGATGCTACAAGCATAGCAAAAGACATGGTAATTTCACTTTGAAGGATGCCTTTAACATGAGAGAGGGGATGTGTTTGCCTCAGTGTGAAGTGGATTTGTGTTGGAGCTGCTGGACACTCAAGGATGTTGGGTTTTCCTCCCTCCTGGAGACTTTGTTGGTGGATCAGGTTTAATCACCATGGAGAGCAGTGGATGATGATGTGCTGGTGGGATTGCGGCTCTTCCCTTTACCCTGTGTGCAGATGTCTGGGAAGGTGTGTGTGAGTGCATGTGCCATCCTGGGAGCAGCTGGGCTGTGGTCACAGCTGAGCTGTCAGTCTGAGGATCTCCATCCAAACCCTCTGGGGGTGAGTGTCAACCCACTACAGCTTCAGAAGTGTTTCCTGTAATGGTGCTGAAAACCAGCTTATCCTGTGTTCATCTTGTACCTGCACCTGCAGGCAGCTGTAAGGAGCCTTTGTGGAGATTTTCAGCTTTTCATCCTTCTTCATCAGTGCTGGCAGCTGCTGCTTTGTGGTAACATCAGACTTTTCCTGGGCTGTTGCTTTGTGTGTAGTCTCTACATCCTCAGGCCAGCCTGTTGTGTGGGCTTTCTTCCATTTGGCTTCCAAAGGTGGGTATCCTTCCCTTTTAGTAGATTATTTTGGGGTGAACTTGAAGTTCTTGGAGGAAAGTGGGATGTAGAAAGATGGCGAGGAGCCATGGGCAGATGTGGTCTAATGTTTCAGAAGATCACTGCCACACCAGCACAGCAGCTGTGAAGCCAAGGCTCACTGTGTGGATGGGATTAAGTCCCATTATTTGACCTTGGTTTGTGAGAGGCTGAGTTGTGGTCACTGGATTTAGAGCAAAGGGGTGAAAAGTTTTCCTCAGTGCCAAAGGGAATAATGAAGGCAGAGCAGCCTTGGCTCCATGGAGGAAGCAGGTGGGTGGTAGCAACTGTTAATATACAGTCCAGCAGAGGGGAATTGCAAATTCATCCCCTGGTGAGAAATCTCCATTCTTTTACCCTTGTTTGTGTAAGGGCAGATGCTCACAGGGCTGGCCATTCAGGTGAAAACCCTGGCTGTGTTCTCCTGTTGAAAGATTCAGAAAACCTTAAGCTGTGGAAATGCAGTATCAAGACACTGGTCATAGCGTGATGCCAGTGGAATGGTGCAGAACAGCTTAAATTAGTCCTTTGAAGTTATTCCACTTACAAGTGTACTTTTTGTGCTGTGCTGATGGAACACAGAGAAAGCAGCAGCCCTGAAGAAAGGTTGTGCAGTGGGCTGTAAAACAGGCTGAACAGACTCATCATTTCAGGGGGTTCCCAGGCTGTTTGCTGGGTGCATCACTGCTGCTGTGCTTGGGGCTGAGGTGTGAGGGGCTTTCCAAGGACAGACCAGACCTGCTCACTGATGTGCTCATCAGGATTTTAGGAAGAGGGCAGGGGGACATCAGCCACAGATCTCCTGCTGGATTTTAAGCTGGCATTTCAAAGGCATCAAGGTATCTGTTGGGGTCAATTAAGAAGGATTCTTGGGGTATACATCTTCTCCCCAGCCTGTGAATGTATCCCACAGGATGTTTGTGAAGATGAGCAAATTTGCTTTGTGAGGTGCTCATGTTCCTCCAGAATGGAGACATATTTAAGCCTCATTAGTGGTTTGACTTACTGCTTTTGCAGCTTCACATGAGAGCTTTTGGGAGAGTAACGGGAGGACATTGAAAGCGTTTGGCTGCAGTCCTGGCACTGAGCCCTGCTGGCATCCTGCTGCCAGGAGCAGGCCTTGTGTTTGCCTTTGCAGGGCTGCTGAGCTGCACAAGTGGCTGGTGCCAGTACAGCTTAACTCTAGTGCTGGCTGAGGCTGGGGGCATCTCCAAAGCTGACTTCCAGAGCAGTGTGTAATGCAGACTTGCCGTGAGGTTTTGCTCTGCTGTTTCAGCACAGGGTTTCCTGGCGGTCTATCATAGCAGAACAAGATAAGCTGCAATTACCCTGGTGTTGGAAACAAGAGCTTCTTCCTGGCTTTGGAGTGCTACTGCATTAATGTATAAAATGGATAAATGATTTAGGTAATGAAATGACTTGGATATGGTTATGGATTGAATAAGATTTGCAGAGCCAATGTGCTTACTCATCAGATGACTCATGCCTTAGTCACTTTTAGAATAAGTGATTCTCTTTCGGGTCCTTCCAGAATGGGATGGGTGGAGATGAGCTGAAAATTTCCACCCCTGCCTTTGATAATTTTTTTTAATAGCATCTAGAACATGATGGAATGTTTCATCAGACACAAGAGGAAACAGCTCTCTCTTGTGAGTACGGTGTATCCCAGGAGATTTGCCTGAATTCCACAGCAGTGTGAGACTTAAATTTTGCTGTTTGCTTCCTGGTCAGGCAGAGTGGTCTCAGGCCTTAGGTTAGACCGCTCAAGCTTTGTTCTCAGCCTACTCTAGTGAGTGTCTTTTGTGGGTAGGTGCAAGTCTGAGCATATTCTCAAACTCCTGTGCCACCAGCAGTGAGTAAAAGCACCCTCAGACGGAAGCTGCCTCCTGAAACAGTCAACATTGCTATGAAAATAAAACCTTGTTCTCAACTTTTATTTATATGTAATTATATTTTTTCTGTTACCATAATATGGATGAAATTGAGTTATGATTGTTCAGAAGCATGCACATGTGTAAGCAAGTGAATAGCATATCTGAGAGCCTAGGGAAATTCCTTTGTAATCCACTATAAGCTTTATATAGCAAGTAAACCTACTGGGTTTTTCTTCTTCTTTCTAATCTTTCGTCTCTCTGATCTCACAGTCATCTTGCAGCAAACAAAATGTGGGCAATTCCTGATCTAATTCCTGATTAATCCTGGGGGATCAGTGGAGCTCAGTGGCAC
This sequence comes from Cyanoderma ruficeps, assembly GCA_008694505.1. Lineage (NCBI taxonomy): Eukaryota > Metazoa > Chordata > Aves > Passeriformes > Timaliidae > Cyanoderma > Cyanoderma ruficeps. The sequence goes on along the minus strand of VZDJ01000529.1, from coordinate 67,978 downwards.
AGTGTGATCTCTGCATCTTCCTTAACCCATGTGCCTGGGCTGCAGCCAAGGGAGAGTCACACAGGGAGTGACCTGGGGCTTTGCTGCTGGCTTAGGCTTAGGCTTTGCTAAGCTGGATGTGGCTAAACTCTTATCACTGCTTCAAATGTTGAAAATGGGGATGTACTGACTATCAGAAACAGGTCTAAAAGCATGAGCCCAGTTTTGGTTTGTGTCAGGAATGATGATGTAGTGTTGTTATAGATCTACACTTACAAAGGTATGTTCATTATAGAGAGAGTACAAAGGTGCATGAAACAGGCAGAGTTTGGGAATCAGAAATTTGGCATTCTCTCACTGACCATTGAGGTGGTGTCTGGGGTGACCCTAAGCAAGAGTGACTCTCCCTAACTCCTCTGTATAAATGTGGTTTTGGCCCTTGGTGAGTAGGCACTGTCTGTAAAACACAGGTAGGTCATGGCACGTGACAGGCACTATGGAAATGTATTAGGCAAGATTTTCAAAAACAGCTGAAGAATTGAATTTTATTGTTAAACAGAACTGGTGAAAGGAAAGCTAAAAATAGTTTTCCTATGGGTGTCTTTTGTCAGGTAATAGAGAATAATTCACAGGTTTGTAGGTTTTCAGTTTTCTATAGCTGTCTGTGCTAGATCTCCTGGGTCACAGGTGTACAGGATTTTATCAACAGTTCCTCTCAGATAATACAAGTCAAGAGGAATCTATCACCTCCTCAAGAAGTTTTCTAGTTTGCTTTGTCTCTTAATTGCAGAAGAAGGGGGTTTTGTGCTCAATTTTAAAACGTTTTAAAAATTTACCTGAGTTACCTATTGTTGCTATCCTCAAAGGCAAAAGAATGTTACTAATTGTACTATACATTATAATATTATGATAATAGTAGTAGTAGTAGTCATAGTAATAATGTTAGTGCTTTGCTGTTTTTACTGAACAAAAAGCCCTTCCAGATGAGGATATTTCAAAAGTTGCCTCCAAGGGAGTCACCTCTCCTCACTTGCCACACAGAGCTCTCTGTGTTGCAGTGTGTACAGGTGAAAGGAAGAAAGATGGATGGAGGCAGACCCCTCCTAAGAGGATGAATGCAATGAGAGTTATTTCTGATACTGCCTTGACAAGAGCCCTGCTAGCCTAAGAAAATGCAAATGTGGAAGAAAATGTTGTGGCCTCCTCTCCTCCTGGGAAAGGAGCCCTGGGATGGCTCCCACAGTAACTGGGCAGCTCTTTTAGACACATGTGAAACACATTTACCCAGACGCTCCTGTGAGCATTTCCACATTTTTTAGGCTGAGATTTTCTGTGTTGTTCACACTTTGGCACATGGGTGATCATCTCTTCTGATGTCTTGAGAGCATAGTTAAAGTTCAAGAATGTGTTTAAGTGTTCTGCTGGAGTGGAGCCAACGTCTCCATCACAGGGATGAGCAGTGTGTTGGGAAACTCAGTGGCTGCATACAGACTAATTGTTCTGGGATGCAACCTGGAAGGTGCTGAGCACCCTGGCTGGCAGCCAGCAAGGCTTTTAATACATGCTTTCCTTAGTTTTTTCAAATTGTTACCAGTCTTGTTCTTTGATTTCTTTTCCCAAAGCAACTGGAGAAGGATATCTGAGTAGCCAGAGCAGTGCAATTCATTTGCCGGTGACACTCCAACCTGTACCACAGGGATGTCTTCCAGGACACAGGATACAGCTGTTGGGATCAGGTATTGCTACCAGTGCCCAAGTCAGTTGGCTTCAGAGTTTTCCTTCTTCGCTCTCTTCCTGGGCAGGGCCAGGCTGTGTGAGCAATGCTCAAACTCCATTTGTAAACCATATCACATCTTTCCACATGCCTTTGCTTGCTATTAAATTGCACAGATCATATTTCCTTACCACCCTTTTCTCTTAGACCATCTTTGCCTTTCCCCTGCCTTGAAAATTTTTGCAGCAAACAGCCAAATTCAGGTTTTATTTGGAAGTGGTATCAGCTGCAGTGGAGCCCAGGGCAGGGAAGAGAGGAGCCCAAAAATCCTGTGGAGGTTGATGGCTTCTAACTCTCTTGTTGTCAAGGTTTTGGCTTTGCCTGCTGTCAGCAGGAGGAAGGTGCTGCAGCCCAGGTTGGAGGCTGGAAGGAGCTTTGTGCAGAGATGTCCCTGTGTGTGCTGCCATCAACACTGGCTGTGTGTGTTCTGTCCCTGAGCCTGCAGCTGGGGCAGTGCCTCCTGCAGCTCCCTGGGTCTCACTGGGGCATGCAAGGCAGAGTTGAACCCATGCTTCTCAAAAACTGTCTGGACACCTCCTTGCCAGCAGATTTACTCCCTGTTCTGCTCCTGCACCTCTGCTGACTTGGTGACCAGAAACTTGCCTTTTTCCACTGCTGCTGTGGCTTTGCAGAAATGATGTGGCTTTGCATCATTTCTAACAATGCAGAAAGAGCCCAGCTGATCGAGGACAATGCACAGTACTTGTCCTGAGCCACAAGAACAGGGGCACTGCTTTGGTGTCCCAGGGCAGCCTGGAACCCCAGCCTGGGTTCAGTCTGTTCACTGGGGTGAAATCAGGGTGCCCTGGGGTGGCATTTTCATACTCATGTTTTAACTAAAGCTGCACCTGGGAACTATTGTTGACCCTATGGTGCTGTAAAGCCTTTCTCACTCTGACAAATGCTGAGTTATCATCTGCCTGAATTTCAGGGATAGCATTGCAGTGACTCAAAAGAACAGCTTCCTCCCCAGCAGCCTTTGCCTGGATAATCTCCAGTCATTGACCTCGGGCTTTGAAAGTGCATTTAGGCTTAAAAAGCTAAAGCTTAAGGCTTCAAAGGAAGTGGGAAGCCTGCTGCCCATTATATTTCCGAGGGTGGGTTGTGTGTGCAGGACAAGGGTAATTGGTGTTGTGTACTTGGTCCTGACTCCTGTGGGATCTGTTCATCCCCCAGAGCCTGTTCCCTCTGTCTGGAGCCTCTCTGCTGCTGCTGCCTTTGATATTGTGCAGGTTATCTGAGGACATGTTTTCAAGTCCTGGGGTTTCTAAAGACGTGAGGATTATCAGAAGATGGAAGTTATCCATGTGGAAATAGAACAGACACTCTGAATTTGAAGCCCATTTGTCTTGTTGTACAGAGTTCACTGTTTTTGCCTTGCCCTGTGCAGTTCTGTGCTTTGCCCTTTGCCTGGGGCTGTGCAGATTGGCAGAGTGGATGAAGACCTTCAGCCCATGGACATTTAGAGATGGGTGCTGGGATAATTCCCCTGGTTAAAACTCTTTGCAGAGATCACCTTGAAAAGAAATCTCTACCCGTGTTTGAACTGGTGGGAAGAAGAAAGCCTGCAGTGTTCTGTGCTTACACTTTTGTTGTAGATTTGCAATCCTGGAACAGGTGGAAATTAATGTTTTTGAAATGCTGAAAAGACTTTTCACTGCAGCTGGCTTACAGAACTAAGCAACTTGATATATCCCCTGAAATACCTCCAGATCTCTCAAAGGCAGCTGAAAGCTTTCTCCTTATCTGAGAGGGAGATAAACCTCTAAGACCTGACATGGATAAATGCGAACTTGTTCTGCCTGGTGGCTTGTTCAGATTGTTGTGGATGCTTTTTAAACAATTGTTTAAACAGTGCTGGCCTGTGCTGTGAGATCTGAGTCTGGCAAAGGTGTTTGACGCTGAATTCTTTTGCTGTATTGATGATCTGTATGTGTCCTTTCCCAGGTCCCACTATGCTGCTCTTAAACTGAATGACTAGCATTGTTCTGCAGTGATTTGCTTTCTGTCATTGAATTCTTATGTACTGAGCAGCAACAGGAATTCTGTGAGCACCTGGAAATCAGAGTTAGCCATGGCAGTCAGTACAGAAGGTGCTAGAGGCTGCAGGGGAGGCAGGCAGAGCTGAGAAACATGCTGGTGAAATGAATAAATTTGGGAGGAGGGCAGAGATGTCCTGGAAGCATCTGGCTGCCAATGTGCAACTTGGGCTGAGACTCTGCTGCTAAAGCAGCAGCCTGTCTGTGCAACTCCAGGTGGCTTCTTCCCTCCCCCTAATTTATTTAATTACTGGTGTATCTCCTGGGCTCTGCTGTGGAAGCAGGATGCAGTCCCACAAGATCAGCTGTTGCGTGCACTTGGTTTCTGTTCCTCAGGGTGACAGATTGGTGTGTGTAAGAGCTGGCTTGCCTGGCTGGCAGGCTCCCTGCTGCTCCAGAACCTTTGCTGCAGGCTGGCCTTACCAGATTTAAGAACCAGACCTTACACTAAAACCAGAGGGCAGGTGCCTTGTGCTGTGGCTGTTCACACAAATCTGTGCATGAGCTCACTGCTGTGAATTCTGCTTTCAGTTCTGTTTCTTTTCTCTTCCCTTTTCTTTCTCTCAGTGCCACAGAAGTGCTTTCCATAAGCAGCTTGCTGGTGCCCTGGTCCTGCTGTCCAGCCAAGTCACTGGTAACTGCTCTGGCTTAGAGATGCTTTTGATTTGAGTGCCTGGTTCTGCTCCCGAGAGATCAGTGGGGATTTGGCCATTGTGGAATATTAGACTGAGCCCTTGCATTCTGAGAGGCTGTCCAGGTCCTCTTGGTTTTTTCATTTTCAGTTTGTTTATCACAATAAACAGTGGTACACGGGTCTGTATCATCTTCTGTGGCAATTTTGAGGTTCATTATGGATTGCAGCAGAAGATGACTTACCTGAGACCAGTCCCTTTCCCTTAGAACAACTGAAAACGTTCTTTTTCTTCAGCCTGCCATTTACCTTGGCATGGTACAGATGTTTGGAAAGCCATTATTGCAATGAAGACCCTATATATTAAAGTCTCCCTACTTCTAAGGCAGTTATTTTGCTCATTAATCAATAGAGCCTGGCTACTGCCTTATTTGTTAGTATTTTGCAAATAATCTAAGCCTTTCAACTTTCATATAATCTGACATTCTCAGTTATTTTTGAAGCACCCCCTCACTGACTGTTTAAATCCACCTCCAGTAAGCTGTGCTCCCTTCCACGGCTGCCTCCTCTCCTGGGAATCACGCTGCCTCTCAGCCCAGCAAGTGACAGCAAACCATGGCACTTCTTCCTCCCCCTCCTCCTCCTCTCCCCTGCTCATGTTCAGCCCCAGGAGTCTGCTCCCTCCATGGCACAGGTCCTGCTCTGACCCTACATGGGATCCTCCTGTGTGAGCTGATGTTGTCTGTGCCCACCTCAAGCTGTAGCACCAGGTGCTCTTACAGGTGCTGGTTGGGAAGCTGCATTTCCATTGGATTTATGGGGATCAGCTTTCCCTGTGCAGCATGCAGGTTGCATTTGGGGTATTTCCTGCACTCTTGATGGTGACTGGAAGAGGGGGTTGGGATAGGCAGGCTCGGAAGTCTGAGTTGATGTTGTCCGAGAGCAGCTTTAGAAATAGGTTTTTGTTCTCCTCTGATGCCTGAGGAGGGGTCCCCATGTTGTCCAGGCTGTGTGTGAATATTCACATGCCCAAATCCTTCACATTTCTTTCCTTAGGGTCACTTGAAAGTGAGGCAAAGCCCCCAGTGAGGCTGGTGGTCACATGGCAGAGCTGGGCTTGGGCTCTCTGCCCACACCAACCTCCTCCATCCTCCCATCCCTCACTGCCGCAGTGTCAGGAGCTGGGATCAGGCTGGCACAGTGGCCAGGGTCCTTCCCCCACAGGGCTTTTGTGTCCCTTGTCTCAAGGACAGACGAGATTTGTTACAGTCCGAGCTCAGGTTGTCACCAGAGTCAGTGTGGAGTTGGGTGCTGGGATGTGCTGGTTTGTGGTCACTTGGGGCTGTTGCAGGGATGGTGAGTCACAGCACCTGGCATCATTGAAAGCAAAAACTCTGGGATATGTGGGCTGAGTGCCTCTCACTGCCTGTTCCTCGTGCTTTCCCAGCTGTAATTTGCAAAATAAAAGCAGCTCTGATGCTCATACACTGATAAACAGCTTTAAAAGATTAAAGCAGAAGTGAATATAGTCCAGCATCAGGAGCTGATGCCCACAAGTCTTGCTGAACCTCTAGTATGAAACACAATAAAACACAGCAGCCAAACCTGCCTCACCACAGTCATTTATAGCCAGGGCTTGAGTACAAAGGAGCACAACACCTCTTCAGTTCTTTGGTGTTGTCCCCACTAAAGACATGGTTAAAATGTGCCAACAGAGCTGCACTCAGGTAATGCTCTGGCAGGGCTCCTGTTTCACCTGCGTTATCTGGAGTGTTTAATGTTAATATCAATCTTGTTTAGATAGACTTGGCATTCCTCAGTGTTTTCTTGTTACAGAAATTTCCTTAAGTAGAAACTTTTTTCTTCAGAGTAATTTTTGGTTGATTATTACTTATATATGCAATTAGCGTAATTGCATCTGATTATGCAAATGTATTTAACCATATAATTAGAATATGGAGGGATGAAATATAATGCAGTTGGGAAATCTTTTGTAAAACTTTCCAGGCTCGGGACTGTGTGCAAGGTGGTTGTTATCTCTTCAATTGTAGGTTGGTAGACTGGAGATCTTGGATCAACATCCTGGCTAATTTCAAAACATATTTTAAATATGGTATCAATTGCTCTTCAAAGTGGTTACATGGCCTTCATGGTGTGTAGCCTCTGTTTTTTACATGATATCAGGAGATCACTGCTGAGCTCAGCCTGTGTCTCATATGTGCATCTATATTTTACATCCATGAAAGAATCAGTCCTTCATCACATGGAAACCCAGATTCTGCCTTCATGTGGGAGAAGAGAGGAGAGCAGGACAAGCACAGAGTTGTGCACCTTGGAGTGCTTGTTGTCTGTAGCTCAGGGGCAGAACTGGCCCCAAAATCCCTTTGGAAGACACCCTGCCTTGAAAAGGACTGAAGAGGAGGAGGAGGAGGTAGAATGCTGCGTTTTTCAGACTGTGGTCTGGAGATGTTTGTTGTCATTTAAGAAGCCTGGCAGGAGCAGGGGTCTGAACTTGCCTTTCACATTTCTCACACAGTGCTTGAATTGCAAAAGCTGTTGTTCTTTCTCATTCCCTGGTTCCTGTTAAAGCTGTGCGAGGAGCTTCACACAGGTCATCAAAGCACCTTGCTTTGGATCTGATTTTCAGCTGTGGCACAACAGCCAGGCTCACTGCCAAGAGCTGTGGAGAGAAGAGGGGCTGGATGATTAGAGCAGAATTGAGTGATTTCTCAGCAAGATGTGCTTGTCTGTGCCCTGAAACAAGAGCCTTGTGAGCCCTAGGACAAAGCAAACATGGGGTGTGTGCAAAAAGCACCAACAGTATGTGCTTATTTATCATTTAGGTTAATGTCTTATGTCTTATGTGTTAATGTCTTCCTCTTCTAGTCAGAAATTAGTACCCAAAGTGATTACTGCACCTTCCCAGGGAGGACACAGTCCAAACCAGCAGTCTGGTGTACACCTGCCTCGATTATCTCTGCAAAGTCTGCAGGGATTTGCTTCTTTTCAGCTTCACAGAGATGCAACTCCTTATTGTCCTTTGCCTCTTGGTTTGGGCTGCCTTTTGGCCAGCAATGTCTGAGACTGGTTTTCACAGGTGCCAAGAAGCTCATTTGCTTCTCCAAGGCCTGATTCCTGGTGGCCGCAGCGTGAGTGGAGATGGGCAGGAGGCAATCTCACTCTCAGGTGCCCTGCTTGGTGTGCCAGGGGTGGGAAGAGCTGAAATGTGGGCCAACGTGCTCTGAATTTAATTTCTGCAGGAAAAACAAACCCTCTAGCTGCACTTCCACCACAGCAGTGAGACCCATAAATGGTTGGTGCATTATATCTGAAGTTTCATGTGTTGCAAACTGTGGGGTTTGTGGTCAGCTCAGATGTTGCTCCAGTGCATGGCTGTGGGACCCAAGTTCCCCTCAGACTTCTCCATACCAAAGGTGTTGGAGGGAGCTGGCTGAGCTTGGGGCAAGTGCCTCCCACATGTGTAAAAAGTTGGTGGGGTCAGGGTGGGGGGTGTGGAATTATCTCCCTCATATCAGGGTAGCAAGGCTTGGGGAAGTCCTGGAGAACTGGGGACACAGGAGACACTGCAGGATGGAAATACTCCTAATCTGTGTTTCTTGGTGTGAGGAGACAGCTTTGGCTCCAGAAGGGACTTGCTGACATGCTCTTTCTAAAATGTCATTCGAGGAGCTGTCCAGGACTTGGCAGCCCAGCCCAGGACATGCTGCTTCTCTCCTTAAAGGGAGTTTCTGCTGCTGTTGGCAGCAGTTGAAGCAGATTCTTCATCGTGCTGCTGGGGGCAATGTCTGAACAAACACACACAAGACAGGGCTGGGTGTGCTGCCAGCTCTGCCCCAGGCAGGAGGGAGTTCCTGGGTGGGCTGGGCCTCACCTGAGCTGATGGATTCTGCTGATGACATCCCCTCTGCAGGCAGCCCGTCCTGGTACACGACTCATTGCACTGACTGGAAAGCCTGGCCTGATTCCTGACCTTGCTGGTGTATAAGAAAGCCCTGAGTAAAGCTGCTGTGATCTTTGGGACCTCTCCATGTGACAGTGCCTGTGGGTGTTGTGTGGTCAGGAGGTGCCTGCAGGGAGGGTCTCAATGTGACAGCCCTGATGGTCCCTGTGGGGGATTCCAGCCATGAGCATATGAAGCCTCTGGCTGAGCAGCAGCAGAATTGCTGCCTGAACCCTTTCTGTGCAAATGCTCATTACAGTTCTTGTTCACTGGGATTCTTTTACTGCAATGGCCCCTGGGGCCTCAGCAGGGGCAGGTGTGTTCTCAGGGACACAAAGGAGAAGCAGCATCATTCCTCTTAACCTGGAACTACAACAAAGCATAAAGTCACTTTTCTACAGCCTGTAGCAAATTTGGGAAATGAAGGTGGGTTTGCAGTGGCTTGGGGCCTTTTAGCCTCCCCATCCTTTCTGATAGGAACGTTTTTAGTTAGCCAAGAGGATGGACCAGGCAGTAAACTAGATTTACAGGTTTTTATTTTTCAAACAATGCTGTGGAGTACTTTATTGAGCAGCAAAACGAATTGCATCTGCTCATCTCCCACTCCCACATAAAATACAGAGAGGTTTTCTCCAGGATCATATTCCTTTCAAAAGGGTTTTTTTGTACCATTCTCTGCTCAGTGCCAGTCTGGGAAACATGTGCAGCCATTTGATAAATATATTGTGAAAATCATGGTTGAAGTGGCAGCCTGCCTGCAGCAGAGGAATAGCTACAGGGAAAAATGGTAAATAAGATATCTGTAAGTAAATTAATTTTGCTCATATAAGCTTTTTTGCAGCTTTGGTTTGTGTCTGCAGCATTATGCTCTGCTCTAGAGGAGGTGTTCAGTGTTCTGGGGCATCAGCAGGGACAGCAAAGCTGTGCAGGAGCTGGGAGATGGTGGTGGTTGAATTTCTGTTTTGCTGGAATTTCCCATCGCGGCAAGGTATGGTTGTGCTGTCACAGCCTGAAAAACTGCAAATCCACCATTGATTTAGCCTTGCAGAAATTAATAGTTGCCTTTTGTACTGAGTTTATGCACAGTGAGACTGGGCTGTGCATAACTGATCTGCTTATTTGAAAATCTTTGCTTTCCAATGCAGTTTTGGAGGATTTATCAGTGAAAAGGAATCCTTCAAAAGAGCAGAACTTGAAACAAAGCCCAGCTCTACAGATGAACAATTATTTTCTTTAAAGTCTCGCTGGATTTTTTTAGCTTGCTTTTAGCAGCACTGTACTATTTATTTCAACAATGTATGGGTCTGTTTGTTTTGATTGGATGGACTGATTTATGGGGTTTATCTTCAGTTTATCTAGTCCAGTTGGTAGTTAGCTGAAGATTTATTTTGCAGCCTGTGCTGTGGGTTAGAAGTGAGCAAGCTTGCTTCATCTTTTGAGGGGGAGACACCCTGGGTGCCTGGTCTGGGTGGTGAGGAGCTGCTCAGGTGACAGATATAAGCATCACTGTTTGTGGGCTGCTCTTCCCAGTGCCCCTGGCCTTTTTCCTGCTGGCTGAGCAGCACTGGACTCACAAATGTTCAGTCCAGGTGGGTGGTTTGTGGGCTTTCACACCCAGCCACACAGCAACACGGGTAGATTCTTCATTCCCCTTGCTCCCACATAGGGGGAAAACCTCGTGGCAGGAGGAGGGAAGAAGGTTTAGGAGCTGCAGGCTTCAGCTGCAGATTCATTTTCCTCTTGGTGCTGCCCAGGAGTGAGGTGAGCTGTGAATGTCCAGGGGCTAAAGCTGCATCAAGGAAAGGCCTTGGGTTTGTTTCTCTATAGGCAGAAGAAACAACTTTTAACTCAGGGTGACCTTGGAGGTTTCCTCCTATCCCTTGGGCAAGCTGGGTTAAATGGTTGGAAGCATTTTTGTTCCCTCATTGCCTTCATTTAGAATGATTTCCATGATGTACCAGCCTGCCAGGAGAGCTGCAGCCCAGCCCTGGCAGAGGCTGCTGACAGCAGGGATGTGGCTGATGCTTTCCTGGCAGCCCTGGGAAGCCCAGATCCACAGGCAGGGTTGGAGGCTGATTGTGCTTCCCTGGGGCTGAGGAGATGACCTTCCCCTAGAGCCAAGCATCCCATGTGTGTCATTGGGAAATGTGCTGCACCCCAGACTCTGCAGTGCAGGGAAAGCCTCTGCAGAGGAAGGGGGGTGACTGCAGGCTTGCAGTTGTCCTGACCTGATGCTTCTTGTTTAGCTCAGAAGCTTTCCAGGCTTCACAAAAGCATTTTGCAGGCAGCAAATCCTTGGTGGGCTCCCCGCAAATCGGTTTTGAAGGGTCACTGCTGGCTTGCTGGTTTGCAGCCTGGCTTTGGGGGTTTGGGGCTCTGGCAGAGGGGAGGCTTGTGCTGCTTTGCCCTAGGTTTGTGGGACTACGTGCATTGTGTGCTGGACTGAACCCCACACCCCATCTCTCACTGCTGAGAGCCACCCCCAGTGCCTGAGCCCTGGCTCCAAAGGGGATTTGTGCTTTGGGATTGACGTGTTTAAATATAGTTTTAATAAAAGCTTTTAAAGTTGATCTCACCATTTCATTAGTGTTTTGAGTGAGTGACACTTCTGTCAATTTGTTTCAAGCAAGCCTGCAGAAAAGACAGGAGGGGGGAAAGGAGGTGTGCAGTGGGATGTGGAGAGGAATATCTTAGACTTGGATATTCCCTTTCTGTGACAGCGAGTGCCCAGCTGTGTCCCTGATTGGCACATGACCTAGGGTGAAGCCTCCAGCCAAGATCTTAGTCTGGTTTTCTCATTGATATAGAAGGCTGCTTCAGCTTGGCTGCCATGGGGGACTCAGGAGGTCATCCCTGTGCAGCAGAGCTCACTGTAGTGTGTTTAACTGAGCATTTCTGGGCAGCTTTGAGCCCAGCTCAGCCTGTGCTCTTTGGCAGGGGCTGTGTGTGTTCCCAGGCTGACGCTGGATGGGGCTCTTTGGACTCGCTGACCCCCACCCTGCGCTCACGTAAATGAAATGTAGATGCAAGTGTCACCTGGCTTGCAGGGGTTTTATGCACAACCTGCTTTGAATACAGAGAACCACAGGTTGCAATATTTCAGGGTTAAGCCTGCTCTGGAATTCAGTGGATGCAGACCAGGATGCTGTGAGTAAAGTCAAGTACTCCCCCACTATCCCCAGCAGCTGGGCAGAGGGATGAAATGATGCAGTGCTGCATCTTCAGAGGTGATTAAGTGTTGACAGCCATGTGCTGCAGAGGATCATTTCCTGCTCTGCACTGTGCTGGGAAGACTGAAATCTGTTTTAAATTGAGACTGAAATTAGCATCCAGGAAACAGCAATTTTATGCAGCAGTTTTAGCTTTGTATTGCACTTTTGTGTTCTGTAGGTCTTTCCCCGAAGAAAAGCTGATTCCCACCACACTTTAATCATTAAGCATTGTTGATTTGCAGCTCACTTTAGCTTTTATACATGGTGGACAGCAAGATTAACATGTGTTTGCACACAGACTGCAACTGTGTAGGGCCAGGGGCGACCCTGGAAGCAGATTTGCTTTTAGATTCTACTTTTGCTGACCATGTTGCAAATGGCAGCGTGAAAGTCACCAGGCTTGGCCCTGCTGTGACACCCTCCAAGGCCCTACAGGGAAGGGGAGAGACTACTGGGGAGCCCTAAATGGCTGTGGAGTTATTGTTGTGCTGTTGGGTTTGAGTACACACCAGAAGCTCTTGTGTCATATAAATAAGAATTCAAGAGGTCGAAAGTTTGACCCTTGGCCCTCAGCTGTTGGGATGCTTCTCCCAGTATTGTAAGCTCTGGTTGTCTGTGGGTCTGGCTACAGAAGAAGTTCTCTTTAGCTGTGTCACTTGTTACACATCAGATAAAATCTCATTTTTATCTCTTTCCTGTCTAGCTCAATGCCTGGGTTTGCCTTTCAGTCTGAGTGTTTGTACCCTGTTTACAGGCTGCCAGTGTTTTGCCTTCCCTTTCTTGCATGCTGGAAGAAGCCAGGGATGACTGTTTGGTTATGTTTGGGTTGAGTGAACATTATTATTTAGTTTACCTCTGTTTGTGATTCCTCTCAGGTATTTCATGGAGCCTTTGAGCACTAACATCACTGCTCTCTGCGTGACCATCTGAGACCAAACGAGCTGGACACAGCCATGGGGGACTCTCCAGCAAATGTTGTGGATGGAGGCATGGACACACAGACTGAACTGGTGGAGAGGGTGGCAGCCATAGATGTGTCTGTTGTCCCAGACAAAAGTGACCAAAATGGTGAAGACACCCCTGAAGAAAATGACACAGTCTTTTCTGACAACATAAAGGACATCCAAAGAAATGGAGTCAGCAGTGATGTGGGAATCAATGAATTTCTGCCTTCCCAACAGTCAGAAGATGCTCACTTGAGGCACGTTCCCAAGAAACCTCTAACTAGACCTGGTCTATCAAGCAGGAAGCTGTCCCTTCAGGAAAGATCATCAGGAGGTTATTTGGCTTCTAGCAACACTCCAGGTTGTGGTCCTTATTCCACAGGGCCATCACCACGTATAGTCAGGAGACCAACGATAGAGTCCAATCGGGTCTCCATATCAGACTCTGAGGTAGGCATGTTCTCCCCTACAGCTGAGGTGTTGAGGTAAGGTAAGTCTTTCTCAGGTGGTAATGGGAGCCTTCAGTCTTCTGGAGTAGTAGATCTGAAAGCACTGTTATTTCTAAGGGCGGGGGGGAAATCCCTGGAGCCAGGGACCATATGAGATTGGAATTGGAGAGCTCTGCTGGGTGCAGGCCTGGCCCTGACATTTGGCTCCTTTAGCCCTCACCTGCCTGGGGTAAGGTGACCATGTTAGGGGACCATGACCCCTGTGTCAAGGTGGGAAGTCTTTCAGGTTGTTCAGAGAAAAGGCTGTGGCCAAATGACTTTGCTCTCGTGTCCCTGCTCTAGGTGCCCTTTGGGAATTCACCAGTCACAGCAGCTTTGCTGATGGTATTTTATGGATTTAAACTTCTGGAGATTATGTATCTGCTATTGTGTTTTGCCATAATTGAAGGCACGATTTAATTTTATAAAGAGCTTAAATGCCTGGCTGCTGTCAGAGTTTTCTTTTCTCTTTAAAGCATTTGTAACAGCAGTGGTTATGGAAGGCCATGACCCCACTCTCCTTCAGAGGGGTGTCTGGGTGGCTGTGGTTGTTCTGCAGCTGCCCTCCTGGTCCCCGACCTGCCCTGGAGGGGCTGTGACATGGAGGAGCTGTCAGTGGTCGAGTGTCTTGATGGAAGTGGGTGATGGTTGCAGTTCCCAGTGCTGGATGTGCTGTAGTGGGGAGGGTGGGAAACAGGGGGGCTGCTCAGGCCACACTGCCCAGTGTCATGACCTAGATGCCTGCAGGGACCCAAATCACTGCAGTTTCGACTTCTGCCAGTGTGGGTCCAAGGCACCTGGAGCTTAACATCTGTATGACTTGGTGTTTCCCTGTTGAGAAGTGCATGTTTTCCCCTTGCACATCTGAGAGGAATGGTGGTGCGCACCAAATCAGCCCTTGTCCTCCGGGGAGTTGTGCAAGTCACATCAGCTGTGGGATGGGTGGTGCCTCCCCAGCTGATAGAGGATACCTGCAGAAGGTGCGCTGCAGAGACTGCAGCTCCTTTGACAGCAGCCATATGCTTTAATAAGAGAGGCAGGGGAGGAAAGGAGCCAGTTCTTGGAAGCAGGACATGACTTGAGTGCCAGCTCTCCCATCCTGCAGTGCTGTGACTGTGCCAGGAGCGAGGCTTTTCTGAAATCTTTCAACATAACTGCAGTCAAGTGTGACTGGCACATTCCCATCTGCAAGCAAATTCGAAGTACTCCGTCCTCTTCCACAGCATCTGCATCCTGGGGAGCAAGGGTTACTGCCTGGGGGTGGGAAGTGCTTAGTTTGAAATGCAGATGTGGAGCCCTTGTGTCCCTGCTCCTGCAGCAGCTCTTTACACAATGCTGCCTTTTTCATGGTCACTTTGATATCACTGAGAGAGCACTGCTGTGGTGCAGCAGAGCTGTGCTTATTGGAAACCATCATTCATATTAATGGGGAGTGGCTGTGGTAAGAGTGGGAAGGGAGCCTGGGAGAGCCGGGAACATTCTGAGGTGGGTGCTTGCCCTCACAGAGGTGCTCTCAGGGGCTGTGCTGCTCCTTCCCAATTTACAGGGATAGCATCTGTATCCTATAAAGAACAGAAGGATTAGGAAAATGCATGCTTGGGCACGGGGTAAAGCAAGGTGAGTGTGCAAGCTGCACACAGCCCAGCTCCAGTGCCCAGTGTCACCTCTGCTTCTGCCAAGGGGCTGCTAGAGGGTTCTTGTGTTGGTGGCTGTGTGAGGCACTGCTAGTCCTGATCTGAGCTATGCAGCTGAGAGAGACAGGGTACTCTGAAAGAAATGGAGAGCAGGTCTTTTTTTTTTCTGTCAGGGATTCTAAAAGTTACCAGGGTCTCCATGTTGAGGCTTTTGGTCCTATTGGGGATAAAATCAGCCCTAAATGAGAAATACAATCATGCTGCACTTGGCAGCAGCTGCTGTTGGGTGTCTGTTGGTGTCTCTGCTATGCAGACCCTGGTGTGTCACTGACAAGACCCAGCTCACCAGGCCCAGCATTGCCTTGACCTGCCTGAAAATGGTTCTGTTGCACACCTTGTTCTAGGCAAGCTGCACATTTGTATTCCAGTCAGTGCCTCTCACTTGCTTAAAGCCATTTTGGACTTGGTTCTTTCCCCTTGCTTTGGGTTTCTGGCATCCTCAGTCAGTGCCTTCCAGTAGCAGAAGATCCATTGCTCCAGCTCATGGCCACTGCCTGGCTCAGTTACAGTCTGTGCAAAGCTGAAGTTCAGGAGCATTCAGGCTTTATCAGTACCCATGAGCAGGCAGTGTCTGTCAGGAGCAGGGATGGATGGCACAGCTGCATGTCACAATTTCCTGTTGTGCTGATAACCATCTCAGACTGTCTGCTTCCCTCTCCAGCAGGATGGCAGCTCAGCACCTGCCTGTCACTGATGCTGTATCCTGGACTGATCTGGAGAAATGATGGAGAGATGTGGAGACAGAGTATGGAGATACAGCAGAGCTGAATGCCCTGCTTTCACTGATGAATTATGGAAGAACATTGTGTTCTCTTAGAGAGATACTGCTGAGCTTTTTAATGCTGGTTTAATATTTATTCACAGGCTGAGAGAGGAAAAGTTCTGTTCAGGGATCAAGAGGGCCAAGAGCTGAAGCTGAGCCTGTGAGGCTGAGGGAGGATTTATCAAGTGACAACAGCAGGCAGTGAAGTGGGGCTGTCCTGTCACGGGGACCTCTTCCACAGACACTTGCCTTTTGAGCACAGCTTTTGGATTTGATATTTAGACTGGTGGGGTAGCTCCTGGGCTGGCAGGGCTGCAGCAGGGCTGGGGCTTGTCTTGCACAAAGACTATTCCCAGAGACAGCAATTAGCCAACTGCCCTTGGACAAAGAGTTGGCAGCTGCTGGTGTCTCACAGCCACTGCTGACAAGTCTGGCTCTGCAGTTTTTATTCTGCAAGAGGAGTAACGTGTTCTGCTCTGCCAACAGTGTCACTGTGCTCCTAATAAACCTGATCTGTCATTTCTCTATCAAAAATGGATCTGTAATTTTAAAAGTTCCCTGTTTGTTCCCCTCCTTTCTTAGATTATTCATGGCCTGTGGCCTGGAAGGTTCTCTCAGTGCTGCCTTCCCTGGCAGGGATGCCTGATGGGATTTCTGCTGCCTTGCTGCCTATCAGTGCTTTGCTCTGACAAGGGAATGGCTTTGCCTTTAGCTGTGGCACAGAAGTGATTAAGCTGAAGCTATTAAGGGTACATAAAGCTGCAGAGCTGAGGCACAGGCCCCAGAGTTTAGGCCCACTTTGCCTCTGCTGATGTGACATTCCCAGCTCCTGCTCGGTGCTGGCAGCAAGGCAAGAGGAGAGGATTTTCTGGAGGCTGCTAAAAGCAGCTTCTGCTTTGGTGCCCAGATGATGCCCTGGTGTTTGTGTGTACCAGAGAAAGACTCTGAAGGTGTTTTTACATGGGTATCTTGTCCCTGTGTGACTGATGGAGCTTGTCCCATCTAGAGCAGCAGGTCTTGGATCTGTGAAGGGGAGAGGTGCTGCATGTTGGAATGAGGCATTTGAAAGTGCAGTGCTGGTGGGTTTAGTTTGGGTTGTTTTTTTTTTTTTTTTAATTCTGCTGTTTTAAAGCAACCTTTTCGCTAGCCAAGAAAATCTTACTTGCAGAGTGGCTAGAAGAATAAAAGATGTCTTTTTTTCAGGCTTTCTCCCCAGACCTGCCAGCACAGTTAATTGCTTTATACAGTCTCTTCTCCAGTCTGTTCCAGCTGAATTTCCTTTCCCTTTCACATGTTCCCTTCCTCTCCCTGAATCCCAGTTGCCCCTGTCCTGGTGTCCACATTCTCTCTCCACCCTCTGGGATCAGTGGGAGACTGTTCCAGGTGTCCCTGCAGTCATGGTAATCAGCTGCAGCCATGTGTGCTTCAGCAGGAGTGGAGAGGATGAGTCAGGCCAGTGCCTTCTCCCTCCTTGGAGATGCTCCTGGACTGCAAATGCAGGGAGGAGAATGAGCTGACAAAGGGAATTTTCCTATGCTGGATGTTCATGGCTTACTCCAGAGGCATGGAAAATAAATCACTTTGTCCTTTCTTTCCTTGGCTTTCTCGATCTTTACCATAGCCCCCTGCTTGTTTGGCCAACTAGTTTGAAGCAACTGGTGTCAAGAGCTGAGAGGCAGTGCCTTGGGTTGCTCAGCTGATCCAGGTCTCACACTCCTCCAGGGCCTGGGAGCTGACTGGTTTTCTTCAGAAAGTGATTTCCTTGCTGTGCACAAGGGTGAACTCAGGTGGGTCCAGGGCAGAGGCAGGAACTGAGCTCCTACTCAGTGTGGGCTGAGAGCTTCCCCTTCCAGCCCCACAAGTCCCCCAGGGGAATTTCTTCTAGAGGCCTTACTGTGGTGTTCAGACTAGAGCTCTTGAAAAGATTAAAGACACTTGGGAGACATTTCTTCAAAGAAGACTCCCCCACATTGCTCATTTCTTTTCCTTGGATTAATTAACCTTTGAATAAAGTTGCATTTCCAACTTGTCTAAGGGTACGGTTTGAGAGAAGGAGAAAGCCCAGAGCTGGGAAGGGTCCCACGAGTCCCAGGCTGCTGCATCAGCTCTGGGGTCTCAGGTGGGTGAGCCCCAGGGCTGTGCTCTCAGCCCAGCCATGGCCAGTGCAGTACAGCAGGGCTGGGCTTTGGTTTTGCATTTCTTTTTGGATGTTGTTTCAAAATCTGTTTATTTTCTTACCACCACGAGGTCTGGGCTTCCTGTCTATCCTTCTATGTCCCTGAAGAACTTTCTAATTTGAATTCCCTTAATACCCGTTTTCTGGCTTTTATTTTCATTTTGCCTGTTTTCAGAACTGTTTTCAGAAGTTTCAGAACTTCCCCTTCTAGGCAGGATGAGTTTAAACCAGTGTTTCTTTATTTTTCTTCCATGCCTCTCTTTAAGGTGTATCTCTGACTTGCTGAAAATTCTTTTCCGATTGGGGAGTTTGGCTTTGTTTAGGGGTCAATGTTCTCCATTATATGTCTGTTCTCCATTATATGTATGTAGGCAGTCTGTTTGCAGAAATGTCTGGTTTTGGAAATCGGCTCTGGTTCTCCCTTCCCATCCATGCATCTCCCCTGGGACAGCAAAGGCTCAATTCTCAGTTTCTCAGGGTTTCTGTCACTCAGTGGTGGCCACAGTGGATTTCTGGAACTGGACCTGGGCCTGGACTGCACTGTGCTTTATGATTTTTGACCAATTTTTGTTTCTGTGGCATTGATTCCTCCCCCTTCCTCTCTTGACTAATACCTTGGACATGTTAACACAGAGGGCATCTTGTTTTTTAAGGTGAAACAATTATTGCACACTTGGACTGGCTCAGTCTAATTTGGTGACAGCTTTTCATTAAAGGACCTCATTAAGGTTCTTGCTCTGTTTGTATTTATCAGCAGCTGCAAAAACATTGTTGTGATGAAATCAAGAGAATTGTACAATGTTATCTTAAAGAAACACTTGGCCCAGAGATAGGTGTTTTTCTCTGATAAAGGAATAGGATAATTATCCCACTTCCTGCAGGAGAACCAAATAACAGAATAACAGCCCTTCCAGTCTGCAGCAACACGTGGCAGGAGTCACTTCAGCAGTGAATTATGGTCTTTTCAGCAAGGGGGAAAAAAAGCTGTAGAAAACACCTATAATCTGCTTTGATTTTTTGCTGTGTTCAGCTCAAGTGCTGGAAGCAGAGGAGAAGCTGAAGTGCTGGTGCTTCCCAGCAGGAATTGTCTGAGTAGAGAGCAATAGGGGTGTGGGCCAGGTAGGATGTGGTGACAGTGAGTGTAAACTCTGGGAGGCTGTGCTGCAGATTTTATCATTGCCTTTCCCTTGGACCCTTTGTGGGTGTTCCCTCCCAGTGTTTATCCACCCCCTTTCAAAAAACTGTCCCTAAAGATGGGGGTTCTGGTGTCACAAGCTCCATCTAGCAGCAGTGAAACACCAGGGAGATGCTTCAGGTGATCAGTCTGGTGGGGGATAAGAATGGTAATTTCTGGCCAGAGGTAACAGGGGTGGTGGGAAGGTCAGAGTCAAAGGAATTGGTGGCTTGGCCACAGGGATAAGGCACAGTTCCTCCTCCTGCTTCTTCTGGAGGGAGGGAAAACATACCACCATAGCTTCCTTGGCAGTCTGTGAGTAAGGAGAAGCAGCCCTTGGTGCTTTAGAGATGCCATCTTGGCTTGAAACAAGATGCTGAGTGCAGAGCAAAGTGGTGATGGTGGCTGTGTGTGAAAGGCTGTATCAACTCCTGCAAGTGATCCCTGCTCAGGGAGGAGGCCTCATAGCAAGACCTGGTCATTTCAAGCTTGCTGGTTTGCAGAGCAGGAGATGTGAGGTGGTTGGAGGCTTTCTTGGAGGAATGGTTGCTTTTCCTGCCTGTCCCAGCTGCTCCAGTGTGTGTTTCACCCTCTGCAGCACAGCAGTTTTCCCAGAACCAAGGCAAGGGGTGCAAAATTGAGCACAGAGAAAACCAGGACAGGAGACATCATGAGAAAAGTGTTCTTGCTGACTTTGTGAAAATCACCACGATGCAAAGCACAGACTCACACTGGGAAGTGAATCTGCTGGCACAGTGTTTGCAGGGGAATTTGTCCTCCTTGTGTCCCCACCCTGGGTTCCTGCATCCTTTCAGGCCCCTCATGCCTTACATCTGGTCTTTTTCTGGGTCATGCCTTCTCTTCTCTTGGTGCTCCTAGTTCTGATGGATTGGTTTTTACCTTTGGAAAGATATGTGCTTTGCTAGCAGCAGAGTTAATACACTTCTATGGCCCCATTACTCACAGCTGGCTGCTTTTCCCTGTCAGGGAGGTGGAAAAACTTCCTTCCCTGGCAACAAGATCAAGATTTAAACCATTCCTTGTATTCCTGACAAGCTATGGCTTGTAGGGCTTTAAAAGTCACCAGTCCCCCATTTCTTTACTTTTTATTGTGATGATCTCTTGAGTCAGGAGCATTAGGAATGTTTTCTAGTTGGTGATGGAGAAGAGTCAAAATTATCATCTCCCAAACCTCTGCTGGGTCCTGAGAGGCAGAGGAGTGTTGCTGTTGGTGGGAATGCTGCCTGGGGCAGGGACTCTTACACCCCAGTTCTTACAAATGGACTCAAGGCATCTTGCACTGCTTTTGTGTTGTGGTGCTGCTTCGGTAGATGGCAGGGCTATTTTGAGATTTATGGGAAGGCTAATCTACCTGTCTGCATGTTTTATATCAGCTTGGTTCCCAAAGAAGTGCAGAGGCTGGCTGTGAATTTCCAGCCTGCTTTGGTGTTTGGCAGTCTTGGTGGAGAAATGATCAAAAATGCTGGTTTGGGAAGTGCATTCCCATCTAAGGCTCAGCCCACACCATGTCCTGGGGTTGGAAACTCCTCCTTTTCCTCACCCCACCGGGGTGGGGGCTCCTCCCTGCCCTGCAATGCAGTTCAGTGCTGTGTTCAGTGAGGACCAGACTCCACTGCAGCCCACTCTGCCTGGTGCCAGCACTGCGGAGATGCCAGCAAGAGCTCTCCAGCTCTTTGCCCAGAGCTTGGCTCTGCAGCAAGGTCTGTGCTGTGCCCCATGGACCTCCTCACAGTGCCAGTGTTTTCCTTTAGGCTGTACAGGTCTAAAGGAAGGATGGGTTTATCATCAGATGGCTGCATGGATCTTCTGTTACACCTTGTTTTCCCCCTTTCCTGCTCCTGCTCCTGATTACATTCCCACCCTGTGGGGTTTCAGGGCTTGATTCCTTGCCAGCAGAGATCAGACCTGCTCTGGGGTGATTTATTTTAGCAAATACCATATCAGCTGAAGGGAATCTGTTGTTCGTGTGGCATAGCAGAGGAGCTTGGCTCTGTGTGCTCTCCTGGAAGAGCAGCCCATGATCCAGGTGAGGGTTCCTCTGGGTGCAGCCACAGCCACCATGCACAGCCAGAGTGGCCCTGTCTTTGCCAGGCTGATGTTGGGAAGGGCACAGGGTCATACTGTGACCCTGGGATGGATGCTGGGAGCTGCCAGGCTGTGAAAGCCTGGGGAAGAAGGGACAAGGATTTTCCTGCCTGAGCACAGTCCAGTAAAGAGGATTAATGTAAACAGGCTAGGGGCTGCTGTCAGACCCCCTGGCCTGAACCTAGGGCAGTTCTGGGGAGTTGGGGTGGTTTTACACCAGCACAATCAGAATCAGAATTCAGCCCATAATTGTTATGTTTTGGGTTGGAAAAAAAAAAAAAGGCAGCAGCGTGCTTATAGTATAACATCCACCAGTTTAAGTCTTTAATTATTTAGCACTCTGCCGCTACTTGAACCTGATTCAAACTCAGTCATTTCCTTTACCAATACTCTAATTATGTTCTCCTTTTGATCTGCAGGACTGTGTGCAATTAAACCAGTACAAGCTGCAGAGTGAAATAGGCAAGGTATGTACTGGGGCTCATGTGGGTCACACCAGCCTGTGTCACACATGTGAGAAGGGGTGGAAAGGCTGTGCCAGCCTAAGGGACCTCAGTGACCAAGACTCCTTGCAAGTTGTGTTTGGTTTGGGGAGGTTTTTTTGATTGTTTTTGTGTTTGGGTTTTTTTTTTCCTTATTAGATTGAGCAAGTTTTGTTCAAGGTCACAGTGGAGCCACTTCCTTTGAAATCTAAATTTATTTTTCCTCCCTCAGAATGTGGTTAGCTGGCTCTGTTTCAGGGTGTTTGCTTGCCAAATGTAACACTAAGAGCCTTTGATACATTAATACAATACCACACGGAATAAAAAAAACCCCAAAAAGATAATCAGGGCAGATGTTTGGTCCTCATCAGGACTAGTTAAAGTTTTTACATCAGGTGAAATGCTTGTTTAATTCTAGTGCATGTTTAAAAGCTGCAGAATGATTCCAAAGTGATTTCTCTAAAGTTATTTCGAGGTCTGGGCTGGTGAGCAGCTCAGACACCTGCACATTTGGCCATGTGCCACCATTGCAGATGGGTCCACAAGCAGTGGTGCTGTCTGGATGCTGTGCCTGCCTCTGCAGCTGGAACACTGCAGCCAGAGGAGGCTGCACCCTGAGCTGCAGAGACTTTCACCAGAAGATTAATTAGCCCAAATGCCTCCAAAACAAGAGGCCCCAGGCTGTGGGATGGCACCCCCACCATCTGTGCTGTGGGCTGTGCATTTGGCTGCTGGCAGGCAGGGAGTAAGGCTGGAGGTACCACTGCTGGCACAGCAGATGCCACCCCAAACTCACACACAGCTTCAGACCCACTTACGACTTTCATATGATTTAAGGAGAGTGTGAAACCTTCTCTCAGGTGGTTTTGTCCCTGCCTCCTCCTCTGTGGGTCACAGGGTCACCATCTTCCCAAGCAGATGGGCACCGTGAGGTTGGTAGAGGGTCTGCTGTGCTTCTGGATCAGCCAGATGGCTTCTTAGTGTCCTCTGAGACCAGAACCTTATTTCAACTCTCAGTGGAGTCAAGAGAAATATTTTGAAGGCTCTGGTGTTGACCCACTCATTTATTGAATAGACATCTGTTAGGGATAATACCTGGTCATGTCTCACTTGCATAAAATGAGTGTTTACGTGGAACTTTGAAAAAACAGCAGTTTGGATGGAGCTTGGCTTCAGGCTGTCCCTGGAGCTGTGGGTACAGCAGCAGTCCAGGTCTGCATCTGCCTGGGCAGCATGTGGTTGGTGGAAAAGGAAAGGTGTTCATGCAGAATTTCCAAATTTGTACCCAAAAAAATCTGCTGGAAAGTTTTTCTCTCTGCTCCCCACCCCTGTCTGAGTTCAGACAGACAAGGTGGCTTTGGCTCAGGGCAGGAGGTGATGGGCTGGTATTCAGCTCCTCCAGACATCGATAACCCTCCAATATTGATCAATAATCAATAATAGTAGCCCATGACTCCAACAGACCTGCCAACACACAACCTTGCTGTAGGGTCATATCACCTGCAGACTGCTCAGGGGTCAGCATGGTCTGGGGCCTTGGGATTTGTTTTTTTTCCCAGCAAAAAGATGAGGTGAAGCTGCTGAACTGACTGTGCAATTCCTGTTTGTTCGTAGGGTTCCTACGGCGTTGTGAAACTGGCCTACAATGAGAATGATGACAAGTATTACGTAAGTGTGTCTCTCCTCTGCTCCCCTTTGCTGCTGCTGTTCCCCCCCTGAGAGCTGGGTCCTCTCTCTCTACCTGGCTGCTTTCAGCATGTGCACTTGTGATTTGGGGTGGCTTGTGAGGAGTCGAGGCTCCCGCTGGGCACGGAGCCGCTGCGTGCGGGAGGGGACCGGGTGGGTGCCTTATGTAACAGGCAGGCTGCAGAAACATCTTGCTGATTTGCCTTGGCATTTTTCTAGCTATGAAGCAGGTCACCTGAAATTAGAGGCATGTGGGTGGTGGTATTCAGCACCTGCTGTGCATTGGAAGGCTGGCCTGGAACGGGCAGGCGTGTTTTGTAAGGGAACGGGGGCGTTTCTCCCCCGTTTCTGTTGAGAAGAATGCTGAACAGTGTGGTGTGGCTGGGCAGTGCCAGGATCCCTGCATCTTACCCCCTTGGGGGTGCCTGGGGGACACTGGACGAGCCTCACTGTCAGGGCATGAGGTGTAGGGTGCAAGACAGAAGGCAAATCTTGGGGTTTAACGAAGCCGGACTTGGAGAGTTTCATATTCCAAAAGGCCACTCTTGCTGAAGGCTCCTGCTCTGTGCCTCCCCTTTCAGAGGCAGCTGAATCCCAGCCATCCCAGCTGGAATTCCTGTGAAATCTGCCTGCAAATGTACTTGTGTCCCTGGGCTTGCCCTGGAGCTTGTTTTATTCAGAGCAGGAGCTGGAAGGAAGGAAAACTTCCTTGCTATGTGTGTCTGTGCCTGGAGGCTTGTGGAAAGAGCTCCCAGCAGTTTCGGATGGATCCCAGGGCAGGAATCTGCTGAGCAGAGCTGTGTGGTTGCAGTGCTCTTGAACCTCATCCCAACACAGCCCTGATGAGCTGCTGTTCCACACTGCATTTGGTGATGGTGTCCTGCTGTTCCTCCTGCATGTGGATGAAGATGGGCCCATCAGAGCACCCAGGCAGTCCCGTGTGCTGCTGCTTGTCCCTGCTGGCCTTGGGACAAAGGGGAATAAGAATGTGTTGTGGAACACAAAGCATGCTCATTCCCCACTGCTCCCCAGACAGTTTTTCCTCCCTGACTCTTTATTACAAATAACACACCAGGTTGAAGGGGTCAGGTGGGAATTGTATGCCTGTGGGTATTCCTTAGGCTTTCTGTGCTTCCAGCAGGCATGAAACTGCAGCAGGATTGTCTTGAAATGAAGGATGGAAGAGATGAGACAAAAATCTGGACAAGGTGCCCTGGAGCTGGCCAAGGAAAGGAACCACAATTCTTTCCATCTCCTGTCCTTTCCAAGCTGAATCACAGCTGCACAGGAGCTTTTTCCAATGGCTCCTTCTCTGTGCTGCCCTGCAAATCCTCCCTGCCATGCCCTGCAGCAGGATGGTTTGTTCTGCAGAGAGTGATGGTGCCAGCCCTGGCTTCCCTGATCCATCTGTCCCACCAGCACAGGCATGCCAGCACCAGTAGCACAGAGTAGGAATGCATTACATCCATAAATCATGTTTATTTCCAACAGAAAATACTTTTCCTTTGGAAACTGTAACCCTTACGTTTTGGCATTGCCCTTTTGTTCAGAAAATCCCATTGAGCTGCCCAGTGGTGGGAAGGGCAGCTGGTACAGCTCAGCAGGGGAGAGCTGGGTTTAGGATAGCATTGCCTGCTGCTGCATTCCTGTCCCTGGTCTGGATGCAGATTAACCCCATGGATGTAGATTTAGCTGGTCAAATCAAAACCAGAAGTGAAAGCCTGTTTGCAGGTTAGCCTCATGTGTTAGTTAATCCCCACTTAATCCTGGTTTCTAATCTAAACAAACACTTTAAAGGTGCTGCAGCCCGGGAGGGGCACCGTGCCTGGGGGCTGGTTGAGCCTCAGCTGAAGGCAGGCAGGACACAAAGACCCCCCAGTGCCAGCACTGCAGGGATGTGCTCTTTGCTTCACCCCATCCTCCTTTTGGGGTTGAGCTGGATGCCAGCTGGGATCCTGGGACTGTGGAGGTGATCCAGGGAGGTGTATGGAGGGCTGGGCCCGGGGCTGGGTGTGGCTGTGCTGGGCAGGCTGCTGTGAAAGGCAGATCTCTGAGCTCTGTGTCCCATGGCCTTGTTCTCCTCTTGGCTGGGGCAGGGGGAGCTGTCCCCTTCCCCAGCTGCAGTCACATCCTCATCCTCCCAGCCACCTGTGCTTGTGTTTTCTGGGAGCTCAAGCCCTCATGGAGACACCTCTGCTTTTCCAGTTCCTTCAGCTCAGGAGCTGGCAGACTTTTCAAGGCTTCAGAGAAACAGTGCTAATTGCACTGGCTAATGGTTGCCTGACCCTGGAGCTCTCCCAGAGCTGAGACCAGCTCCATCCTGCCCTGCCTATCCTCCCCATCCCGGGCTGTTCCTCATCGGTGCACCCTGACCCCTGGGGACTCCTAATGACTCTTACCAGCAGTTAATAGAAGCAATTGTGATTCTAATAGTTGGGAAAAGCCTTTTCTGTGTGCCTGTTTCCCCCCAGATTTAGCTCTGAATGGTGTTTTTTGTCTCAGTGGTGAAAAGCAGTAAGAAACAATT
This sequence comes from Cyanoderma ruficeps, assembly GCA_008694505.1. Classification (NCBI taxonomy): domain Eukaryota; kingdom Metazoa; phylum Chordata; class Aves; order Passeriformes; family Timaliidae; genus Cyanoderma; species Cyanoderma ruficeps. Next base: position 42,342 of record VZDJ01000529.1, on the reverse strand, counting down.
GGAGGAAATCAGCCCTTGGTTGGTCTTAAGCTTGGACAGGTTGGACAGGGCTTGGAGCACTCTGGTCCAGTGGAAGGTGTCCTTGCCCATGGCAGGGAGTTGGAACTGATGATCTTTAAGGTTCCTTCTAACCCAAACCATTCTATGATATTCTGTTTCAATAACTGATTTGCAGTGGTTCAGCATCAGGTCAGGGTGTTGCTGCCTTCTTTATTGTCTTTAAGCTAGTATGCTCCAATAACAAGGACCAAAACTGTAAAGAGATAGGAAAAAAAATTATTTGGGGGTATAGTTCAGAGTGTGGCTCCTGATTCTTGCTGAGGTGTGGGACCCTTTGCTAGCTCCCTTCAAAAAGACAGAGTTCATAGGGAGCAAGGACTGAATACAGCTCCTGTGAAAGCAAAAGGAAAGATTGCTGCTGCTTTAATGCATTTCACATCTGGCCTAGAATTAGGAAAAACTCTCAAGAAAAAAATTCAATCACCACATTTGGGAAAAAATGTAGATGAGTTGTGTTTACTTTGTGGGTTTTTTTACCTTCCATTAAAGATGAGGGAATGCTTCTAAGAGCTTTGCCCTCGGTTGCTGTGAGTACCCACAGTGCCTGGGAGGGCTGTAAAGTGTCCTGGCTCACAGCAGTGGATAAAGGGAATGTGTCAGACCATGGAAACTGGAATTTCTGCATCAGATATGTGACCCAGTGCTCCCTCCGAGGAGGAGATCCCACTGGAAAGCAGAGCTGGGTGCCAGAGCAGAGGACCCTGCTGCTCCTGGGGCACATGAAGCTGTCACAGCAGCTCCTGTGGGGCTCTGCCAAGGAGCCCTTTACACTGGAAAGGTTTCAGTGGCTCAGTTTGAAGGAGATGCTTTGACGATGACTAGGGGAAAAATCAAAGGCCAAGCTCTGTGAAAAAGCAGCAAATAAAAAGCAAAGGCAAATGTGTCCAAGCAGAGATCTAGATTGGAATAATTGTGCTGATGGAATTTGATTCTTTGATGCCTCAGGTCATGTCTTCCTTCTATTTTCAATCTCTACAGCAGCTTGCAAAGAAAAGTGGTTATGATGGGCATTTGTTATGCTACTGCTGGAATAAAGCAATAGCATTCAGGTTGTCAGTGGATTTTTCTTTTTTTCACCCTTCTTTTTTAATCTTGTTTCCTAAGAAACAAGATTTGTGTGATTGTGCTCTCTGCCTCTGGACCTAACAATCTTTGCATGGGGGGCTGTTTCCTACCAAGTCTCGGTGATGGGGAGAAATTCGTCCCAAATTTATGAAAGGAGTGCCTGAACAAAGGGCTGCAACTGAGAAGGTGTCCAGCAGCAAGCCTTGAACTTTCCAGCCCCTGGAGAATCCACTTTGGTTGCCGTCCAGGCAGAAAGGGAAGGCACAGCTCCTGTGTTTCTCATCCTCTTGCTCACATAACAGCTGCTGAACCACTGCCAGCTGCACTCCGGAGTGGTGGGGAGCAGGGCAGTGATCTCTGGCTTACTCTAACACCTCGTGCTGTTCAGCTGAGGGCCTGTGAGGGGCTGGGTCACCCGGGGTAACAGCAGGATCCTCGGGAGGCAGCCAGAGCCAGGCCAGCTCCAGGACTGCATCCCTGCTGGGGTGGCACAGCCTGATGATGGAATTCTGCTGATGGGACAAAAGGTGACAAACACAGGAGCAGGATTTTAAGGCCATGGCAGCTAAGCCTATCTGGTTTAGGATTTTCTTTCAGTTCATAACTCTCCTCTTTCCCAACAGAGCTTCCCTCTCAGCTGCTTTGTCTGAAGGATGTTATTGTTAGACAGGAGAGGTGAAGAAGGGCTGGAAACACTCTCTCATCTGTTCAGCATTCCCACAATGGGCCCTCATGCACTAGCAGAGGATTTAGCTGGTTAGTAGGGACCTTTGAGCAGCATCCCACTCCCCTGAGAGCTCTAGGTAGGGACTGTGCACAGCTTTCTACCCTTGCAGTGCAAATCTCTCCCTCAGCAAATAAAATGACATTCTAAGCACTGTGAGAGCATCACCAAGGACAGGTGATAAGCTCGCTTGGCTCAATCATTTTGTCACCCTTCCCTCCCATAACTAATGGTCATTTTCATTACCCACAGCTTGTGGGCTCGCTGTTGTGAGAGCTGCTGTGTCACAGGCATTCGTCCTCTCCATAAGCCTGGGATCTCCTGTCCCTTAGGCAGCTTCCCTGTGGTTTCCAGCTGTAAGGTTGATAGGAAGAGAGCAGTAAACTTAGATAATAAACATACATCAGAGAAAAGCACACATTTCCTGCTGTTTCTCAAAGGGAAATGTCAAGGCCCCTGTCCATGTGTGAATAGTTGGGAAGAGGGTGTGTAGAGGAAATCTCCAGCCTCCTTTTCCTGAGAAGACTGAAGCAGCACTTGCCTGTGCAAAGGGAAAATCCCTCAGCTTGGCTCTGAGCTGGTTCTTTATCAGAAAGGAATTATCTGGGTAATTAGCTCTGCCTGTGAGTACAAATGTCTTTGGCTCTGTCACACATGTGAGCCCGGAAGGAGAGGTTTGCTGGAGCATCCCTGAGATGCTCCCATTACAGCAGCCACAATTCAGGAGGAAGCCTGGTCCTGCCAGCTCACTGTAATTAAAGTGAGGCTTCACAGCCACGTGCCCTCCTCTCTGCTCTTGTGATAATTAAGTGGTTCTGGCCTGTTGCATAATGAACTTTGCTTTTTGTCCCTGTTTGAGTTTGTCAACGCAGAGGGACAAGTCCTCTCTTCTGACCCAGCCCTGCTTGTGCAGTAGCAGATACTGGTGCTTCACAACTGGTATAAGCATATTCTGGTGCTTCTTTCCCAGCAGTAGTGGTGATTTGAGTCAACTACTACGTAGGTGAGTCAACTCAGCTACGATGCAGCAACCCCTCATTGCCCCTCAAGGGTCCTTCAAGGAGTTTGGGTGACAGCAGCAGCTCCTGTTCCCTCCATTTCTGTCCCTGAGAGCAAGTCTTGTCTTAGCTATTGCTCCTCTCTGTACCTTTCTGCTCCCTCCAGCTTCTGGAGAGGACTATCCTGATGTGGGCACGGCTGGTGGGGATGGTTCAGTTCCTCAGGCTGAGGCCCCCAAGCTCCCAAACTTGGGAGGTTTCAGCAGCAAATTGCATCTTCTATTTTGTCCTTTTTCTAAAGCTCCTTGCCAGAAGGCAGCAAGGACTCAAGATGGGATTGGAGCAAGAGGAGCATTCTCCTCCTGTGTTGGCAATGGTTGAAAGAGAAATGGATGTACCAATTCCTTTGATTTTTCTCATAAATTTTCATTATGGAGAGATAAAAGTGGGAAGCGTAGGAAGTCCTCCAGGCTTGGTCCTGGCCGTATTTGGAGGTGGTTCTGCACATCTCGAATCCTCTTTCAGCAGACCATGAGTCATTTGGCTGCCTGTATTGGATGCAGAGCTGTGCTAAGTCAAAGATAAGCACTTCTGAGTCTGTCTCTCAACACCATCATTTCTAACAGTTGTTTTGGAGCTGTCAGGCGGGATTGAAACACTGCACAGTGTCTCTTCTCAATTACACAGGTGCAAATCCAGAGGATTTCACTGGGTCAGTACCAAAAATAACAATCCTTTCAGCAAGCCATGAACTGCACTGGGAGCACTGATGGGAGGTGGGAATGCTTGGGCATGTGGTGCCATCATTGTCAGGAGCAACTTGGGAAGAAGCTCACTGGAATGGGTTTGGTGACCTGTTCCTGGTGTATGTGTTAAAAACAGGCAGGGACCCTGCTTCTGTGGTACTAATGCAAAATTCCTGGGCACTGACTGTGTCCTGCAGGACTCCTTGGTTTGTTAGATTCTGTAGGGATCATTCTAGTGTGAATTACATACTGGATGCTTTATTAATAGGAGTAACTGCTTAAGCTAGGGGAAGGAGCAAGTGACCATCCCAGCTCCTGGAAGCACAGACTGTTTTCCTGAGCAAATTGTACCATGAGCTGGTTTCTCATTAAATATTCATCTGCTGGGCCACTCAGGGCGTTTGAGTGGCCCTCCAAAAGGTTATTAATGCACAGAGCAGATGGGGGCACAAGGACTGTTTATTAAATTCAGATTGCCTTTTCCCACTATGCTAATGCCAGCTGGATGGCAGGAAGAATTACCCTTATCCCTTCCCACCTCAGCTGCCTGGGTTCAGTTTCCTTCTTACCCCCTGACAGCACAAAGCATAAGATGAAGCAGCTTTGAAGTGGCTGTGACCTGGAGCACGGCAGTAACATCATCCAGAACAGTGGGCCAGGCAGAGGAACCCACCTCTTCCCTCAAGCTTCTGCCTCAAATGCAGAATTTTGGCTCCTTTTTCTTTTTTGTCCGTTTGAAAAGAAAACAAAATTTTCCACGGGGAAAAATGACTGGAACCAATGGTTAGCAGTGCTTTCAGGAAAGCCTGGGTCAGTGTCTGTCTGTTGTGGCCACCACTAACCAGCGTCCTTCTCTAGGTTGAGGAGCAGCCCTGAGCCAGTCCCTGATGCCCAGCATACTCCCAGGTCACAGCAATCAGCTCTTTGGCTCTTGTTCAGCTTTAACCTGCTTTTTCTTCTTCCTCCAGGCTATGAAAGTCCTCTCCAAAAAGAAGCTCTTGAAGCAGTATGGATTTCCACGTGGGTATCTCACATTTAGAGGTCTGCCTGTTGTCCTCAGCCAAATCTCTCAATGTAGAACCATTGTCTGCAAGGACTGCAGAACATGGCCTCCTGTGAAAGCTGGCCATGTAGTTGGGAGCTGGTTAAAATGCAGTGGGTGGTGAGGGGGCAGATACAGCCACAGGGATATTCAAACACCCACTAATGAGATTCCTGGCTCTGATTTTTGTTGAGTCTCTTTGAAGTGGCAACTCTTCCATGTTCATCATTTATGAAGCCTAATTAAGCACTGGAAGTTAGGCAGGGTATCCCCCTCCTTTCAGAGTTTCTCCTACCCCTGGGATAGCACGTGGGTACATGCCGGGACATGGGATGCCCCAGACCCATCTGGGAAGCTGGGAGCACCTGGTCTGAATGGGACTTGGAGATCTCAGTTCCACGTGGGAGACTGCAAAGCTTTGGGATGACAACGAGGTGATGAGATCTTCCAGAATAGCTGGAGGTACATGCAGAGGGGCCAGTGGCTGCTCATCCTGCTGGTGCTGCTGCCAAGTGAAGAATTCTTTGCTGTGCTGTCATACTTGCAGGTCGGCCTCCTCCCAGAGGATCAAAAGCTTCCTCCGGAGAGCAGCCCAAACCCATGGCACCCCTGGACAGAGTCTATCAGGAAATAGCCATCCTAAAGAAGCTGGACCACATCAATATCGTTAAGCTGATAGAGGTGAGCTGCTTCTCCACCCTGAGTTTATGCTGAAACAAGTCTGGTTTGTATTGCAACAAGAGGATTTTTCTTCAACTGCTCCTACTTCAGCCAGCATTGATTTAAAAGAGATGTTCCGAAATTTAGGCTGGTGATTCCAAGCAAAGCCTTTACTGACTGTGCAGGACAAAGTGCACACTCACCCTGTGCCCTGGGCTGGTGCCCAGGAGAAGGCAGCACACTGTGCTGGTAGAAATAGCAGTGAGCTTTGATCACTGAAACTTGTGTGCAGACAAGCCTGGGAAGGTGCACATGTGCAAGGCTTCAGTGCCATTTTCATTATTGACTGAGGTCAGTTTAGGATAAGCAGTGCCTTTGTTGGTAGGCTGTTTCTCCAAATACAGGCAGAAGCCCAGATTTTTCTGGAGACAGGAAAATCTCTCCTCCAAAACCCCACTCTCTGCAGGACTCTCTAAATATTAGCCTAAATTGTTCCCAGTGTTCTGCAGCTCAGCACACTGTACTGGGAGTGTTACTTGCTTAAAAATTTTTTTTCCTGCTGTTTTTCACTTTTTTCCTCTTTCCTCTGTGATCTCTCAGGTCCTTGATGATCCTGCAGAGGACAACTTGTACATGGGTATGTGAGTCTCATAAGCTAACAGAACCATCTGGGCTTAGGCCTGGTGATGCAAGTGACACGTACCAGGACTCGGGGTCAATACGGGAGGAAACTTGTGCCAACTTCAGCAGACTTATTTTTTTCTGCCAAGTTAAAACGCCTGTAAATGCAGCTGGGATGGAAAGGCCCTGTGTAGTAGGGTAAGGCAACCTTGTGTCAGTACAGCTGTGCACATCTCTTTGCCATGGGGACACTGAAAAGACCTGATGGCTGCTCTGCCCTCCTCTCTGTAGAGCTGGCTCCAGTCCCAGAGCCAGGAGGGAAGAGAAGGGTGCAGGATGGATTCCTTGTCCTGCTATGGGCTATGGATGATGGTAGTGACTCCAGAGTCACCTCAGTCTTGCCTGGGGGTGTTCCCTGTCACCTCTGCAGAGACTCTGAGCACCCTGGTGGGCCTCAGGACCTCCTAAGGCAGCAGCACTCCTGCCTTTGCCATGCTTGACTGGGTGCTTATGCAGAGGGTGAGGGAATTCCACCCATTTTGTCTTCCTCTCCTCCAAACCCTGAAAATGCCAGCCACAGCCTAACCCCCATTTGGGTAAAACACTGAGGGACAGGCCTGGGAGGCCCTGAGGTGCCCTCTGAGACAGACTGGAGGATAGGATGACTGACCCTTTTACATTTCTGCTTCCCCTGATGAAGCAGGTTCAAAGACTGCTCCTCATTAAATAATTATGGGACACTTTTGAAGCTACTGTGAAGGAGTACTCTGCCTAGCAAATGAAGCAATTTGCCTTTGAAAGGCCACTTTTCCCTTTGGGCTGAAGCCCCAGTGGCATCTGGCAGCATCTCCAAGTGGCGGCACTGGCACTCGTCGTGGGGAGGGTGATTGAGGCTGTTGTTTGAAGGTCTGAACTCCTGGGGATGGAAGAAAGGGGAGAGATGAGGTAGAAAGCTGCAGAGGGGGGAAAAACCCAAACCTAAACCAAGCTGTACCTGTGGAGTGAGAGAACCATCCCAGAAATAGCAGCAACAGCAGCAGGACAGGTGGGGAATCTCCTGGTCCCACTGGAGGGGTGCTGGTCCCTGAGTGATGAGCAGTGGCCATGTCCCTGTTGTCCCTGTTGTCCCTGTTCCATCACCCCTTTCCTCTGCCTGGGATCCCATGAAGTCCAGGCACGTCAAGCTCCTGCCTCTGCAGCTCCCTTGGCAGAAGGGGTAGCACTGCTCAGGGCTGAACCTCCTGCAAGTGGGTTTGCTCCCTCCTGCTGCTGCCCCAGCTGATGATAACTGCACCTTTCTCCTTCCAAAAACGCCCCCCACTGCAAAGCAGATCTAGAGGAAGTGGTGTTTGCTCCTTGCCTGTGACTGCTGGGGTCAGGCACTGCTGTGAGCACTTTGTGTGGCTGGGATGGGATGTCAGCAGGCACTGAGCAACCTGCAAAGGTAGAGGGTGGTTGAATAATGAAATGCTTCCACAAGCTGCAGCTTCTTCAGCCTGGAGGGCAAGATGAGCCAACTCAGGCTGCCCTGTTGTGTTTGTACCTTCAGAGGATCCCACACCCCAGTGCTTTGGGGAGGGGATCTGCTCAGATTCCTTGAGAGGTGTGAGAAATCCCCATATAACTCATGGGGAAAGAGCTTTCCTACTCTAGAAAAAAGCAGATCCATCTCCTGTTTGCAGAACAGGGCAGAGCAAGATCAGAAAAACACTTTTCCCCAACCTCCTAATCAGTCACACAAACTCATGTGCTCTGCAAACTTCTGCTCACACCAGCAAATCCTCTTCAGTCGCTCTGGCCAAGGAGTGTTTGGCTCTGACAAAGCTGTAGCTGCGCTGCTGATTGACACACAGAAATGGAGCAGCATGTTCCTACAGCATCTCCTTCACTATCAGCAATTTAGTAGGAATATCACACCAAATACCCTCCCTTGGAGGTACAACAGGGCTCAAATCAACGAGGGCTGACACCCAGAGCAGCAGCATTGTGGTTGATAAATTAGCACCTGCTGTCTCCCTGTACAGAGCTGGCAGGAGGGGGGATATTTGTCTGTGCTGAAGAGATGAATATTTTCATTTTGCCTCCTCTGGTGCCCTTGTCACGAGTGAGGGAAAAGAAATGAGTGGAGATAAATTGATTTTGCAGGTATGGGAATGGATGTGTTTTTGTAGGTGATGAATAACAAATAAGCCCGAGCTGTTCTTCTCATTCATTCATGCTTTATTTCCTTTTCTTGCAGTGTTTGACCTCATGAGGAAAGGGTAAGTAGCCCTCCTGGGATCCCTTCTGTTGAAAATTTTGGTGTTCATCATCAGGTTCCCATGTGAAATGGAGGTTTGATATGTCCAGCGGGGCAAACCCTGTCTGCAGGGGAGGCAAAACCCAGCTGTAGTTGCCTTTGCACTGCTACAGCCTGGAATGATGTAGTGAATAGAAATGGGCTGGGAGGACATGTCTTGGTGCCAGACTCTGATCTGCAGAACAAATTCTATGACAATTCCTCATCAGGTGCCTGGAAGAAAAGGTTTGGATAGGAATATTCTGCTGGATTTCAGCCACATTGTGGCTTCCTCTGACACAAGGGGTGTGTGGCTGCATCAAGATTTACTTGCCACCTGCTGCCTTATTTTGCCCTCAGCACTAACCTCTCGTGTGAGGCTACTCTGTTGGCACACTTCTTTTGCATAGTGGAAGAAGGGATAAGGTGGTAAGAGGTTCCTCACTGCTCTTTGCTACACCTGCACTGATTCTGCAGCTCTGCAGTCCCAGGGTGGTCATGATTTCTGTGCCCAGCATGGAGGAGATTCCCAGAGGGGTTATTTTTCTCTCTGGCCCCATGAACAAGCTGCCAGCTCCAGTGAGTTGCTGGCCAGAGGCTCCCCAGTCTCCCTGGTGTTCAGGCTGATGCCTGTCCTGTCGGAGAGGGAGCTCCTGTAAACAGCTGAAACTGGGGAACCTGTGGCTCATCCAAGTGCAGCCTGGCTGCCTCTGGCAGGAGGCAATTAGACTCCATTAGTGGCTCTGCCAGCCCTGCTCTCACATTACTTCTCCCTGATTTCAGCAACAGAAAAATGTGCATAAAAGAGGGAGGGAAGGCAGTGGCAGGAAAATGCAAATGGGAGATGAAGGTCATCAATCAAATGGGCAGCAAGGGAGAAGAGGGAAATGCTGCAGGAAGGATTTGCTGCTTGGTGCTGAGGGGAAGAGCCACAGAGCCTGGTCTTGGCAATGGATTGTTCTCTACCAGGGTTTGGCTTGCCAGGGTGGTGTCCCAGGAGCACTCACTCAAATGCAGCTCCAGTCAGTGGATGTATGAACAAATGCAAAGCCAAGCTGCTGAGCACAGGCAGGGTCAGCCCCCAGTGCAGTGAATGCTCCAGCCCTTCATCCACGGGGGAACAGGAGATTCTGACTAGCTCTTACAGCCTCTTTGCCCTCAGCTTTCAGCAGGCACAGGCAGAAGAGGGGCTTTTAGAGGAGACTGTGCATCCCTCAACAGTGGCAGCATTCAAAGGAAAGGAGAGGAGAAGCTGACCAGGTAACCTTGGCTGTTCAGAGCTTAATGGCTGAGCTCTGGTGGTGGCTGAACCCTGAGCAGCTAAGTAGGGTTTTTAAGCAGTTCAGCACAACGCACTGAAAATATTCCCATTTAACCTTTGAGCCAGTGGTTCATGTCTAGATTCTGCCTGAGTGTAGACCAGCTGCACGAGGATATTGCATCAGGACTGAGCCCCAGCAGGCAGGACATGCAGTGCACAGCAACAGGCACTGTCCCCAGTGCTCAGTGGGATCTCATGGGAGTGCTGGTGCTCACAGCCATGAGCAGCTTTAGCAGGAAGCCAAAGGCCAGGTCCAGCTTTGTTGTTCTGCCATTAGGACCATCAGTGAGCAGTGTTTGTCTTATTCTGTGCAGTTATCATCAGTTAATCCAGGTGATGATGAGGGCTCTGTGGCTCATGCTGGCTCAGGGACTATGCAAAGCCACCCACCACTAGCCAAGCTCAGTAACCAAAGCATCACCACATCCAGACAGAATGAACACACCTCCATCCTGTGCCAGCACCCAGAGCCTTTTGGGAGCCTGGCCCTCAGTGCTGGGACATGGTGATGGAGAACACAGTCCCCCTGCAAGGAGTGTCAGTGCCCTTCTGCAGAGCTCTGAGCTGCTCTCCCTCTTCCCCACAGGCCTGTGATGGAGGTGCCCAGTGAGCAGCCCTTCAGCGAGGAGCAGGCTCGGCTCTACTTCCGAGACATCGTCCTGGGCATCGAGTACTGTGAGTACCCCAGCACTGCTCTGCACAGGCTGTGCCTCAGGCCCCTGCTCAGCTGGGGAGGGGCATCTGCACTCTGGGGGATGAGGCAGAGGGGTCCCTTTGGGTTGCCTGTGATGGGGTTGCTGTTGGAGGTGGCCCTGCTCAGCTTTGGTTTACCCAGGAAGTGTCACAGAACCCTTAGAAAGGACGTTAGGCACATAGTGCCTCTCTTCTTTCTTCCATTTATTTCTTTTTGGGGACTGTCTTTGAAGGCAATGGCAGAGCCAGAAAATGGGTGTGTGCAGTGTCATGGACTCAGTCAGTCAGTCAGGTTCAGCTGGAACATATCCCTGCCTCTAGCTTAGCAGGGCAAGCACTGGCCGTGGCAGAGCTGGTGAGCAGCACAGGGAGGATGTCTGTCCTTGTCCAGCCCTTTCCAGAATCCATCTGAGTGACTCCCTGTCACTCAGGGCTGTGGGGTGACAATAGCCCAGCACTGCTGTGTCCTCCCAGGGAGGTGGTGGATTAAGTGTGTTCCCAGGCTCTGCCCAGACTCCAGAGCAGGATTCTTCTTTGTAGCCTGTTTGATTATTGTCACCATTTTTGGTGACATCTTGTCCCCGTGTGGCTGAGGCCAGATTCACTGCTGAGTGCCTGTTCTGCAGAGTACAGGGAGGCCACAACAGGTCTCTGAATGACAGCAGGGATTTTTCTGGCCCCACTGTTATTGACATGTCCCAGCTGGCACAAACCTGGCAGGGGTGAGCAAAGTGGGGTCCCTGAATTAAAGACAAGGTGGAATGGTCTGTGTGCTGGCATCCTGAAAGCAGTTCCTGCTTCTGTACCTCAGCTGCTGGTGAGCTGAGCTTGGCTCTGTGCCTGTTAAATCCTGGTGTCCTTCTTGCAAACAGCCACTGTGAGTTCAGTGTTCTCACCACTGACTGCTTCCTCTACACACTGATACACTAAAGAATTGCCCGTGGTGAATTTGGGGAGGAAGAGGCAGTACAGCTTCTGCAGAGGACATTCCACCTTGCAGGTCTGCTTGTTTTCCAGAGGAGACAACAGATATGTAGATGAGGTGATCCTGTTATTACCTTGTGTTTCAATTGCCAAACAGCTTTTTGATTACATCCATTAACAGTAGCTCATAAAGCAGCTCCTAAATCTCTTAGGTTGGATGGACTCTTGGGGATTAACAACTAGACAATCAGGAAAGTTGGATTACAGTTCTCACAACTGAGAAAAGTCACCAGAACAGTTGAACAGAATGTGGGCAGGGTTGTTCAGTGTATTCCTAAATGACCAGAAAAAGGGTAGAGGACAATTAGAGAGGTTGATGATGGCACTGATTTATTCAGGATAGTTGTTAGAACTGACTGGGAAGACTGGCAGGAAAATGCCATGATAGCAAGTGATGGCATGATAAAATACGTGTTGCTGACTGCAGGGTAATGCATGAGGGGGAGAAACAACACTGAAAATACATTCAATGTGATGGGCTTTAAATTATCTCTTCTCACTCAGACTCTATCGGGATAGTTCTCTTGAAAATGCCAGCCCATTACTTAGTGACATTCAACAAGGCTAACAAGATTTGGGAAATTATTTGGAATGAAAGAAAGAAGAAAGTAGAAAATGTTATTATGCAGTTATTTGGATCTCTAAGAGCTCTTAGGTACAGACAAGGAGTATCCTGAATATTATGTGCAACTTGGTTCAGCCTGTCTTAGAAACAGCTCCCTAGAACTGAGGCCCAAGAAAGATGATCAGGATGGTCCTGGAATATCTTATGTACAGAGATATGACCAAAGCTCTTAAGGCTGGAAAATTATCTTGGGAAGGGGTGCTATAGCAGTGGCTTATAAAATCCTAAGTATCAGGGAAGTGCTGGACAGGAAATGAATCTTTTCTGTCTCTAGAAACAAGATAACTAATGGATGGCAAACAAAATAATCAGGTTTAAACCAGAAGGAATTAGTCACTTGGCTTCAGCCACCCAGGCAGAACAATGTCATTTGTTCAGAACAACTGCAGTTCTGAGCATGATGGGCATTGCTGAGGCAGAGGAACATGGCTTGCAGGGTCTCAGTCCCTCTCCACATTGAAATGCAGCACCACCTCATTTTTTGTCTAAAACCAGCGTGGAATAAAATCAGTGTTTGCAAGTCTGACAGTCCAGAAGCTTCCAGGTGCTGCCAAAATTAGTCAGGTCACCCCAGAAAGTTGGTAGAAGTTAATATATGAATGGGAATCTCAAGACTGTCTTTGAGTAGAGCTTGAAGGATGAAGATGCAGCTTTTTACATTCCCATTAGCATTCAGATTGCAGCACAGCCTGTGTGCCTCAGCTGGGAGATCCAAGCTCTGCTGTGCTGGATGCTGCTGCAGGAACAGTTCCTGCTCAGAGGAAACTTTGAGTTTAGTAGATAGGAAAAAATTCACCAGCAAAGTGTGGGTAATCTTAAGCAGAGGGAGTGAAATTCAACAATAAATTATAGGATGCTCAAGCACTCCCAGCAACAGGAACAATAGGATGCTTTATTTTGGACCATTGAGTAACCACTTATTTTATTAGCAAATGAAAGTTAAAAATGGTGTTCTCTCTGAACTGCTGGGTAAATGCATGGCAATTATTATATAATTAAGAGGAAAAGTGCACCGTTTGTGCATGCTGAAGGAAAAGTGTTGCCAGGCAATCCAGAGATTGCAAGGTAATTTTAAAGTAAGCATCCATAATTGTTGTGTAATTTGGGAGGCTCAATAACCATGCAGCTGCTTGAAGCTCAGAGTCATCACAGCAGCAAATGCATCATTGTTGGTTGGATTTTATTAGTTTAGAAGTTGCAAACTGGATTCTTGTTGGAGCCTGCAAGGTGTTAATAGTGAGCAGGAAGGGGCTGCAGGAGCCAAGGTGGTGGGAAATGTGGGCTGACCTTTTAAAACACTAGTGGTGGCCTGGGGACTGGACTCACTGGTTTTTCATGGAGTTTGCCTGGGGTTGGAGGCCTCCTGCAAGAGGGCTGGCTGTGGAGGGAGATTTGGAGGGGTGCGGGTGATGAGAGCTGTGTGGGAAGCCTGGCTTAGGCATGGTGGGAGGCAGGGACAGAGCCCTGGAGAGAGTCAGGAGCTCCCTGATCCAGGCAGTGGCACAGTGCTGTCACCTGCTTTTGGCTGGATTTCTGGGGTTGGTGTGTCTAGTACCAGGAGTGCTCTTTGATACAAGCACAGTCCCAGCCTTGTTCACTAAGCAGTGAAGAAACTGGTTCAAGGTCTGAGAGTCAGGGAGATCTGCCCATGGTCCAGTCTCCCTTCCTCTGGCCCCTGCAATGCTGGGAATATATTTTGAGTTTAGGCATGGTGATATTACTGATTGTGTGTTCTGTTTCAGTGCCCTGTCTTAGACCTGGGCTCTGGTCTGGGCTGTGTCAGGAGTTGTTTAAGCACATACAAACTGTAATTGGGTTCCTGGTGAAATGGGCACTTCAAAGGAAAGAGATTTTGTTCCCATTTTCAAGACTTCCCCAGTACTGCTGGCCCTGCCCACGCCCTCAGGAGCTCAGGGGACAGTCTGGCCTCTGTGTAAGTACCACTGGAGTGGCAATTCCAGAGAGTGCTCAAGTGCTTTGCATAGGAAACTTTGCTGGATTATTTGTGTCATTAACTAAAACATATGCTTAAGTATCTCTGAGAATTAGGGATATGTGCAATTGCCACCCGTTCCACTTGTAGCTCCCCTCTAGTAGTGCTTGGCTGGGGTTATTTAAACTTCAGTCTCCCTTCTAGTCAGACAGACTTTGCTTTTGTAGAGATACTCAGCAGAAATGTGTGTGCTAGATAGGAAATAGTCATCATGCTTCATCAAATGACATGAATGATATGCCAGGTAGGTATCCCAGTTTGATTTTAGGATTGGGACATGAAAATCTTCACTTACTAAGAGCCTGAGTAAGGAATAAGAATAAGCAGACAAAAGGGCTGCCTAAGCAGAGCCTGGCTGTGGCCCTGGCCAGGAGCAGACAGTGCAGAACACACACACGGGTGTGACCCAGGGGAAAACCCTGCTGACTTGCACAGTCCACATGAAGCACAGGGACTGTCCCTGCTGCTCTGGAGCTGCAAGCTCAGTATTCGAGTCACGAGAAGCTAAAACAGTTTCTGTCAGCCTTGCTGAAGAAGAAATGCTTATTTCCTGCATTCTCTGTAAAAGCCTGCAGATCTCCTGTGACTGTGTCTGAGAGGGGAGGCAGTTTTGGTCTCCCCTCTGCAGAGGAAGGCTTGTCTCCTCTGAGCTATGGGGTTGCAGGGAGGGTAATGACATGCAGCTAAAGCCATTGGGAAATTGCCTTTCCAGCAGCAGCTCTCTGCAGTGGGAACTGCAGTGACCCAGGGCCCTGCACACTGAGCCCGAAGCCTTAACAAAGGGTCTGGCTTTTCAAAGCTGGCTTTTCTGAGATAAGGCTTAATCTACTTGGTTATCAATATATGATTATAATTTCCATTATCTTAAAAGGAAATTTAAGCAAATGAGCCAACACAGGCTTGTGTCTTCTGAAAGATATCTAGTGCAGGGTAGGCCAGGGTGGGTGCACTGAGGATCGTTTGATCTGGTTTGGTTCTTGCCAGAGGTGAGTTCCTTGGGTTGGTGTGGGGCAGTAGAGCTGGGATACGAGTCTGGGGTGGAGCTGCTGCATGCTCTACTGTGATTCCCAGCAAGCTGCTTGCTCCCATGTGGGAAATGGGGACCTGCCTCTTCTCTGCTCCTGCCTCTTACCTGGACAAGTTTGGAGCTCCTCAAACAGAGCATGTTGAGGTGAGAGCTACAGCTGCAAGGTTCTGGGTGTTACAAATGACACCACCAGGAGAAGAGAGGCTGGCTTGTGTTTTAGCACGTGCAGACAAGCTCTCCTTAGCTGATAAAAGCCAAACAAAGAACCCTTTCATGAGCTGCAAGTGTTGCTGATACTGATCGATAAGGACCCTGTACAAGAGTGAGAGTAATGAGCTGATGGAGAAGATCAGAGAGATGTGCTGGAGCCTCTTTAGATCAGGCAGCTTGATTTTTTTGTTGTTTGATGCAGTTCTGTGTCTGCTGGGGGTGAGAAGCAGCCCCTGACACAGCCTGTGAAGGTTGTTTGGTCAGTACCTGCTGCCTGCTCCCCTCATTCCCCTGCTCCCTGGGAGCCCTGGCATGTGTGTGTAGCCCTAGCAGGGAGCTCTGCATGTCCCCTGGGGCTGCTGGTGAGGCTGTGCTCATGTGGGCTGCAGGACAGGTGCAGAAGGACAGCCTGTGACAAGGTTACCTGTCTCTCTTCCCTGTTGCTTCCTGCTGGCAGCATCCATACCACAGCTTCTGCCAGGAGCTCAGCTGCAGATGGAGCACAGAGGGGAGCTGAGCTCTTCCAAAGGGCCTGGTACTGCAAAACTTGGGTTTTAGCCACTTATCCAAGTGACAGAGGCTTAATGGCTGCTGCAAGAGAGTGGAGAGAGCTGACGCCAGCACAGCTGGGATCCTGCCCCTGCAGTGAGCTGAGCATGGCATGGGGCTGGTCCCCTTGGACACCCCTGTCCTCCAGCCCTTCCTCAGCAGAGCTCTGGGGATGAGTAGCTCTGTTTTGAGCTCTGGATGGTGGTGCAGCACTCTCCCTGAGAGGGTGTTAAATCATCTCTTTGCTACAGGGGCAATGTGAGAGTAATACTAAGCAGACTCTGCAGTAGCACCATATGGATTGCTTTTGCCCTTGAATGGGAATGGGATTCTGGTTTTAATCAGGCAGGATTCAGCACTGGCCTCAGTAAATAGCAGGATGTGTCAGTGCATTACAAAGTTTTATATGTATAATTTTTAAATGAGCTTTTAGCAAGTTTGTGTTAACCTGGATCTCCAAGATTTCCAGAAGGCAATGCAGAGAAAAACACCTTTTCTAAAAGGACTAAGGAACAAGATCTCTTTCTAACACTTCTCTCTGGGCTCCCTCTGGGTCTTCACTCCCTGTTAGTGGATTTGTTGGCAGACAGTTCCCAGGCATTTGCCTCTGAGTGAAAGGGAAAACCTGTGGGATCTAGCATGAGGAGTGTTTGGGAAGTGGCAGTTTTGTCCCACTGAGGGTAGCTGAGGGACTGAGCAGAAAGGAATGATGTGCTCAGCAGGGCTTGGCCAAGGAGCAGGGGGGCAGTGACAGAACTGTGGAGACTCAGATAGGAGTGTACAGATAGAAACCAGCTGGCCCAGCAGCACCCAACTTCCCCAAAATCCTCCCTTTTCTCCAGCTCCATCTACTGGACCACAGCTGGCTGCTGTTACCAACTCAGTTCAAATTGTAGTGAAGAAACAAACAAACAAAAAAGCCCTAAAAAGCCAGATTTTCAGGAAGACCTTTTATTTTAGAAAGTTTTTTTTTTCATATGGGCTTGAGTTTGAACACCCAAGTGCAGGGTTTTACCAGCTGCAATAGGTGCAGCATGCCTTTCTGTCTGAAATCAAGAGGGACAGAGGAAGGATGGTCCTTTCCCAGGGATTGCTCAAACCCTGAGAGCCCCGAATCCTCCTTTGAGGTTGTCTCTCCACAGCATCAGCCTTCAGCAGGCTGTTCTTAGGCAATAGTGCTCCACACCCAAATTTAGGAGACAGACCAGACTTTTAGGCATCATTTCCTTGTTTCTGAGCACCCTGGAGCTCCAGGTCTTGACTGAGTCCAACTTCAGATATCCCTGGTCAGGCTTTCTAACATGAGTTGTGATAAAATGTCCACAGGCACTCACCTGCCCTGTCTGTTCATGGGGTGGCTGTGAGGATTAACAAATAAGTATTTGTAACACATTTGAGATCTTTTCCTGGATGATGCTCTAGGAATCGATGGGATTGTTATCCAGATGCAAATAGACCTGAAATAGTGTTACCTTTCCACTGAAATGAAGAATGGGTCTAATAAAACCAAATTGAACAGAGCGCTGCATAATCAGACTTTGTCCTAAGGGCTCTGTGATATCTTAGGTGGTTTCATTTTCATTATGAAGAAATACCAATCTATGCCCTGCATCAGGGCTGTCAGGGTGTTTTGGAGCCTAGGGAAGTGATTCTGGTGAGCTGCTGACCCCTGCTTTAAGAGCAAAACCCTCTACAGGTAAAAGCAACATCTGGAGCCATTTTGTCAGTTTGCCTAAGCAGCTTCAGCAAAGTGCTCTGCTTGCGCAGCTCAGCATCGATTTTAACCTGGGGAGGGGTGCAGAACAGTGCAGTGCATTTGCATGGGAATGAGTAGTTTTCAGCTGTTGGTGTGGCTTTGTGCATGACCTGAAGGGCAGCACCCATGGGAGGGTCCTTCCAAAGCTTCCTGCACCCAGCAGCCACGTCCCTGTGCCTGGACTGGGTCTGAGGGCAGTCTCTGCCTGGTTTGTGACTCCTTCTGTACTGTAGCAAGCAAAAAAACCCAGAGCCTTGCTCTCTGAGCAGGACACTGAGTTCTCTCTGTGAACTGGAAGTTCTTTCACAGGCATGGATTCAGCTTAGGGGTCCCAGTTGCCCATGAAGGGAACTAAGGGGACCTCATGAGTTGGTCTAAAAGAAGAATAATCCCCAGACCCTCATGGAGCATGTTTAAGTGCAGCAATACAGATCATTATTTTTTTGTGTTTGTTTAAAGCACTTTTAGGAGTTTTATTTACATGTTGAAAGTGTTTTTCCTTCTCTGCTGAGCCTGGTGCAGCCCTGCTCCTCTTTATGTCACACTGTGTCCTTAATTCCAAGGGCAGGACAAGTGGTTTTTTTCTGGGACCTCTGGTCCCGGCTTTTAGTGAATTCTAATGAGAGTGCCTTTCCTACCTGCTGCTCTTAAATTTACAAAGGATGAAGCTTGCTCCCAAATGCCTCAGGATGGTGAAATGAGAGGGCTAGTTTATGCTGGTGATTGTGTTAGACTGACTGTGGCTGTCCCTTCCTCCCCTTGGGGTGGCTCCTGTGCTCCTTGTCCCTTCTGTACAGTCATTAACAGTCTGGAGGGTGTCATTAATGGTAGGCTTTTATTTCTGAGATGCTTAGCTCTCCCTCTGGAGTTCTGCAGGGATAACACCATCCTTTCCTCTGTGTGTTATGCTGGAAATGCAGATTATGCTGCTTTAACCAGCACCTTTCCCCCCAGACAGCTCTGTGGCTCCTTTGGCAGCACGTGGCAGTGATGTGTGTCACTGCAGGCATGTCCAGGCAGCCTTTGGCCAGTCCTGCTGAATTAATTGGTCCCTGCCTTTCTCCCTGCAGTGTGTATCTGCAAGAGATCTGGACTGACAGCAGAATTTGGTGGGTTGGGAAGTTTTTCTGAGCTCAGTTGTGTTGGTGTCCTGCAGGTGAGCAGTCCTGCTTCCTTCCTGCAGCTCCCAAACAAAGCAGCTTGTCTATTGCCTACAAGCAGACTTGGGAATGATTTTGGGGGATTATTTTACTCTGCATCGTGCTGAACTGTACCAGTGGTGAGGCACAGCACAGGAGAGGATAAGCCTGTGCATTTTGAAGCCAGAAGCCAGTTTTGGAAAGCTGTGCAGGGGAGGATGCCCACAGCAACTGGCAGGCTGGGACTTGGAGTTCTGTTTCTTCAGAGCTGAACAGGGATTTCAGGTTTCCTTCATCAGGTTAGCAGCTCCACACCAAATCATTTCTTGACAGATCTGAGCACTTCTCTTCCAGTCTTTATGGCTGTGATGTTCATTTACACCAGCTGGTGCCCATTCCCCTGTCCTTCCTTCGTGGCTGTTGCCTCTGCACAAGGCTGGAGAGGGAAGGGGATTTGCAGAGAGCAGAAATCCTTTCAGCCAGCTGGCTGCTTTCGGTTGCTGTCGCAGTGTGTGGGTGGGACACTGCTCCCAGCACCACTGCTCTGGCCCAGCCACCTCCCCTCTGCATCTGTCCCCTTCCCATCCCAGTCTGTCCTTGTTTTAAATGGATGCCAGGTGTTCAAAAGCCCCTGGGATGTGACATTCCAGAGGCCAGGCTCACTGCTGGGGTCCTCAGCCCTGCAGGCACTTGTGCTGAGTCTCTCCTCTGAGCACCCAAGGTCAGGCTGTCCCCAGCACACAGGAATGTTCTCACCTGGAAACTCAAATATTCATTGGCCAAATGAGCCATTGTTGGATGGCTTTGATTTTTTGCAAAGGATGTGTTTCTAATTTCTTTGTTCTTTGTTTCTGTGCCCAGCAGTGATGGGCACTGAGGGAACACATGGCAGCTGGAAAACTGCCCACAATGCTCCTCAACTTTCATGAGATGGTGCAGAGGCAGGGAGTGTATTTTACAAAATACACAGTTATATGATAGAGAAAATGATTTGTGGTTTTATTTTGTTTGTGGGTTTTTTTTTTACTTTCCTATAAAGAAAAAATAATAAAAAACCTGGAGTACTTGCTTGCCTTAATCTTCACAGACAAAACTCCAGAGATATACTCATTTGGTCCATATTTGTTTTGGGGTTTTTTTAGAGGCTTTGGGAACCTTAGGCCTGTGGTATCAGGGATGACAGCAGACACCTGCCTGAAAGGCAGCTCATCATCTCTTGAAGGAAAACTTCCCTCCCCCCTCACTCTTATTTGCTCTCCCTATATTACCATAATGAAATGTCAGCTTGCCACCAGCTCTGCTGCTGAGCAGCTGTCTCCTCCTAATTACTGTTGTTGCAGGGGTTTGGTGTTTATCCTGACTGTCTAGGCAGGCTGTTACAGCATTAACTGCCTCCCATCACAGCCTGGCCATGCAGTTGGTGCACATCTGGAAGAAGATGTAAGTAAGTTTTGTCTGCTGGATCTCCAGAGCAGCTCTTTATTGTGCCAAGGACAGCATCCCCCAACCGTGCTTTAAACTGAGGAGAGAGCCTTGCAGAAAAAATATCTGCAAGTGGGACTTCCCCAAGTGTGGCCTGCTGGAAAGTTGGCTTGAAAAGAGCAGAAAGTTAAATGTAGTTTGTTTATTCTTGGTCCTAAAGCACAAACTGGGATGCTGCATAGGGCAGGCTGCCTTTGTGGCAGCGTTTTGGTCAGGTTTGTAAAGCAGGAAAGGGTTAGACCAGCATTTTCCTCCACTCAGTGAGTATTTCCTAGGAGATATGAAAAGCGTTCTTGGGGAGGTATAAAAACAAACACGCTCTGTTTGCAAGAAGGAAATGTGAAAACAGTGGTTGGAGCCAGGGGAGGATGGAGGCCAGAGGGTCCTGGTCCTCTGGGGAGGGCAGGATTAGAGGATTTCCTCCTCCTCCTCTACTAAAGTCTCCTGGGTTTTGTACAGTTCTGCTTTTGGGGTCATTACACATTTTGAAAGTCGGTGGTTTTCTATTTTTCAAGTTCTCCGAGTTCCTGAAAAATCAGCCACTTTCCTACAAATCCCTGCTTCCCTCAGTGGCCTGGAAATGTCTTTCAACTGCAAAATTGCACAAGAGAGGTGGTTTTTGTTGTTGTTTTCAGTGCATCTCAGCCTCCAAGCTCTTTGCAAGGGTTTGTTTCATGTTCGATGTACAAACACTTCAGCTGGTGCCCAGGGTTGGCCTCATGGAGCTGAGACAGAGCTGGAATCTTTGCTGGAGCCTCGGGGAATGAAGGGCCAGCTTTGGCCACAGCTCTGGGTGCAGGAATGGTGGGAATGGCTGGGAGCTTTGTGCCAGGGTGGGAGTTTGGGGTGATGCAAAACAAGCTGAGGTTGTTTCTCTATTTGTGGGCTCCATTGAGAAGCTTGGCTAAATAAAGAGTGCCTCTCTGGGGGTGCTGGCACCAGCCAGCTGGTGCTTGCTCCAAGCTTGGAGCTCCATTATTCCATCTTTTGAGCTGGAAATGCCCACTGATTTCTGAGCTGTTGGCATTCAGCTGTGTCACCTGTTTCATTCTACCTGTGGTTCTGCCCCTTTTGATGAGCTTCATAGCACTGCAGTTTCAAAATAAATAAACTAAAAGTGAACCACTTTATTTGGGTCCCATAAACCTTTAATACAGCAGGTGGCCCAACCCATGAGCTGGTTTGATGAGGCCAAGCAAATCTGCAGGATTTGAGTGTCTTCCTTCTCCAGCAGGGTTGGTTGTTCACACTGGTTGAGTTTTCCCTGATTTTGTGACTTTTCTTTGCATAATTCCTAGGTATTTTTGAAAATTGTGTCCCAGTGCCAAAAAGGAATGGCTGTAGGAAATGGCCAATGTAGGAAATTTTTATATTCCATCCCCAGCAGCAGCTGGCAGTGTGGTGCTGAGCTTGCACCTTTATTTTCACCCTCCTGGAAAGGTTTCCCCTGCCATGGCTGACCCTTTGTTGGGTGTTTTTCAGTGCACTACCAGAAGATCATCCACCGGGACATCAAGCCTTCCAACCTGCTCTTAGGAGATGATGGCCACGTGAAAATTGCTGATTTTGGTGTCAGCAATCAGTTTGAAGGGAATGATGCTCAGCTTTCCAGCACAGCAGGGACACCAGCCTTCATGGCACCCGAGGCCATCTCACAGACTGGCAAAAGTTTCAGTGGGAAGGTAGGTCTCTGTCACAGCTGGTGTCTCCTGGGACCCCCAGGCATGGCACAAAGGGCAGTGCCACACCTGCATCCTGACTGTGGTACAGATTAGGGCTGTCATTAGAAGCTTCATTAGAAGTTCTAATTCTCTCCAGTCCAGGCACAACTCACAGTTTTGTGCTCTGATCCACTTTGCTGTGGATCCCTGCCTAAGCAGAAGCCATGCTAGAGCCCTTTCTCTGCCCAAAGGGAAAGGAGGAAACCTTTGATTCCCTTCAAAATAATCAAGAGGCACAGGGGGCTGCTGAGCACCAAGGTCGTATCTTCATTCTCTGGAAGTGAGAGATACTGCCAAGGGAATCAGACATAGGGATGGAGTCTAATAGGAATTCTTTTGTCTGGAAAGCTTTGGAGGTTCAGCCCTGAGTGGTGTAATTTCCTGTAAGAAGGGGCTGCTTGCTGGTCACAGCAGGGCCAGGGAGCAATGCCTGGCCCAGCACAGCCCTCACTCCTCAGGTGTGCAAGAGCTGCCCTTAGGAGCCCAACTTCAAAGTGACATAGAAAATGTCAAATCCACACAAATAGTGTTTCCTGAATTGGTAGGGAAATCCAGATCATTTTACTCAGATCATCTGTGTTGCCTCTCCTTTACTCTCTGTTCATGCTCTCTTTC
Organism: Cyanoderma ruficeps; assembly: GCA_008694505.1. Taxonomy (NCBI): domain Eukaryota; kingdom Metazoa; phylum Chordata; class Aves; order Passeriformes; family Timaliidae; genus Cyanoderma; species Cyanoderma ruficeps. The sequence goes on along the minus strand of VZDJ01000529.1, from coordinate 20,033 downwards.
AGGCACTGGATGTGTGGGCCATGGGAATCACCCTGTACTGCTTTGTTTATGGGAAGGTAAGCTGCCTTTCAGCTGCTGGAGCCCTGCACTGCACTATCTGCCTGGCTTTGGACTCATTCCTTTCCAAATAAAGGCAAATATTAGAGACAAAGACCTTCTGTAAGCTCAGAAATCCCCCTGCAGATCAGAGGGGCTGGTGCTGTGATCTGCTGTGGAAAGGATCACTTCCAGCCCTGGGCCCTGAATGTGGAGCCATTGCTTGTGCTGTAAACCCAGAGCAGCATCAGCAGCACCACCAGCAGTTTGTGGGGGGTTTATCCACACTGCCTGCATTTAGAAATGAGCCAGAGCCTGGATAGAGGCATAGGGTTGATCCCAAACTGCTGCAGCACTTTTGGAACCACATCACAGAAAGTTCTGTCTGCCAAAGCTGAGTTAGGACTGATGGGGGATCCAATTTGGCAGAGGCAGCTCTTCAGTGCTGCCTTCTGCACACTCCATGTCCTGTCATGGCTTTTCCCTCACCTGTGGCCTGAGCCCCCATGTCCCAGCTGTGCTGTCCCAGGATGAGCAGTACAGCAGCTGTGTGCAGTCTCTGTGGGCAGGAATGTCACCTGGACCTCTGCAGATCCCACCACACAGGCACCAGGCATCCAGCTCTGGGTAAGAAGTGGTCAGGGAAGGTGACAGAGGCAGTTCATGGTCACCTGGGAGGCTGGATGAAGGAGGGTATTCCAGTCCAGTTATGTGTTCCCTGGATGCCTCTGCTGTTCTTCTGAATTTATTTTTTAATAAGGAATGAATCGATTTATTTTGTGTGAGGAGATTTAATTTATTTCCATCTCTGTGCAAAATCTAGGGAGTGCAGAGGTTGTGCTTGGTGTTACATGAATGACAAATGCCTGAGTGATGCCAGGAACTTGGACAACTGGAAAATCTCTTGTTTGTTTTACAGTGCCCTTTTATAGATGAATATATTCTGGGTCTTCATAACAGGATCAAGACCAAGCCTGTGGAGTTCCCAGAAGAGTGAGTAAATTTTACTCTGCTACTGTAAAATAAAGTTAGTTTTCAGCATCATTCTCTGTGTGGCACAGTGAGTCACCACAGAGGGACGGACATGAGTGGGTGAGGTGCTCTGTGTTCTCCTGGGTCCTTCACGTGGGTTTTGTGCTGATGATGTTGTTGAGGTGTTAAAAGTGGTTCTGCTCTTCCTCTCCCCTTGTTGTGCAGACAGGGACTAAAGGAAATGGCTCTGGAAGTGAAGGGATTCCAGATCTAGGAAGTTCTGCCCCACCTACTTGACTCTGGAGATGCTGGATGCGTGGTTTGGTTTTCTTTCTCCCCATGCAGCAGCCACCAGAATGATTTAATGTATTCATTTTCAAAAGCAATGTGGTAATAAACCTTGGTCTTGGTCTAAGTAAACACATCCCTCTCCCATGGACTTCCCTCGGAGCCAGGGGAATTGTCTGATGGTAGAATGCTTGTCCTGAGATGTGCAACCACAGCTCAGCAAATCCCACTCCTCCAGCACACCCCAGGAAAACAGGGGTTTGTCTTTTGCACTGGCAGAGAGGGGCCAGTTATGAAAAAAACAGGAATTAATTTACCTGTGTGCTACTGCTCCCAGCCCGCCTTGGTCAGTGAAGGAAACCCCCGAGGGGCCCAGGGGCAATGTCAGGTGGGGATGGTCAGGGGGAAGGCCAGCTGTGCTCACAGCGTGTGCTCAGCAGTGCAGGGGACAAGCCAAGGCCACTCAGGTGGCATTTGAGCAGTGGAAGTTCAACATTGAGGTGCTGAATGTTTGTGCTGTTGTCAGAGAATCTGGCAGGAGGTGATGACACTCCCTGTGTGCTCAGCCATTCTGGCTCCATGGTCACCATTCCTGCAGCTTCAAGTGTTGGCCACTCCTCAATGTTGGCATGTCCTCCAGCTTCAGGCATTTGGTGGTCTTCTGTTGGTGAAGAATTTGTTTCCCCTGGTTCCTGACAGATGAAGTAGCCAGAGCTGGACTGTCTGTCTTCCTTCCCAAATCCACACAGTAGTCAGGCAAAGAATTCTTGACCTAACTGCTCACTTGAATAAAAATGTATTGATAAAATGACTTACTGCTCATTCTAATAAAAATGTATAGCTAAAATTACTTGATTTGGAGCAGGCACAAATTAAAACTCTAATGAGAGGCACATGTGGTATTAGAGAGGAAGGGAGGATGTTGTCAGGCAGCCTGTGGTGTGTGCATGTATCCAAATCTATGGCAAGGCAAGACTTTTTTGTGAGATGCTCGCTGAATTCTCACATTACAGTAAAGGGCTGGGCCTCTACCTTGGCAGTCCCAGATTTCCTTCTGATTCCACAGAAAGCCATGGATTCTCAGGGTGCCCTCTTTGAGCCATCTGGGCTGGCTGAGCCCTGGCTCCACAGGCTGCATTAATTACCCCTGCACTGATGAGGAGACACAGGCACTGCAGCCAGCTCAGCCACCTCTGCCCAGCTGGAGCACACACAGACCCCAGTGTGAGCAGGCAGCAATTCTGGCAGGACCTGGGATTTGAGGCTTTAGGAGCACAAAGGCTGGTCATGCTCCACTGCTGTGCCCCCACCTGCAGCAGGAACAGGACTTTGTCTTGGCAGCACTGCAGCCAAAAAACCCCAAACCTGTTTATGTTCCCCTGGCAGTTTTTCTCCCTTGCTCAGGGCTGGCAAAACTCCCACCCCTCCCTCAGCCACCGTGTATTTGGGTTAGCAGTCAGCTTACAAGTGACTGTTTCCATCTGCCTCTGCAGTAAGTTATTAACATTTAATGGGCTCACTGGGTTGTGCTGAGATCCATTCCTTCATTCAGGCATTTCCTTCAGCGATAATTGGGCTGCATGATTTATGCAGATTCCTCAGTGACCTGTTCTCCCAGTCTAAAAAAAGCTGCACCCCTGATTAGGTTGTTGGAGGAGCTGAGGGTTACTAGGTGTTGACAGCTGTCCAAACCACATCTCTTTGTTAGAGGCAGCAACACAGACATGGAATTCACTGGAGTGGTTCCACCCTGACCTCCCACAGAATTAGCACCTCTCTATAGTGAGGAGTATTTTGGTTTCAATTTATTTCACCATGGCTACCGAAGAGACATTCCTGTTTGCAGACAGCCCATGGAAACTCATTGCCTGTTTCCTGACAACCTTTAGGACAGATGGATCTGACTGTACCGGTGTCACCATCCTGTCCCTTCCCTTAGAGACACCAGGATAAATATTTCTGGCATTGGAGTTCTCATTCATGTCACTGAGTCCTTGGCATGACACAAGGCAAATGGGCTTAGCTCATACCCTGAGGATCCTGGCATGACTAAAAAGCAAGCTGAAATTTCTCTTCAAACATGTATCAGGAGAGCCAGGAGCTCTGCTCAGTCCCTCCTGGTGAAGCCCAGGACAATGTTCCCTGACCTGGGGGCACACTGTAAAGTGATCTGTGGTGCTGGCAGCCCTCCCAAGTGGATGCTGAGCTCTGTGCTTGGCATTTTCCTGAGAGTTCTCACAGGACTATGGCTGTGAGAAATCCCAGACAGTGCAGGCTTTTCAAATGAAAAATGCCATCAGGCACAGTGTTCACACTGGGCTGCAGACTGGAGAGAAACCAGAGACAGGGTGATGGGATCTGTTACCTGGCCAAAACCCACCTGACTCTTGGTGATCCTGTTTATGGGGCTTTTCCCCGTGACTAATCCTGTGTTGTGTAAAAATTAATCTGGTGCCCAGAAATGTTAAGTGATTTTATATTCTATTTATTGTATTTTAAGTAAAGCTGTTGTCACTTTTGCACAGAACTGATTTGAAGTACTTTTTAAACGCTGTCTCACCTGCGTCAGTGTGGTGTCTGGAAGGAATCTGTCTGTTCTGACCTGCTAAATGCATTGTCACTGTCCATGGCTGTTCCTCTGGAGCCCATCTCAAGAGCAGCACTGTTCCTTCCATTCCAGCTGAAATTGTCACCCAAGTTGCTGAGGACTCATCCTGTTGTTCCCCTTGTCTGGGCTCTATTGCCAGTGTACAGGAGACCCTTGATGCAACTCTAAGTGTTCAGGCTTCAAACTGAACCCCCTTTTTGCCTCTGAACGAGCAGCATTTCCTTGTGGTTGTTTGTAAAGATCTTATAGCCAAAGTCCAAATAAAATATTCATGAATTATTAAACAGCAGCTCTGTTTTCATCAGACTGAAATATCCCTTGCTGTGATGTGGTTTTCATTTTGGTTTGTGATAGTTTATTCCCTCCTCTGCTTGAGGAGGGGGGTGCAGAGGAGGTGGGCACAGCACCTGGTGCTCAGTATTGTTTTCAGTCTGAAATCCAGCCTTCCTGGGGAGTGACATTTTATGCTGCTAGGTTCCATCTCCATGAAGAAACACAGTTCTTCAAGAGTCATTTGTGACACAGACTTTCAACTGCCTAATGCAATTCAGTCACATGCTGGCATTTTACTGCAGCAGCACTTTGATCATTCAGATCTAGTGCATTTTAAAGGCATCTCCTGCATCATTAACCACAAGAGTCATTGCAGCCTTTGGGCTGCAGGACCAAGGGCTCCATGGCAATAGAGTGGCTTCTGGGTTCAGGTGCTCTCACATTTAGGACTTGGAAATAGTGTTAAAGATTCAGATGTATTTCTCCTAGTTGCATTTGTTCATTCCTTCCTTTTGTTACCCCAAGGCTGAGCTTTGCTGATGGGAAATACTGAGTTACAGGCTGCCTGCAATCAGTGTTCTGGAAGCAATTTAAATAACACAACCTGGAAGCTTAGCTGGGAACTTGAATGTCAGACAGGGGTGTTTTATCCAGCATACAGTTGCTCATGATGCAGGTTCAGCAAATCAAGCTGTGCCCCTCTTGATCCACAGAGTTCAACTCTAGTTCTGCTCTCAGGAGCACTTTGTTTTCCCAAATCTCCCCTCAGAAAATCCCCTGTGTAGTGCTGTCTTGAAGAATGTCCTTAGACCCATTCACCTGATCCCTCCTCCTGCATTTTGAGCATGTGCTGTGGTGTTGGGGGCAGAACAGGGTAACCAAGCCCTGTGGCAGTGACTGTGGTGCCTTCCTTTTTCAAGGCAGGTTTGCAGAGAAAACATCTCCTGAGCAGAGCAGATTCTCTACCAGGTAGCTGCAGTAGGAACTGTGCCTTGCTGCCCTTACAATTCCCTTGTTAACTGTGCGCTGCTGTTTCCTTCCCTCAGAGCACAGATAAGTGACGAGCTCAAGGATCTGATACTGCGCATGCTCGACAAAAACCCAGAAACAAGGATAACAGTCCCTGAAATAAAGGTAAGCTGGACCTTGATAGTAGAGGTTTTAGTCTGATTTTATATCCTTTGGTACCTTCTAATGAGGCAGAGCTGTTCCCAGTGTTTGTTTTGGGAGCTGTCTCTAGCCCCCTCCCTTGGAAAGGGAGAGCAATCATTTTGCAGCCACAGCTCCATCACTGCTGCTTGCTTGGGGAATATTGACAAAAGCTTTCTTGTTTACTTATTTAAATGAAAATTACTCAAAAGCTGGCTGATCTCAGTGAATCCCTGGGAGAATCAACATTGTCAGGGGAGCTGCTAGCTGCAGAGCCTGGGCTGGCACTGTTGGATGTGCGTTCCAGGAACTGGATGTGTGTTCCTCCTCTGGTCCTTGTGTGGCCAGTGGCCTCAAGGCAGCACATTTCTTTCTATCACCATCATTTGGGAGATGATTAAAAATAGAAAGAATGAATAGGCCTGGTAGAGCACAATGCTTCACAGGTTGTGGTTTCATTCTGGGTTTGTGTGGGCTTGCTGTCCTCCTGTCACCCCTCACCAAGGCTTTAGACCTGCTGGAGGAGCTCAGAATTTCCACAGAGATCCATCAGCATACTCTACAGGGCAAGCTCTGCTTTACTTTGTCCCAGGCCAACAGCAGTATTTCCACCAAAACTGACAGTAGACAGGCTGAACTTCAGGAAAAAATCATGACATCCCTTCTCTCCATGCCCAGGAAGCCAAAGGCAGGTTTGGAGCTGTATTTATGGGATTTCAGTTGACAGCTCTTGCAGGGACACTGTAAAGACCCTGTGGGTGGAAGAGCAGAGCTGAGTGCTGGCCCTTGTCCCTGGCTGTGCACAGAAGGTGCTGCTGTGCTTGGGGACTGCCCTTGGAGGCTGCCAGAGGACGTGTCAGGCTGGGCTCTGTGCTCAGCCCATGCCCTCAGACAGGGCTTTCTTCCCGTTCACAGCCAAGAAACCATCCCATGAGGGGCAGCAAGAAAAGGGGGCTTTGCTCTGCTGCATGCAAGACAAAAAATGAAAATACTCCAGATAGCTCAGGTTTTCAGAGTGCTTCAAAGTTGATGCAGAGAGTGCCACGGTGCAGGTTGCTGGCAGCAGCTGTGGCAGCACTGAGCCAGATTGCATTTCCGAGGAAGCTGGTTAAAAACCACCTCTGGCAGTGGGAGATGGAGCAGTGCTGACAGCTGCCCCTGCAGTGAGCCCTGTGCCCCATTTCTGTCCCAGCCCTGAGCTGTGTGTTATAAATGCATATTATACAGTTGGCTTTTGGCAAATATTAAAATGAATGCTCTATGTATAATGTAGAAAGTTTTAATGTATTTTCTTTTATTTACTAACAGTCTTAGAAATGTGATGGATGTATATTGTCTTTTTAAGTTGTGAAACTTTTTGTACCATTCAAAAGCAGTCAGACCAGTTGATAAAAATTGAATCAAACCCTCACCAGAAGATACTGAGGGAGAATCCTCCTACATTCCTGAATTGATTAGATCGAAGCAGCAGTGGAACAAAAGCTACAAGAAAGAATTCATTGATCTCCTGGTATCAGAAAGACTACCAGGCACCAACAAGGACTTTATCTATTAAAATGCTAATTTGGTACAGTGGGGCAAGTTTTGAAGGAAGGGAGACCAAAAACCAAGGTAACATCTGGACTCAAAGCAATGTCTGAAAACTGCATATGGAAAAGGTTAATCCCTAAAAACCAGGATTTGGAAGGAGTGAGTGTGCTTTCTGGTGAGGCACCCTCGGCCGAGAAACTTTTGCTTTTCTGCCTCCTAATTGTCTAATTTTAATTTTTTTTTTGGTCAAACTTATAAATTTTTCTGAGGAAGTGAACCCCGTTTTTGCCACGTGTGTCCCCGTGCAGGTGCACCCGTGGCTGAGCAGGGGCGGCGCGGAGCCGCTGCCGCTGGAGGAGGAGCACTGCTCCGTGGTGGAGGTCACTGAGGAGGAGGTCAAGAACTCTGTGAAGACCATCCCCAGCCTGCCAGCTGTGGTAAGTGTCAAATACAGTATCCTCCTCCTCCCAGCACGGGGCTGTGCTGAAGCCTTCAGCTGCCGGAGGAGGTTCGGAGAGGGGATTGATCCAGGTTAACACCTGGCCAGAGTCTTATAAACCACCTGTAAATGTATCAATCTCTGAGGGTCCAGCCCTTGCAGACTGGCTTAAAATAATTTGATGGAGACTGCTCTTCAGAGGTGTTTTGTAAAGTAAAAGGTTTAATAAGTGAAAAATATCAAAATAACCAATGTTAGAGAAAACAAAAGAAAAGCCGGGCACAGGTGTCTGAGAAAACCTCTGACACCCTGCTAGAAACACTCCAAAAAGCCTCTCACTTTCTTTGTGCTCCTTCCTAAACACTGAATGTTTTAGGAGGGACAGCCTGGCCTGCTGCCAATAAGGAGAGGTACAGGATTTGAAGAACAGCAAAAAGGTTCAAGAGGTGCTTATCTCTTGGCACTGAGCCTATCACTGTCAGAAAAAGACAGAACTTTCTAGTTAAACTTCCTAAAATGTCTAAAGGTAAACGGAAACTCTTTCCCTGTTTGGAAGCACCTGCTGGGGGTGTGGGGTGCATTACCACAGGGGGCCACGTGTGTTCCTGGCATGAAATCTTGGCCTTTTGACCCAGGGTGAACTTGTGTCTGAGCACTGCAGCAGCCTGACTCTCTCAAGGAGCTCTTCTGTGGGTCCCTTTGCTTTGTGCTCTTTGCTGTAGTGCTGTAAAATACTGCATTATTAAAGAAGCTGTTGTTACTCCTTTGAACTTGCTTCCAGGAGTCAGCCCTGCTGTTCTCACTGGTGTGTTCTCTTCCTCAAAGATCCTAGTGAAGGCCATGCTGAGGAAACGCTCCTTTGGGAATCCCTTTGAGGTGCAGACCAGGAGGGAGGAGAGATCCATGTCTGCTCCAGGGAACCTGCTGATGTAGGTACCTACAGCCACACCTGGCTCTGCAGCACGGGCAGGGCCAAGGTCTGTGGGGAGGGAGGGTGGGGGAAGCAGTTTGCAAAGCTTTTCTGGAGTATTTAAAGACAAAACTCCCTTCTGCATCAAACACTGGAGATAAAATCTACCTCAGGTCCTCTCAGATTGAAATACAGTGTACCACTGCAGCCTAAAAACTTTTATAGGTGCAGTTCTCTCTGTAAGATGGGTGTGGCCTAAACACATGTAAGGTGCTAAACTTGGGTCTGTTTTTTCACCTGTTAGTTTATAATGCTGTGATCAAAGATCCATCAGAGATTGGTGAAGTAAAATAAGTTTAAGTAGGGTCTAGTTTGGATATATATTGGAGGGTTTAATTCTTCTTTCTGTGGACAACATAAACTGTTCATTTGGTACCATTTCTGTTGTCATTTTTTTACCTCAACATGAGATGAGATTTGACCTGTGGTCTGGGGCCCAAGTCTGGGCAGAGACATTGTAGTCAGACAAAAGAGAACACTCTGAAATTGCTTTTTCACTTGAGAACACATACAGTATTTTTTCACACAGTTTTTTGCCAGTTAATGATATAGTGGAAGACATTGCAAGGGGATACTTCGGAGGTTGGGTATAAATTACTATATTGGGATTAAAAAGGGAATAGAGATCTTGATGACTAATAGTTTCAGCAATAGTTTTTAACCATGATGGGGTGTACAGGGATGGGGAAAGAACTTTTCTGTCCTTTACATGGTTCTTAGTCTTTCTCCCTCATTTTTGTCACTGATTCCTTTCAGAGCCAGGATTCTGTGCCATCAGTCCAGTAAATAACAGCTGGACCAGTAGCCTGATCTGGGCTATTAATTATTTTTATATAAATAAAGTCCTCACCCCACAGAATCTATAAGGCTATGTCTCACAACAAAGCTGTGTTGTCCCAAAATGATTCTTTTCCACCCAGACTCCCAGTCCCCCTCCCAGCNGACTAAAAGGTTTATTTTTTAAAGCAGTGTGTAATATCCACTGTTGGGCTGCTGTGTCTGTCTGGTGCCCTTAGTTTACAAAACCGTGCCAGGCCAGGGATGGAGCTGCAGCTCTGCTGGGCTGGCCTCAGCCCAGCTCTGTGAGCACTTAGAAATGCCCAAAATCAATGTGAATGTGCCAGTTCTCCACTGCACTAATCCCTGTGTTTAATTTCCCAGTCTCGTGCCATCAGTGCCAATTTTTGGCAGTAACAATTGACTTAATCCTCAATTATTGCATGCACAACTGGAGCTTTGAGAACCCATCTCAAAACTGTTGTTTAAAAGAAAGATACTTGCCAAGTCTCTCCAAAAAATGGTATTGTATATTGAACACTACAGCAGGGATGCTCCTTTTAAGGCATATGGATTATTATTATTATTATTTCAGACTTGGGAAAATGCTTTACTGACTGAATCTAATGAAAATAACTTCAAATTTAAAGAGATGTGTTGGATCTAATGACGCTAATTTCAAGTGAACCATGGCTGAATGGGAAACATTCATTGTTCAGTCAGTTATCTCTTGATGACAGTGTTATTTCCTCAGGGGCAAACAGAGTAGACACCAAGCTCATGCACTTCTTAATTCAGATTGGTTGTTCCCTAGCAAAAACACCCTTGCTACACATATAAAGTGCCAGTGTTATGAATAGAGCTGTGTTAAAATAAGTTTCAAGTGAGTCTGGGTTTCTGTAAAGTTTTAGGATCTTGCAGGAGCAGATAATGTTGCTGCAATAAGGCTCTGCAGAGTTTCTGCATGTCCATCACCCTTGTAGCTGGACTGGGGACCCCAAAATTGGGACAAGCCAGAAAAGCAGTGCTTGCAGCCATCACTGTGCTCTGGACATGTGGCTGCTCAGGAGGAGCTGAGAGAAAAATGAGCCACACATTGCCAAGCTCTCCTCCACAGAGCTCCTTCCCCCCAGTGGCAGTGTCTTTAGAGGGACATAAGTCAGCTTTTGTAATATTTCATCTCCTTCTAGTTGTAGGTAGGAAATAATTGGTTGTGTTTCTATGGAAGAAAAAAGGAAAGCAATTAGAATACTCCAGTTCATCAGTCAATTTATTTAATTAGGCTGCATGTGAAATTGCCAGAGCCTCACTCACTGCTGCTTCAAGCATCTTACATCTGTGCCATTTCTGAGGATATACCCTGTAGGAAATGCTCTGGCAGCTGAGCTGAGCTCTGGTACCAGAGGCTTTCTGGCATTTGATGCCTAATTGATGACTCTTAAAATGGAGCTGTCCTTCAAGCTCACTCTTAGGGATTTGGAGAGCAGGAAACTAAATCGTGTGGCTGAATGTTTTTTTAATTTCTCCCTGCATTACCTACACTGGGTGCTGGGCTCTGTTCCTGGAAATGCTCTGTGCAGATGTCTACAGCAGCAGCAGGGCTCTCCTGTTGTAGCCTTGCTGCCTTTAGAGGACACCATTAAGACACCACTGATATGAAACAGTTCTTAAGTTAATACTGGGAGGAGAGAAAGTTTTTTTAGGACTCTTTAGACCTGGAAGAAGCGAGTCCTGTCCTGGCTGTTATTTATTGCTCTGTTTATCAGCACCGAGCAGTTTAAAAGGCAGATGTTCAGTGCAGACACACTCAGCAGGTGGAGGGGAANTGCTGCCAGCTGGCACCTCTCCCTGTCAGCTGGGCAGTGGCCACGTGTCACTGGATCCTGCCTTTCATGCAGCAGCTCCCAGGAGAGGCAGTGATTCAGGGAGTCTTACAGATCCTGCAGACCGTGGCCAGGTTCAAGCCTGTCATTCATGGTGGCTGCAGAAGCAACTGATCTTTTCTAATTTTCCATCTCCAGAGTATTTTTTAAGCCCACAGTGTGAAGTATTTTTTCAGCCCACAGTATGAAGTATTTTTTCAGCCTTCACAGCTAAGTTCTGGATTTCTGGGAGCACTGTTTGCTGCATTTCTTCTGCCCGCTCCACATTTCTCCTAATTGAGTCAGCACTGGCTTCACCCCATTTTATTGCTCTCATTTGTTGCAACTACAAGCTATCAAATTAATTGCCGTGTTTTGACATACACAGTTTACTTTCCCATTATGGCTGCTAATACTATTGATGAAATGTGGTTGTCAGCTCCTCTATGGGGGATCAGTTGGTATTTTAAAAGCCTACCCTGTTTCCAGCCTTCCCAAAAAGAGACCAAAAGGGCTCTTACTGCTCTTAGGGCCATATTATCCATGAAGGTTTGGGCACAAGGAAGCCAAGGGGGAACAGGAGGTAAAAAAAGTAGCTGGTCCAGGTCTCGAAGCAGAAACAGCTTCTCCCAAAGAGAGAAGTTGATGTTTTGTGGGAAGAGCCATGCCCCACGTGCAGGTAGGTATCCTCACAGGGTAGCACAGGATTTTCCTCTGGAATGATCCACCATCAGCAGGTCCCTCCAGTGAGGGGAGGGCTCCTGGGGCTCTGCCCCATTGCACAAGGTGCTGGTAGGACACAAAAGCCCAGAGGTGCCAAAGGACATGGCCCAGGGAAGCACAGCTGGACATCAGCAGTGTGTGGAAGCCATCTGGAGCTTTCAGCAGTGGTAGGGGCTGGAGTGGGTGTGTGTGAGTGCTGCCAGTGCCTGTCCCCATCTGTCCTTCAGGTAAATGTGGCTGATGTTCCATCCCCTTTCCACTCTGCACTCTAGGCTGGATAGGCAAAGAAATACAAGCTCCTTCACCTGCTGCCATTGTCTTTGTGATCACTTTCTTCCTTTGTCTCATTGTTTTGTTCTCAGGGACAGATTCCTCTTAAACACATCTGTATATTTGCATCCATCTTTAAGGTAATTCCATGTCTGTGTTTCCCCAGGTGCTGTAGAAAGCTGTGTCCCCTCCTCAGCCTGTTTGATTTGTGTGGTAGTGAGAGCATTTGGCTCCATCCTTCCTTCCTGTAGGAGCAGTTTTACTGCAGTCATTCTGTGTGTGTGACACTAATGTTTCTGTAGGCTTTGTTTTAGTATTTCTATTTGTGATTCTTTGGCATTTCATCTGCTTTTAGGGAGGGAGGGGTGAGAAAAAAGAGTTGGGTTTTAGCAAAAACTGGTGCTCAGCCCCACATTTCCAGAGGGAATAGCTACAGAATTTGGGAAAGGCTGAGCTTTGCAATTTGAGTTTAATATTTAGTGGTTATGCAAAAGAAAGGGCTGGAGCCACTTCTGCTCCAGATGCTCCACCACTCCTTGTGCTTCTGCCTCTGGTCCAGCACTGGGAGGGCTCTGGGCAGATTAGAATTGGCTGCTCCAAGTGACCACCCCACCCCAGCCAGGACTTCATCAAAACGTGGTTACTTCTCCAGCCACTTGCACAGAGCCTTCTAGGAAGTGTTGGTCCAGTTAATTCTGGTAAATAACAAAATAACATTAACGCCATGATGAGCTGCCTATAGACACCTCCTTGGGAAGGCCTAGGATCCAGTGGTCAGGCAGGACACAGCCTCCAGCCCGGCTGGGAAGAGCTGGGCTGAGAGACTGGGAAACAACCACACATCTCTAAATACCTTTGGGAGCAGCTCCAGCGCTTTGGAGACTCTGCCTGGCCTGGTTTATTGCTCTGAGACAATCGGATGAGCCAGAGCCAGGATGTTGCCTGCTCTGAGTGAGGAAGGACTTGCAGAGATTCTCCAATAATCGCCGGGAGCAGGCAGGCAGAGGCGGGTGGGGACTGAGGTGGCGCCGGCGGGGACGGCGGGTGTCACTGCCTCCTGCTGCTGCATTTTCCATCGGGAGGAAGGGCCTTGAGCAGTCTGCATGAGGGCAGGTTATTGCTTTGAATGGGGGCTCAGTGCAGGAGTTAAACACTTGCCAGGGGTGTGTGTTTGTGCTGTGGAGGTTGTCCCACACCGTCCCTGTCCCGTGCTCCTGTTTGGGAGGGCAGTGTGGGAAGGCTCATTCCTTGCTGGACACGAAACTCCTGTGAATCCCCAGCGGCTGTGATCCTCCCACAGCTGCTGTGGGTGGCAGCCATGTACTCTCCTGGGTAATTGCACAAACCAGGCTTTGCTCCCCTGTGGCTTAAAAAATGCAGGAGAAATAGAGTCTTACTTGTTACCAGGAGTTATTTACTGGAGATTCCCATCCAGCCTCAGGCCTCACAGCACGAACCTGGCTCCTGTGCAGACATGGAGCTCTGATCTCTGCTGCTTTGCAGGCAGCCCCAGCTTTTTGTCAGGGTCCCCTCCTGGCACTGAGGTGTTTGGAGAGGGAGAGGCTGCTCAGAGTGGTGGGACAGCATTGAAACCACCCCTAACAGGAGCAGGATCTGGCAGACAGGGAGCTGGGCTGTGCTGAGCTGCCACAGAACAGAGCCTCTGCTGCTAAATGAGGTGATCAGTCATTTTGAAGAGGGGGATGACAGGCACTGTAGACAGGGCTGTTCCTCAGCCTTCCCTGCAGGGAAATGTTTCATAGGTTCAAGGTCAGGTTTATTGCAGGGCTTTGCTGAAGTAGAGGGAGAACAGAACATGATTTTTGATCATTTCTGGTTTCTTCAAGAACCAGCTTAGCCCTGTGTGTACTTTGTGTTGTTCCTAGCCAGGAAATACCCCCAGAACCCCCAACCCACTCCCCCCAAACACTGTGTGCTCCAGGCACATGGAACAGCACTGACACTCCACTGCCAGGCTGGCTTGTCCATGCAGGTTCTACAGAATGCACTGGGCACAGGGTGCCCAGAGCAGCTGTGGCTGCCCCATCCCTGGAAGTGCCCAAGGCCAGGTTGGACAGGGCTTGGAGAAACCTGGGATAGTGGAAGGTGTCCCTGCCCATGGCAGGGGTGGAGCAGGATGATCTTCAAGGTCTCCATCCAACACAAACCATTCCATGATTCTGTGGTACAGGCACACGGGTGTGCGCAAGGCTGGACACCTGGGACACACAATTGCTTGGAGATGATCACCTCCTTTGTCTTGTGGGTACCTTTATGATGGAGAAAATGGGTGTTTCAGGTGAAGTCATCTGCCTGCAATGGGTTTCTGCTGTGGGTGGCACCTGTAGGTGTCCCCTTTTCTCCATCCAGTCACAGTGACAGTCACACACTGTCTGGGAGGGGCTGGCCTGGGTGGAGATGTTGCTCCTCAAGGATGCCCTGAAGTGCAGCACAGCTCCAGCCTTCTACATGAGAAATCATCAAAAGTTAGGAGTAGGAGAAAAAGGCTGAAGTTATTGTAATGGATGTGCAAAGCAAGTAAGTAACCTTGGCTGAGATTCTAGGGCTGCTGCTCTCAGGTTTTGGGGACTGCTGTTCTGGGGACCAGGCAAACTCACAGAAACAGAAATCACACAGTTTTTGTGTAGGACAAACTGGGTGCTGGCAGAAACATTTATTTTTGCATTTGGAGAAGCAGTTGTGGGATCAACCCATCACTCTGATCTTTATTAAAAAATCAGATTAGAGGAGAGCAAGCCAGAACTCTCCAAATGCAAACTAGATAATTTGGAAACCATGCTGCTGGGCTGCAAGACTTTCCCCTAGAAGCAGATACCTCCTGGTGGAGAAGGGCATTCAGGGAAGTGGAGAGCTCCATTTTTGGGAGCAGAGGCTGATACAGGTTAGCATGTGGCCAGAGTGGAATAAACCAGGTGTAAGAGTGTCAATCTCTGAGGGTCCAGCCTTTGCAGAGAAGGGGCTAAAATCAATTAGCGAGGCTGCTCTTCAGAGGTGTTTTGTAAAGCAAAAGGTTTAATAAAGAAAAATCTCCACGTAACAAACGTTACAGAAAACAAAAGATAAGCCATGCACAGGTGTCCAGGAAAACCTCTGACACCCTGCTAGAAACACTCCAAAATGCCTTTTCTTCTTCTTTTGCGCTCCTTAAATCCTGAATATTTTAGGAGGGACAACCTGGCCTGCTGCCAATAGGGAGAGCTACAGGGTTTGAGTTACACTGGAGCCCAATCTATGCTCTTGTGCTGGCACTGAGCCAATCACTGCCAGGAGGGTGAACTTCCTAAAATGCCTAGAGGTAAACTGAAACTCTCTTGGAACTATTTGGAAGCACCTGCTGGGGGTGTGGGGTGCGTTACCACAAGAGGCCAAGTAGGTGTCCAGGCACAAGCTGCACATCAGTGCAGGGCATTGTGCTGGGGTATTGCTGAGGTGTTTCCGTGGTACCAGCACAACAGGCTGGTTGATTGCTGTTCCCTGTTGATATTGCCGACCTGGGTTGGAAGAAGCAGCCCCTGCCTTGCTCTGTGCCTGCACTATGTCTTTGTTTCCTTGCCACCCGTGCAGAACACAAGGGAGCAGAGAAGCAGCCAGGGACCCGGAGCTGCCCGACGTGTGCGAAGACGAGGCCGCGTCCTGAGGCCGGCGGCTGCCGCGGGCTGGCCGTGCCCTTGGTGGTGTCACATCTGCCCTCATCACCCAGCCCGGGGCCTGCACAGCAACACCAGAACCAGACTAAACCCACCAGAAACGGACCAAGGCAGGAAGCCAGGCTGGAGAGGATCAGAGCAGCGCCGAGGAGCAGAGCGAGCCCTGGGGCAGCGTGGCCGCGTTCCTTGGGCAGGGTGTCCGTGGCTCCTCCGTGTGTGCCTTGCTCTCCACTTGTGCTTCACCTCGGGGCTCTGCCGGGGGTCTCAGCCAAGGAATGGGGGTTTGTTTGTCTCAAGGCTCCTTTTCCCCCAGAGAGTTTTCCTTTGTGTTTTTGCATTCTCTACTTCAAGCATCAGGAAGAAAAACAAACCAGCATTACAGACAGGTTTTGTATCGGAGGGCAACTGTTTTATTTAATGCACTTGTGTACATCAGGAGTCCTGCTGGTGGTGTGGAGTTGATGGCAAAATGTCTTTGGATATCAGTTAAATGAGGATGAGATCTTGCTGTTGAACACTGTCCCTCCCTATGCCTTTCTTTCTCTTTCTTCCCTTTTCCTGTTATCCCTCAGTTTTGCACAGTGTCAGTCCTGCCCCCAGCCATGGCTTTAGTCAGGGCAGTGCTGTAAAGCAGAGGAGATTCCCTGCATGTGCAGTGAGCCTTGGAATGTCACAGAGCTCTGGAGCATAGGGATATGCTGCTACACAGAGCAGCTTAGTGCTCCAGGGACATCTGCCAGAGCTGCTCTTCCCAAAGAGCTGGGCAGGAATGGGAATTCCCAAAGACCCCATCAGCTGCACCCAGTCCTGCACCCATGGACCATGTTCTCCAGCTGAAAGAGTGGGCTTTATTTTATTTCATTTCCTTCTCTTCACTCATCTCTTGTGTACCTGATGCTTTTAAACTTTGGTTTCCTGAAAATGACCCAAACTGGGACAGGTTCCCGGCATGGAAAATGTTGGTGGAGGGTTTTTAGAAAGCTACAGAGCACAAGTTCACAAGTTGATCTTTTTTTTAGGGCTTTAATTTTTAATTTTGTTTTAAGACTCTGATTTTTATGCATTTGCTGATGCTGCTATTTTATCCATAGATTGCTTCTAAACTTGGGGTTAGAAGCTTCATCTCAACAGTTTGACAACCGGTAAGAGATTGCACTTAAAAGGGCAAATACAGCCATTTCTGTGGCTGTTGACTTTACAGACTGTGTGGATAATCAGGAATTTCACTCTTCCATTCAGAGAATAAAAACCAGTGACATCCATCTGTCAAAATATATGTCATTATTGTCCCTTGAGCCTTATGGGGTCTGAAGACGCCTCCGGGAAGCCAGTGGGATTGGAATCTTATTTTATAGCATTTAAAGAAAGGAGATGATTAAATTTGGTTCCTACATAATCATCTTAATGTCTGTTTTTAGGTTAATCCTGAGGACTTGGGACTTTGTTCCCTCATTTTTTTGTGCAGGGGGACACATGTACGAGGGCTGTTGATAGTGACTGGTGTATCCTGGTGTTCCTGTTCTGTTTGCTGCAATCCCATTTGATGGTTCCCAACATTTTATAGCTGGGCTTTGCTGCTGGTGCCTTTTGTCTGTCCCCAGCCTGTCACCTCCCCTCACTCAGCCACCTCAGTGGGATGCCCAGCAGTCACCAGCCTGGGCTCTTCCTTGCATCTCACCTGAAAATATTGGCAAAATGGGAAATGACATTGCAGCTTCTCTATTGAATGGAGACCTTTAATGTTGAAAGCTGGCAATGGTGTTGGATCCTGTAAAGGTTACTGCTGTGGGCCTGAGCTGCTGCTTCCAGGTGTTAAATTCTGCCTGTTTGTGTCTGCACCAGCTGTGAGCTCAGCATCCTCTGAGGAGCCTGGTCCTGCACCAGGAGGATGCCCTGATCCGTCCCCCAGCCTGGGACACCACACCTCCTGCTTTGATCCTGCTGCCTTGTACATGAAGATTTAAGTACCCAGAGGGAGGGAGTGAAAAGTCTGAGAGCACAGGGGATTCTGCAAATGGGAGAGATTGTCCAGGTGGAACCGCTGCCTGTGGAAGGGACAAATATCTCTGGATACAAACTGATCAGGGCTATGGTGCCACCAGCTCCTGCTGCACACCAGGGGCCAAGCTGGGCAAACTGTCCACCAGTTTGTGGAAAAAACTTTCTCCGACTGGTGTCCCCAGGACAGGGCCAGGGAGTGACCTTGGAACAAGGACACATCTCAGGAACATGCCCTACTCCAGGCAGAAAGGGGAGCTCTGGTAATCCTCATCCCTTGGGACTTCTGAAGTCTAAGCAATACCTGGATTGTGCTCAAAGAACTCTAAGAACGCAAACATCGGGTTAGTTATTGTGTTTTTAATCTCTGGCAAGAATAATTTGCCAACCCAGGCAGTTGGGGTTATTTTAGTGATGGCCAAGGGGTGGGAGCTGGTGGGGCAAGGCTGCAGGAAGGCTCTTCTCAGCCTCAATTAATGCAACCAAACAACTGGTAAGTTACAAATGAGCTCCATATCATTTTCCTTTAGTGGTACCTAAATCATCACTTCAGTTTTGGAGAGGAATGGATGGTTTTTTTATGATTATCTCAAAATCTACTTTGAAATAGTTGCGCTTTCAGCTAAAAGAAATCCTTCTGGAGCTGTTCCCACAGGTCCAAGGACCAACCCCTCAAGTTGTGCAGCTGAGTTCTGAGCTCATGTCACACCTTGCTTCCTCAGCAAATCTGCCAACAGTCTTTCCTTTATAGCCCAGAAATCACCCCAACCATGTCACAAACAGCAGCCTGAAAACTTGCATGAAATGAGATGAAAAATGTGCCCTGGCAGCAGGAGAAACACTCAGATAGGCAAAAAGTGGCTCTCCTCACTCATCTGCAATGAAATCCTTGCTTGTTTATGTGCATGTTAGAGCAGCTCAGAGCAACATTGGTTCTGCTCTGAAGAAAGGAAGAGACTGAAGAGAGCGGATTTATTTGAGAGCAAACATCCCTGGCAAGGCAGCGCTTTTAGCTCTTGAGTAAAATCATTCTCTTTAGCTGGATGGGTAAATATTTGTCTGCTCCTCTCTGTGATGGAGAGGAGGAGGTTCACTGTGGGCTCTGCATGGCAGTGAGCAGAGCAGGTGTGGCACACTCGTGCTTTGTTGTGTGATTTGAGTTTTTCCCCTCCAAATCCTCACCTCTGCTGTTCCTGGAGCACTGGGATGCCCTGGCCTCTGTTAGCTGGGCTCAGAGTCACCAGGAGGGCTCCTCTTTCCCCCAACACCATTGCATCTCGTCAAGTTTTCCAGACTCTTCCAGTCTGAGGATGATTTTCTTGAAAGAAATTTCTCATCTGGGGGAACAGCACATCTCTTTGATCTTCAGGAGGTGGATTTCTTTGTCTTGCTCAATTAATGGCTCTAGGCCTTTGGTTTTGGGGGGTAGTGCTAAGCAAAATTAATGGTGAAGTCTCTTCTGTCCTGCACTGAGGAATGCACAGTGCATGTCTTTAACCCTTTGGGCAGGAATGTGCTGCTGTAAATGTCACACTCACAAACAGATGAAGTTTTCAGCATCAGGGCAGCTGGTGGGAAAGCTGACTTTGTGTAGGGCTACAACCAGAGGGAGCCTGACCAGGGACAGTGCAGCTGCTCCATGCAAAACAAACAGTGGCTCGATAAAATAACTTCCAGTGTGTGATTTCATTCCTTATTTATTGACAGACTTGCAAGGAGGAGCTGCTGGGCGAAATTTCGTGTTCCTTCAGCACAACTCTGTCCTGAAGCCCTTGGCAGCACTGGCATGGGGGGATTTCTCCATTTGTAGTGTGTGGCTGGGAGCTTGTTTGCTCTCCCCAGCTCAGTGCTTTCCCTCCCATCTTGCCCAAAACCCCCATGAGTTTTGTCCCACCAGCCCAGGGCCTTTGTCCCAGCCCCTAAGAAGCCCAGGCCCTCCCAGGGATAGGGATTTCAGTGAATTCCCCAAGGCAGCAGGGCTGTGCTGGGGATCCCACTGAGAGCCCGAGCACCTCAGTTGTGCAGCAGGGAGACTGGAAAGCAGAGAGTGGAGGGTTTGTGTGGAAATAGAACCTGGATGAGGTGCCAAACTTCTCTGTTTTAGCAAGGCACATTTGTAATGGAGTTTGCTGAGCAAAGCAGTGCAAGGCATTCCTTTCTGGCCCACATCCTCCTACACAAGTCCGTGCTCGGCTCGAGTCCCTCCCAGGCTGAATTAACTTGGATTATGCCATGACCTTGTTGCTCTGAATGCAGCCTTGCATGGGATGAGGGAAGGAAAGCAGCTCATCAGTCCCTGCCTTGCTCCTTCCCTTCCTGAAGAAAAGCCATGTATGCTCAGAGCTGCTGCTGGCAGAGCCCAGACCCTCCGTCAGTATCCACAAGCCATCAATCAAAGTGCTCCAAAACCTGGTGTAAATCCAAGAAAACATAAATTGCAACTCTTGAGGGTACAATGCAGATCCTTCTG